>JAJEKV010000025.1:10836218-11052981 GCA_021234155.1 Isoetes taiwanensis | reverse complement strand
TTGTTGTACTTCGTTCCAGTTACGTATTGCTTGCTGTGATAAAATATATGCCTTTGACAATTCCATGTCATGTTCATAATTAAAAATCTACCTCCAGCAGTAGGATAGTTTAAGACCTCAAATTGGAAATCTTTTGCAATAATGGAAGAGACCCGGTGATTACACCATTCTGATGAGGAGTCACGCCTACTAAATTTTACTATAGCCCAAAAATTGATCTTAACAACCAGTAGTATATGTATAATATAGAGGTGTGCATAAATTCATTTACCAAACATTGTATCCCACATTTACATGGTAGAATTGGCAAAGCCATTGGCAAAGAACCTTGAAGGCTTACGATAAACATATTTTAACCAAGTAAAAGGCATAAATTATATGGCGTATTTTTGCTAAGAAGTTACAGCGGCTTAAGGACATGCTGAGGAAAATGAAGATATGCATACCTTGATATTTACCACTGGGCTATATGTATTTGCAATGACTTAACCCCATGGCGTTAACATTGCAGTTAAAACTGCTGTCACATGGTTTCCAGCTATTTGTCCCTCAAGTTGTATATCTGATTAGGATTGGGAACAAATAAAACTCCTTGATATTTGCCTCTATGGGTTGTACTATGGCGTTGCCATGATTAAGCCCGATGGCATTAGCTGCGACTTTGTCAAAACCTTGTCAATTGGTTTTCCAGCTCTTTGTCCATTCAAGTGTGTATTTGTTGTTTCAGATTGGGAACGAAAATCCTTGATATTTGCCTCTATGGGCTATATACTATGACAGCTGCCATGATTAAGCCCCATGGCATTAACTCATGCTTCTTGTCAAGATCTTGCTCATTTGGTTTTCCGGCTCTTTTATTCAGTTGCATATTTGTTTGATTGGGAACAACGAAAATCCTGTAAATGTTCAACGGTCAAATGCTAGTATAAGATAAATTACCACAAAGATTGAATGCATGTCGATCCACATGTACATGGCAGTACCATTATTATCAAAAATTTACATGGCGAGTGGCAGAAGCCTAATGGCATGATAGTAAAGGCGCTCCAATTCCATTTTGTCAGTAAAAGCCAAAAGCTACTCTGTTGTATTTTGCAAATGAAATGTAACATACCTTGCTATATGCCTCTGGGCTATAATATAAGCTGTTGCATAATTTAGCCCTATGGCATTATCTCCTAGCAGTTGAAGCATGTAGTCATGATTTTTCGGCTAATTTGCCCAATCAAATTGTATGCTGATCCCAATTAGAATGAAAACTCCTGTAAAAGTTCAAGCGGTCGGGTATAAGATGAAGTAGATTACAAGATTTGAATACATGTTTGATAGGAATTTGGTGAAGGGGGCCTAAGCAACTCCGGTTAAACAGAGGGTGAGTGTCTAAAAAACTGCGGCCAACCTAGTATCCTAGGTGTATCATTGATCAATCAACTACTGACATTATCAATCCAAAAATTTGAGCAGTTCAAATTTGGTACTTGTGTTCCTTTAGTCACGGTATCTATATATATAATGATCAAACTTTGTAACCTTACCAAAATACGAGAAGAAAATCAATGCTTCAAGCTGTAATATACATGCGTTTATTGATTACCAGAAAATAAGGTATCTATGTCTTCCCTGCTTTCAGTATCCCTTGTATCTATACTGTGTAGAAGCGGTTGTAATATTAACCCAATGGTCAAATTTACTACATGCCGATTAAAAGCAAGAACTAGTCTTGATCTTCATATTGGCAGTGCGGTACATGTGCCTCTATGAAGATGGGCTTATAAGCCTTAATGAGAATAGAATAGGAATAGAATAGAGATATGATTTTATGGTCAGGAATAAGCGGCTATGGGACCCAAGAGGTACAAAGAAGCGGCGGTATTACTACAGTTAAACCCCGCTTGGCGAAGGGTTTGAGGAAAAACCTTAGTAGCAATAAGGATCAGCGACATCTTGCCGCGATTATACATAATCCACAAAGTACAATTTGAGGTTAATGTAGCCGGACGAGGGCATAGCGAGTCAGCATCCATTAAATAGAGCCGCTTCATTTCTGCGCCAGGAAGAACAACTTCCAATCAGGCAAAGGGAAAAATAGCTTCTGTCTTGGTGAATCATTTTGCAATAGTTTCTTGATTGCTCCATATCACTTGGGAGCAAAATACCAACGCCATGAGAACAAAGGAATACCAAAGAGGAGGGATCGTGCACGCAGCCAAACAATACATGTTAGCATGAAAATGGTAACACCTGTAGTAAAGGTACGGTGATGGGTCCCCTCGGCTTATATTAGATCACCCTTTGTAACCCTTGTCCTGACTGATAAATGCAAAGAAATGAAGATCACATTGTGAAAGATTTGGTCTACATTGCCAATCTTGCAAAGATCATTTGTTTTACGAAAATATCGCAATTATTTATCACCCTTGGGATATCGTCATAAGCGGCGAGAACCATTTTGCATCCAATAGGGGTAAGCGAATCATAAAGCAAAATGAAATCCCCATTTATTGAAAAGTTGGATCAATCCGGACATTGTGCAAACAAAAGACACGTTTAAGTGTTATACCTTTCAAGCAGTTGTTCTGGTGAATTGCCTTGGCCCTGTTCCATATCCATTAGTGTATTCCATTTACCCATTTGGATGTTTGCTGTTCTCAACCCGGCTTTTTGTAGAAACGTGAGTCCTTGACATTTTCTATTTGGAAACCAGTGTCGTTACCACAAATGAGATGCTTGAGCCTATTGCAGATCCATAATGCGGAAACTTTGAAGGGTCGTCTTGCTAAGAAACAAAGCAGTGCTTTACCGTAGCAAAGAGACCATGGCCGGAATGGAGCATGTCACGATAGAGATGTGCCGAAGATGAATCTCGCGGCTTTGTTAAGGTTCTGCCAGGATATGAAAATAAAATAATATTTTAGGGCACAGCTTTAGTGGTTAATAGCCATTGCAAGGAAAAACCGCGGCACCCATGCATACATGTAGGGAAATTCAATTCAGGATAAAAAGATCCTCATTATGGAAAATAGGCTCTTAACTCATAACAATTGTGATGGCTCTTTGCCCAATGATTCCATGTCATGTTCCTCAATTAAAAATAACACTTAGGCGATTTGCACTAAAGATCAATGGTTCTTTGAAAAACAAGATATTGCACTTAGGCAGTTGCACTAAATTAGAGATGTAATTGTTGGAGCAAGCAAAAATACCATGACTAACACCTTAAACTAAACACAAACTGGGAAAACCTTGCTGGGAAAACCTTGCTTCCGAGTCATGTGCCTGAAGGTATGAGCTCCCTGCATGGTAATCCTCTAAACTAGTGGCTAGGCGTTATAGTTTGGCGGCTCCCCAATTCCAAACAATTGCATCAGTATCTTTTGTCCTTCCTGCATACAGGAATCCTTTAAGAATGCTGGTTGACTAAACTCTAAGGAGTATGGATGCAATAGAATTGATAATTCTTGAAGCAGTTAACTATCATTTTGGCACTACTTAATTTGTTTATCTGAAATTATTTTCTCGATCTAGACTTAGTGTGATTTATCTAGGCGGTGGTGAAAATTAGTTGCTTTCGATGTCACCATCGGGGAAATTGACCCTAAAGTGATAGCAGTAACACAGCGCGGTCTTATCACCTAGCTTTCTTAAGTATTTAGATTGGTGGGTAATGCACAACTATCTAATTCTTTTCTCTGTATTCCTTTTTAAGATACTTCGTTTGAGGATTTCTCAATATGCTTATGGATGATATTGCATTATGCATAAATTACGACCACGTTTTGGCCTCCAAAGCACGGCGTAAGCCACAATGAGTTGCTACCGTTATTATTGTGGGTTCACGTTATGGAGAGTCGAGGAAGTTTTGTCAGTTGCACTTGAGACATGGTGGTGCGATTGAAAACGGAAACAATGGCCCGGCGAAATGGGGTTTGGATTTATCGGTGAGCTTTCCTACTGCTCCCTCTACGGAGGGCAAATGCCAATACCTCCCTTAGCGAACCCGTTTCCCTATCCGGCCGGGTTAATTCTCCATTCAAGTAGCATGGCGAATAAAAAATTCAAAGATCTGTCGGGAGAACATATAAAACCGCCAAAGTGTCCTGCCCGATTGACGTGTAGAAACCCAAGTGTTTTGTGGATTCGAGGAGGCGGTATAAAGGCGGATGGAGGTTTGAGAGCTTAGCCCGTAATGGGTCGAAACAACGAAATTACCCTAGGGACCAAGTTACGGTTATTTTTGCAGCAAAAAGAAACCTGAACCTCTACATGGCGATGTGCACCCTCCGGGTTAAGGCCAATTCACCTCTGAACTTGGACATGAGCTACTTTGGCTTCCGGAGGCTGAGGGGTGGTCTTACGCCTGGCTTTGGTCTCGAGGGTAATGTCGTGTTTGAGACCGTTGGCCTGATCAAGATCCCTTAGTTCGAAGGGTGGGAGAAGTTGCCCGTCCGTGGCGGGGGACCCTCGAGAGAGGACCTTTAGGTCGAACTTTACGGAAGGTTTTAGGGCTCCATCATGCAGCGTCAACGCCCTCCCACTACCTCATGACGTCTGTGCAAGATCGGTCCAATCGACCGGTATAGCCTCAAAAGCGTAAACCACCGTGCTTTGCGAGGGTTATTGTAGGAGTTCGTTATGGAGGCCAAAAACATCAATCGAGATTGCGCTTGGGACGGTGCACCTTTTTCGAACATGCATGGCATCATGGCTGAGAAATAATAACAAACTTTGATCTTTGGCGATGCAGATCATTCAAAAATTTGCTACTACAAAGTATGTTCCTGACTTCTAATTGCGACCTTTGGGAGGAGGATAATCAAGCCATTAGGTTTCTATTGCTTCTGGTTTTTCAAGCTGCGGCTTCTCGACCACATGTCTCAATTTTAAGCCCGAATAAAACTTCGACCTCCATAGCGTAAACTTTGTAGCTGTAGCAGGGGTTTCACGTTTGGAGCCAGTCGAGATTGGACCAGGATGCTTTACTGTCGAGGTAGTGGGAGGCGTTGGCCTTGTGAAGGCCGAGACCCTAAAACCTTCGAGAGAAGAAGTTCGGCCCAAAAGGTCTCTGGAGGGTCACAGCCATGGAAGACGCTCTCCCACCGGGCGTAGTCTGACTATGCCAGCAGGACTCGAAACATCGCATTACCACCGGGAGACCAAGTTTAAGGTAGGCCAGGAACCACCCTGCTCCCGAGGGGCTTGCGAAGTAGCTCATGTGTCCAACATGTTAGAGTAGTGAATTGGCCTTGTAGGAGGTCAGAATCTGTAGGGGTTAGGTGTTTCTTTTGCTGCAAAAAATGACGTGGCAGTTAGGAATTCTTCCTTGTTTTGGGGCGGCATCTTGAAAGTCCAAATCTCCATTAAGAACATACTACGGCGACGGCTTACTGATTTTCTGCCGGGTGGAAGTGCGGTTGCCTAGCGATTTTGATATACGGTTGAATCTTTAATTTTTGAGCAGTTACCGAATGAGAATTCAACGATGCGACGTGTTAAGGTACACTCACGAAGAGAAATGACTTTTGCCGCAAATCCAAACCCCACGACTAGTCACTATTGCTTCCACGGTTCTTTAAACTTCTGTCTCGAATAGCCCCGAACTCTGGGCTCCCGACCCTACAATAACCTGGCAACATGGTTACACTTTTGGAGGCCATACAGTGGGGTGGACGAGGTCTTGCACGTGTCATGAGGTGGTGGGGCGTTGGCCGGAATGATGGAGCCACAAAACCTTCCGGAAGACAAAAGTCCTCTACGGGAGGTCCTTAGCCCGCAGACGAGCAACTCTGCGAGCTGTGATGCGACTCATAGCAGTTCAGAAACATCGACATTACCACGGAATAAAATTTGCATTGGGCGGAAGACCACCCACTGCTCGGAGCGCTGCGTAGCTCATACCCAGCTGCGTTAAGTAGTGAATTGGCCTTAAGCGGAGGTGCGGAAGTCACGCCATGTAGAGGTTAGGTGTTTCTTTTGCTGCAAAAATGACCGTGTAACTTGGTCCCTACAGGATAATTTCTTTGTTTAGGACGACGCCAGAAGTCAAATCTCCATTCGGGGCTTAGTACTGCGACGACAAAACGCAGGTTTTCATACCACGGTCATTGCGGGACGCTGCGGTTTATATGTTCTCGACCAGATCTTGGTACAGTCTTGCTTTCGGGAAGCAAGTCACTTGAATGGAGAATTCAGCGATTCCGGATAGGAAACAGTGGGAAGGGAGGCATTGGCATTTGCCCTCAGGGAGGAGCTTAGCAGTAGGAAAGCACTTTCGATGAAATCCAAGACCTTCCCATTTAGATGGGGTTACGGTTTTCAGAAAGCTGCGGCTTCACCGACCATGTCTCAAGTGCAAGCCCCGAATGAAACTCGTCCTCCATAGCGTAAGCTCTGCAATAGCCTAGCAACCCCGCGGGGTTTGCATTTTGGAGCCATACCACAGTCAGTTGGACCCGAGGATCTTGCATGTCATGAGATAGTGGAGGCATTGATGCGAAGAGCCGAAGCCCTAAACCTTCGAGGAAAAGTTGTTAAGGTCCTCTCACGGAAGGTCCTTGGCCACTTGAGGCCGGGCAGCTCTCCCACCCACAGGACTCCAATATGCCACCTAGACTCAAACATGCCGGTGGCTCAAAGCGCCGGGTGGCTCCGAACACGATGGCTCAAGCCACGCCACCTAGGCTCCATCATGCCACGTGGGCTCAAACCGCATTAGGCTCCAAATGCTCTGCAGTGGGTTCCAGCAGCACTACCTAGGCAACATGCCAAGGTGGTTCATTACCTTGGACTCCGGCCATGCCACTGGAAGCTCCAAACATGCCACCTAGGCTCAACATGCCACCTAGGCTCCAAAGATGACAAGGTGGCTCAAACATACCGACTTCCAACATGCCACCTAGGCTCAAACATGCCCGCGATTGCTCAAACATCACCAAGATGAAATAAACCTGCGCCACCCTAGGCTCCATCCATGCACCAAGACTCAAATATGCCCGCGTGGGCTCCAACATGCCACCTGGGCTCTAACATGCCACCTAGGCTCCAGCATGCCAAGGTGGGCTCAAACTATCACCCATGGGGCTCCAGCATGCCATGGCAAACACTGGGCTCAAGATGCCGGGTGGCTCAAACCTCTGCCAGCGGGGTTCCAGCATGCCACCTAGGCTCAAACATGCCACCCCTGGGCTCTAACATGCCAAGGTGGCTCCAAGAGCTCTGGGTGGCTGGGAACATGCCAAGATGGCTCAAGCCGTCTGGGGCTCCATCATGCCACCCTGGGCTCAAACTGTGCCACATGGGCTCCAGCATGCCACCTGGGGCTCCAGCATGCCAAGGTGGCTCCAACATGCCAGGGCTTCAGCATGCCACCCTGGGCTGTGGGGCTCCAACATGCCACCTAGGCTCAAATATGCCACCTGGGCTCCAAAGTTACAAGGGTGGCTCAGAGCATCTGCGTGACTTCCAGCATGCCACTGGGCTCCAAACGTACCATTGGCTCAAACATACCAAGATGGCTCAAACCATGCACTAGGCTTCATCAAGCCCACTTGGGGGCTCAAATATGCCGTGTGCCACCTGAGCTCCAGCAATTGGGCTCCAAACGTCTGTGAGGCTCCAACATGCCATGCTCAAACATGCCACCTATGCTCAAAGAGATGCCAAGGGTGGCTCCAAACATGCAGCGGGTTCCAACATGCCACCTAGGCTCAAGCATGCCTGGGCTCCTAACATGCCAGGTGGGCAGAGCATGCAAGGTGGCTGGGCTGTCTCCAAGATGGCTCAAGCCGCCACCCTAGGCTCCATCATGCCACCCTGGGCTCAAACATGTACGTGGGCTCAAACATGCCTGATCCAACATGCCAAGGTGTGGCTGGCCTCCACCCTGGGCTCAAGCGTGCCAAGGTGGCTCAAACCACCTTGGCTCCAACATGCCACCTAGGCTCAAACATGCTACATGGGCTCCAACATGCCACCCTAGGCTCAAACATGCCACCCTGGGCTCTAACATGCCAAGATTGGCTCAAACAATCTCAAGGGTGAGAGACACGAGATGGGCTCAAACCGCCACCCTAGGCTCCATCGTGCCACCTGGGCTCAAACCTTGCCACTGGGCTCAACATGCCACGTGGGGCTCAAACATGCTAGTTGGCTCCAAACGTGCCCTTGGGGCTCAACATCTGATCTAGGCTCTAACATGACAAAGAGATTGAGGCTCAAACCAAGCCACCTAGGCTCCAACGCCCTAGACTCCATGACTTAGCAGGACATAAAACTAGGGTGGCTTTGGCCCGGATCTTGTGCTAAGGGGCTCCACCAGTTATTTTGCTCCACTTCCATTTTTCTCAATGAGATTTTATGCCTAGAGTGAATTCATATTGTGAGATCCGTTTTAAATGAGTCTTGAGAATCTTTGGTTTATGAGTATCTAACAATGGAAACTGGATCAATGGTTGCATGGTCCTTTAGCAAAGTCGAACTCATTGAGTTAGGGCAGGATGGAAATTATCCTTGGAACTTGTTTGAAGGAACATTATTCACAGTTGGTCTGCAATTGCTCAAAACAACAAAATAGAGTGTAGTCTAGGCTTCCCCTTATGCCTAGAGCAAAGTTAGCATAAATCGTAAGCTTACATTTTTTGCAACTTATGTAGTACTATGCACAAAAGCTTGAATTTAAAACTTCGCATTGGCAAGAGTTATGGTGAATGAATCACGGTCGTGTGTATCTTTAGTTTTCAGTGTTTGTAGATGAAAGCAAGATGTCTTGTTTGTAGGATCGAGAGTTGTTATTTTTGAATCATCCATGCTTGCCACTTAATGCGACTTACTTAGATTATTCAAGATCTCAATGGTTAGGAGATTGATGGCTTGAATTTTTGTATTTTTAGTTTTACAAATGTTATTTAGGACTGTAGTTAGGAAGGGTCAAGAACCATTGTAGGGAAGTATAAGTAGAGGCACTTTAAAATTATAAAGAAATAAAAGACTTTTGAAATATGGATCCCATCTAAAGGCTGGGATAGTAGAGATGAATGGCCTGGAGTGATCGAGGCCCTCTCTTCTTATTGGGGCCGGTTGTATTGTTTGTTTAGGGGGCGGTTTGTGTTTGTTTTTCCTTTACGCGTGCTCAGCTATGGCGATAGGTAGCAATAAGCTGATGGCGGCTTCATGTTGCTCCTCGACTCACGGCTCCTCCGGCTTCTGGCGTGGCAAAAGCGCATGCATATCGATTTTCTTCAAGCACAAGGGTTTGATTCAACCCGAGAGGACTTCACCCAGTGATCTAACCGAGCTCTTGTAATCCTCTTCGCTCGAGATCTCTTCGGCTATTCTAATTTACGGATTGGGCTAAGAAGGGATGGAGAAATGTTTAATATTTAACCGACTTCGCCGCCGAAGTCTATTTACCCACATCTTTTGTCTACTATTTTTGTTTTTGATTTCAATTGGAGTTACCTTCGTCGGGCTTCTCGGTTGGGATTTCTGCTGTTTTTGTGGGTGGACTTTCGAATTTCTATTGGGTTCTGTTGTTTTGTGAATCGAGCTTTTTAGATTTGAATTCTGGCTTGAAGAAGCTGGAACAAAAGGTGGTTATAGACCTTTCAATCGTCGGTGAAGTAATGGATGGAGCATCGTGTTGGATCACAAGCTTATGGATATGGCAGATCGGCTGGTTTTGCTAGAGCTTCGTTTGAATCATGGGTATGAATCGGGGATGTTGAATCAAGTTATTTATTACTGCTACTTCATTGCTTCTTGGCTTGGCAAAGGAGCAGCGATTCGATGGCGGGTATACGGATATGAAAAGAGTATATCATGTATGAAAGATCACGAGGATGTCATGAATGCGGCTACTTGAGAATACTCAATTAACCTACCTTCCCTTCGATTCAAAAGCAACCATGGATTCTGAGACCTCAAATGAAAGTTTGCCGAGATGTTGCTCAAATGGAAGCGGTTTTGCTTGCTTTTAATAAGCGATCTTTATACGATACTTGGCTTGAAGCGTCTTGATGATGCGTTCACAAAATGCCCTTCCACCTTCTTCTCGCCTATTGTTCTTCCGAGGAGTTTTTCTTGTGATAGCCACATCGTAAACCCCATGTTAGATGGTTGGTGAGCAGTGCGAGATTGAATGGTTATTATTTTTAGATGGAAAAAGCATTTAGTATTTGGTCTAGCGATTAGGATGGGTTTAGTAAATGAGTGCAATAAAAATCTTTTTGTATAATTTTAATGTTTCAAAGTGCATTCGTGGCGAGGTTACATTATGTTTTCTTAGAACCAATAATTTAATTAGCGATCCAAAGATAATAACAAGCCTCATCTTCTTCTCCATTACCTAATCAATTAGTGATACAATCTTAGAGATTAGAATCTATTGCCTTATGTTTGGGTTCGATTCCCAAAAGGCTTTGTTATTTTAAAATAAAACAAAATCAATAAATAATTAATATATTGAATTTAAAATTGGTGTATACTAATTTTTTCTAACTTGTGTCTCCATTAATGCGGTATTTCATTAGTTAATCATGCTTTTCATTTAAAAAATATGCCGCGATGTTAAATTTCATTAATTGAAACAACATAATGAAACAACACCTCATTTTTCTATGTGTGATAGTAATGATTTCTCCATGTGTGCTTATTTTAAGAAAACAATAAAACTAATAGCATTAAAAACAATGGCAAGAAACTACATATGGGCAAAATATCAACGCATGAAAAATGAAAATCTAACAAATTATTTTAAAATAAATACATGTGGTTATTGAATATTATATATCCTTTTGGGAAAACAATGTCAACCTTAAAACTACCAAGTGAAGAAAATCAACACACATTGAAAATGGAAAAAAAAAAAAAATCGATTTTCCGTGTACCAATATTCAAACCTACATGTTATTTAGAGATAAAAGAACAACGTGGCTCTTCAAAAACAAGCGGTCGAGAAAAAAAGTACCGCGTTAGGAAGCTAAAATTCACGAAACTATATCAATTTTTCTATCGTGGATTTTTCTGCAAAGACCACTTGAGTGAAATTTACAGAAAAACCAACGTCTTTGTGCAAATCGGGATAAAGCGGGCCGCGTGGACTTTTAGGGACATTTTGGTGTTGTTTTGGCATAAAACAACTGCCAGGTAGCTAAAACAATTTGTGGACCAAGAGGTGGGGAGTCGGTGTGCATCGAAGAGGACGCAGCGAAACAGCGAGACCCTCGGAGCCGCCACCACCAAAACCCAAGGTCAGAAAAAGCACGCGAAGAAGCTCACAAAGGCGGCCGAGGCAAAGGGCACTACGGAGTCGGCACTTCAGTAGCGGCTTCTGGCCTCGATTCCCCGCCCCCTTTGCTCGGCTAGTTAAGAGAAATAATCGCGAGGATTCCGAGGACTCTGAGGTCCGCGGATGAAGTGCTACCGCTCGAGGCGGCGAAGATAGTACAACATTTTGAAGACTCAACGACACCTTTGTCCATGCGAAGCGGTGACTCTACGATGAGGCAAAGACATGCAACTTGTTGCTACTTCGCATCAAGGAAGCGACCCTAAACAGCAAATATGTCCGAAAAATTTTTGTGATAATAGAACAATTTTTGAGTGCTTTAGTGAATGAACTTGCTAGTGGGATAAGTTAGCAAGTTTGAAAGCACTATTTTGGTAAAATAGGGCCGATTGCGGTGAGGGAAAGGCCATTGATGTCTACGGCTTCGGCGCTGGACTAAAAGCTAAACTTTAGTTTTGGCGGTATGAGCTGTGAACCTTATGAAACTTCGCCCAAAAGCGGCTCAAATGGTAAATAGGGTCGATTCTACGATTTGATGGAGGCCCAACATCCTTATACCTTAGTTTATCCAAATCAGACATGTTTTGATCGAAATGAGACTGATGTCTCACCCATTTCAGCGCTTTGGTCAAAAAGAAACTAAACTTTAGTTTTCAAATTGAGGCATAGGCGTAAAGGACCTCATTCTTCACGAGGAACTTGCAGAAGAAGGATTCCCAACTTTGTTGTATATCTTTTGGAGTGATAATCCGATACGCTCAAACGCGAACTAGTCTTCAAATTCCCATTTTGACCTTAGTATAGACTAGAATTGCCCAACCCGATTTTCAAGTCATCAAAATTAGGGTTTTCCCCTTTTCTATAAATGATTCCCTCATTTTACACAAGGCACCCTACAAGTTTGCTCTGCCTTCCACAACCCGTTTTCCGAGGTCCGCTGGCTCTTACAGCGCCGTTTGATACCTTCTTTTCGCGTTGGCAATGGCAACCTCTGATTTCCTTGAGATGGTACAAAGCGCCCGGCGCTCATCTTTGCAGTAGACGCCGACCAAATTTTTCCATGTCTTAGGAAGAGGTAGATGTCAAGCAACTCTACGCAACCCGACATTCATTAGAGTCATGCGAATTCCAAGCTAGGGTAGAACCAGCACTAGTGCAGCTCCCACCTTGCATAGGGTACTTTTGTTCCTAGGCAATCCACGCAGGCTTTAGGTGATGTTTAAACATTGCCAAATACTTGACAAACAAAGTATTTTAGAGAGCCAATGGTCCTAGCGTTAATAGGACCGATATTTCTCTTTCAACACTGCCTTGGCAATTTTTCTTACCCATCGTGCGAGAACGGTAATGGGAGAAACCTCCATTCCCCATGGTCGACCCAATAGCCATAGCAGCGAGGAACAAGCGGCTCCTTCACGCCGTATGAGCGGGCGGGAAGAGGAAAAGAGAAGAGGAGGACTTCCGGAAGAACAAGAATCGAGGAAGAGGGAGGAAGACTATGTCGGTTTCGACCCGGCGGCGATAAGCGAGAACAAAGTGGCGGGACGAAGAAGCGGCAAACTCCTAGAGTCAGCCCCCTTGGGCTGGGCATTACAAGCCTAGCCCCCATCGTGTCGATTTTGCTCCTCGTGACATCCAAAACCTCGAGATGCGGGGAAAGTCTGGAGCCTGAAGAGTTGCTGCACCAGCTCCGAGCGGACTGGGCGACTTCATCGTCCAGAGGAGCATCGAACCAAGTAAGAGCCGACACTTACTGCGGGAAGTCCACCTCAGACATCAAGCCCTCTGGCGGCATCCAGGCCCGGATTATGGAGGCGGACAAGGCGAGGACAAACTTCTAGGCGGAGGAAGAGTTCCTTGCTCTGAGGAGCAGAGATGGGGATCCACTTCTGGCGACCGCCGAGCATCGCGGCAAGCTCTTCGGCAACACCTCCCGGGGAGAGAAGAAGCCCGGAGTCGACCTCGGGGAGGGCCGACAGCAGGTGGAGACTTCTGAGAACTCACCACGGTGGAGGTTGATGACTTTGCAAGCGAGCCGCGAGGAGGATCGCAGAATTGGTGAGGACCGAATCTCGTAGCGACGGTCGTTCGCGTTATTACCTGGCGATGGATGGAAGAATAAGCGGTAATTCGCGATTCACCCGGCGAGGAAGAACATGAGTACTTCATTGCGCTCGAGTTTGGCGGCATCGCGGCGAGTTACCCTTAACAGAAATTATGCATCACGAGGTGAAGAGCAGTAGCACTTTCGATGTTTTGACTTCGCCCATACCCTACAGTGACAAAAGGAAGGCTAGATAACGGCTGACCCTACACCTCCGTAGCGAGTAGAAAGGCTGGCGAGCTGCGAGGTGGATCTTGATCAAAGCGATCGCCAAGGAACTTAAGGTCATTCGATTAGGAACACGACCCAAGTGAAAGTTCGAACAATCCATCTACCGTGACGAGCAAAGAGTAGTTAGCAATCTTGATCTGGAAGTTTTGTTTTGTATTAGCATATTATAAAATATGAATATAACCTCTTGTCCTTTTGCACTTGGAATGTTTGTTGATGTATTTCTTTCCCCACAATTATACCAACATCACATATAAAGCAAAGAGAACAAATAAAACTAACAAACGACCATAACAAACGTATTGTGCGGATGAGAACAGCGAGCGGTAGAGAACAAAGTAGGAGGCCCAACATGGACAGAGAACTCACGTGAGGCAACCCATCGGGGAACCTCTTAGAGGATATGGGCCCATATGAAGCCCGAAGAGGAGATGTCGCCCGGTCTGACGGAGTTGGACCAGGATAAAGGCCCTACTACGCTGACCCAAGCATCGGTCGGACCACAAATGACACCACGAAAATTAGGGGAGAAAGACAAGAAAGAGAATAAGAGAAGGAGGTCCCTGTTTGGATTCTTGGCATGCACCACGGCTGACGATCCATGGCCTTCCGGATACAAAGAGCTGCCATGCTCATGATCACAAAAAGAAGAACAAAAAGGAACAAATATATATGTACAAAGAATGGAGTAGATGAGCATTGAGCTAATGAGGCTCTCAAAATTTGAGATGAAACCTGGGTACATCTGAAGAGGCTCGGTCTAATATGAGTGGCAGGCCGCCAAATGTCGGGCATTACACTAACTAAAATCTAATCCCTACACTTATGTTAACTGTCATGCCAAGTGTGATGCACTTACCATTGACACCTAACATGTGCATGCACTTAACATGCATGCCTGCCGATGATGGTAACACTAGGTAGTTAACCTTTGCCTCTAAAAGTTTTAGCGAAAACATGTCTGGACTTTTTATAAGACAAGTCGACGAATTTACAACATGGTGCAAAATTAGGGGTAAAAATAATAATGGTTGGGTGGTGTCGGCCCAGTAAAAGATCTTCATAAATGCGTTGATGGCGAAGAAGATCCGAAGGAATCGATCACGAGAACATGGATCGCAAGACTTTGGGGCAGAACATAAAGGACCATCCCCTTATATTATGGGTAAAGTCCATTGGAACAAATATTGCTAAAAATGCACGAAAAAGCTTAAAAGCAATGATTATAGGGGGCTATTCAAAGCGTAAGCACCTTAAAGCGTCCAGAAGTGATTGACCATAGGAGGCGTGGCTATGCGTCACAAAATTTATGCGGGCGTGGATGTTGAGCAAAAGCATTGGGCGTGAATGGCGTGACAATATTTTCGCGAGCGTGGATCACGGAACTTCAAAGCGTGGGCTGGGCGTGGAGCTTTGGAAGCGAGCGTGCGGCGTGAAGCGTGAAGTGAATAATAGAGGCGTGTATTTAATAAGCGTGGTAGTGTATTTAATAAAGCGTGGTAGGTGGCGGTTATCGGCCGATTACGCGTGGCGTGGAGGCGTGACCCATGGATACAAGCGATGGTGGCGTGGATGCCAACGTGAAGATGCAAGACGGCAAGAATATAGGATACCCTAAAAAGGGGAATAAAGGCAAATCGAACGTTGGGCTCAAAAATAGCCTTAATCAAGTGCCCGGGAGATTAAGTACATGTATCAGTTAAGGCAAATCTTTGGAGATAGAAATGGCGGATAGTTGCGGCTGCCACTTAAACTTCTTTAAGTCGCAGGTTTCTTCTAGAAATAGAAGAGAAGCGGTGTGGGTAAATCGATCTGAATAAACCCGGCGGTCCCGATTAGTAGCTGGATTGGAGCTTAGATGTTACGCTTTCATCATTGAAAAACTAGCGACTTATCTTGTATGCGAAGCCACGGAATAGAGACGGAAGATCTTTGAAGACAATGTGGAATGGAAATAGCGGAAGGATGGGGAGCTGCTTGAGCTGTATCTTGAAATAATGTCGAAGATAAATAGATAAAGATGAGCGAATGCTACCTGAGACAAAATGGTATTAGCTCCTATGATCTGAGTTTTTTCTGGCCCGATAAAGATATTTACTTTTGTTTTCTTGAGAGGATCTTTGTTGCTTTTATTTATTTCCCGAGGGATAGCGGGGCAAGGTGCGAAGATGTGCTTTGCATGCTAAAGATAGATTCGCGAAAGGGATCACGATATGGTGCAGCTACAGCAGTGCGATTGAAAAGAGTCGAACCGAACAAAAGATTTACCTGGCCGAAAAGAAAAAGATGAAGAGGTATGGCGACCAGTTACTTTCTGCAACTTTCTCACCTGTAGTTTCTGCCAATCTTATTAGGCGTGCAAAGTGTCAATGTCGCGGGATTTTCGGCCAGACAAATGGTTGGTGAAATCTTGAATAAAGATGCACTATACACTTTCTGTTATTGTGTCTGCGGTAGGACAACCAAGTGATAGGAGTTGCCCCCTTCATGGATTAAACCTCCTTTTGAATTTATCACGAATCTTGAGCGAGAACGAGGTGCACAATTGTGAACCCATGTGTAAAGCCTAATGCTTGAAATAATCACAATGGGCTCAAATGGTACGACCATAATCCCGAATTTGTGATCGCGAGAGGGGACTGAGATGGGCTGCAAAACATGCTACAATGTTTTTCTTGTAGCAGGGTATGAGGGCTGGCACGAGAGTCGCGGCCCTCAAAATAAAGCAAGCTGAAAGCGTGTTTTGGATGCCAATAAAATGAAGTGCTCACCGCTACTAAAAGCACCTTTGCATAGCTGCACAAATAAAATTGAATATTTTTGATGTCGCGAGCAGGGTTGTCTTTACTGCCGTTACAGAAAATATTGAGAAAAAGCAATCAAATGATTGAAGTGCTTGAAAAAACACAGCTGCTTGAGGAATAAGAAACGACCAAAAGGATACAAAGTATTGATTTTTTGATCTTTTGATGGAGTCATCATACTCGAGAAATCGCCAGCTGCACAAAGCTGAGCTTCTTTACCTTAAATTTTCAGGGTCTTGAAACGATTTGAGATTAATTGGATTTGGTGGCGGGAGAATCATGCCCGGCTGTTTTGAAAAATTAAAACCTCCAGCGAGATATAGGAATCGAGAATCCAGAGACTTGGTTGGGCAAACTAAGGAAATCTAAGGGTGAAGAATAATTATACAAGAAGTCTTTAAAAGCGGAGAAACATGAAACAGCAAGACAACGGTGATAAGAGCAAGGAAAGTGATCACGTGAACCGACTAGCGGCAATGTTTGGATTCTTGGCATGCACCACTGGCCATTGATCCACTATTTGTCGGATGCTACAAGGCTGCCATGCTCATGATCACAAAGAAGAAAGAACAAATATGTCTGAAGAATATGGAGTGAATGGCGTGAGCTAATGAATCTCAATTTGAGATAGAAACACGAGTGATACATCTGAAAGGCTCAGGTCTAATATAGTGTGAACCCGCCAAATGCGGCCGAGTACATCTAACTAATCCTAAGCCATACGCCGTTAATCTAAGCATGCCAAATTAATGGTCTGCCTGCGACACCTAACATGTATACAATGTTAACAGGTGGTTCGTCCTCAATTCTGTCTTGGCCTCGGCTCTCATTTACGGCACCATCGGGTCCGTAGCTTGCATAGGTGAAACCATTCTTCCTTTGTTTTCCTTTTCTTCCGTTCTTTCCATGCTTACAGGTTCGGTAATCCCAAATTAGAGTTTGTTCGGCTTCGACCATCGCAGGTATGGATGTAGAACCTTGATCTTGATAAAAATATTTCTTTACTCTTTGATGAGAAAACAACATGTCTTTTCTTCCCCTTCGTTGAATCAAAGTGCCATTGATGCTCGTGATGCCGATAGTAACCTTTGTAATGGTCCGGGGTGTTGGCATTTTTTACAATGTTTACCATAGTCAAGCTTGAGCGGCGTCATTTGGAAGATTATCAGCGGGCCTTGGAAGATGGGGAAGAGCGTCTGCGGCGGATCAGATTGAGAAGAATGGAGGATTTTTTGGTGTCGACATTAAATGGAGATCTGAATATTGTGAATGTGTTGAGAAAACTTGGAATATAGACAAGCATGATATGCCCTTCTCTTGAGTAAAGGAAAACACGGAAAGAGTTCTGCGGATCTTTTTGTAAAGGGATGGCCTCTATGTGATTTTCAAAGGAAGGCTAATCAGGTGTAGAAAGTTCGATGAATCTACGCGTGAATTAAGTCTAACTAAGAAGGGATTCCGGGGAAAATTACAGCGCCCTCTTCGCGAGGAGGACATTGTATTGCAATAGCCCGGACATGAGAATATCATCTAGCGTGAATTAGATCTAACTAGAGGGATTTCTTTATGCCTCAAGCTCAACAAGTCAGTTGAGGATATATTCTTGTCGAGGGGCACATCAGGAAATTGCAGCGGCTCTCTTTCTTGAGAGGAGGACATTTATTGCAGCCAAAGCGGACATGAATATCATTATGCTGTGCTACGTTTTATGGAACTTTCTCAATATAAGCCTCTGGCCACGGTGTATGTCGATAGAAAAGATCGTATAGTTGCCATTCCACGATCGGGCATTGCTTTTCTCTAATGCAAATCAGCTTCATAATACTAGGGTGTAAATCTTTGGAATCATTTACTAGCATATGGCTTAGCTTAAAGTTTGTACATTAATATATCTCTAGCTACTTATTGGATTAGTTTGTCTATTTGTTTGACACCTAGGAAGTATTTGAGAGTAGAAGCTTCTGAAAAATCAAGGAGAGAAGTTGTAAAGTTACGGCACATTAGCATCCCAAGAAGGTATTCTTCTTTATTGTTATTGTTGATCAGAAAGTTGCTTGCAGTCAATGTTCTTAGCAATCATTAAGTATGCCTTTATCATGTTACAGTTGCTGCTGTATCAACAATACAAAATGATATTCGAGAAGAGTTACCGACTTGAGGGAACCGAATTGTAAGTTAGTGTTGGGGGTGATCACCAGTCACCACACTCATCACCACTCACCACACTCACCACTATTGAGGTGGCATAGAAGACAGTATACCATATATGGAGAGATATACGCACATGCACGCGTGCAGGATATTTGCACGTATGCATTGTGGAGGCATTATGATCATAGTACTATCCGGAAAGCAGAGAGAAGGCTGAGAAGGTGTATTGAGGGAGAGCATTTTGCTTGATCTAGCTATGGCGATGATGATTCTTTGTGTTGTGTATTGCCTTGATCTGATAGATTGAGCTTGGTTATTGGGTTTTTCATCCTTCTTACAAGGTTAGAGTTCGGGCTCTAACAATTTGGCGACCACGGTGCTCGACAGACTATTGATTGGCAAGAATTTCCATTGAAAAAGGAGTTGTTACCATTGGTATTGTTGATCGTCGGTAAAGAACGACACCATTGAGGAAGGAGCAATTTCTTGTGTGAAGGGAATTTTGTCGTAATTGATTTGTGGGATACAATTTGACAAAGGGAGCATTTTATGCCCAAGAGAAGTAAGAAGGATATACCACCAAGCTCCATTGTAACAAGAAGGGGACCGGTGAGTCAATCTTTGGCTCAAAATTGCATCAAGATTCAATTTCGTTTTTCAGATTTGGGAGCGATCCGGGGTCTAATTCCTCGAGATCGAGGAGGTTTTGATTCCATTTACCCGATCTAGACGCGGTAATCAATTTCGTTTTTCAATTTGAAGGGAGATTCAATTTCGTTTTTCCAATTTCAAGAAACCCCAAGAAGAGGAGAGATGGATGTAATACCACCTATGGTATGGGGTTTTGGAGACAATGGGGATTCCAAAGTTTGATAATTCGGTGAATCGGGATCCTTTGAAGCATATTGTGAAGTTTGAGAGGTATTGCCGGCAATGTAAGTTCTTGGTGGTGATTATTTGCTTTGGTTTCATAGTTCTTTGCAAAATTCGGTGGAGAAATGGGAACAAACCCGGCCGGATACCATGACATATCGAGGGAATTAAAGGAAGCTTTCATTGCTAATTATCAAGAAGTTCATGGTAAGGATAAGACTATGGAAAGGTGGACCAATTTTACACAAAAAGGAAGATGAATCAATTAGAGAGTATAATCGAGGTACATTTGCGGTTCTCAAAGCCGTGGGTTCATTGGAAGATTGTAAGGAGTGATGATTTAGATATCAATGGTATGTGAAGGGGCTGAAACGAGCTATTGCTCATAAGGTGAAGGCCAAAGCGACCTACAACATTACTAGAGGCACAAAAGTATGCTCTCAAGAAATTTGAAGATAAGGGATACATTCACGGGTTCTTTGCTCGAGCATAAAAGGAGAGGATATTGCAGCCTAAGATTTCTAAGCTTACAATTGGTGAGAAGCCAAGGGAGGTTCAGTTTATTACTTGTGAGTATTGTGGATCTATTGGACATTACGATACTACATGTAGATTGCTGAAATGCCGCTCAAGATGCCAAATAAAGGGCCATAATGATCAAGAATGTAGGGAGAAGAGATTCTTTGAGAGGGCCAATCCGGTATTTCTTCGTTATGCAACAAGCACCACCTATTCCTATTCAACCAATGCAAGCGGCACCTATCATGCCACAAGTTCCAATGATGCCACAAGCTCCAATTGCCCAACAAGTTCCAATGAGTTCCACACAAATGGTGCGGCCAAAGCGAGGGATGATATTCAAGTGAGGCTCATTTATATTGCAAGTTACGTGATCAATTCAAGCATGATGAGAGTACTTGTTGGAAAATCCATGGAAACCGTAGAATGGGCAACAAACAAGTATCCATCAAGGCAACAAGTGTTTGAATCGGGTGGTGCAAGAACCAAGAGTAGTGCCAATTCTTGAGGAGGACTAAGACCTCTTTTCCAAAGGCTTTGAAGGAACAAGCTTTGAAGGTGTAAGCACTTAAGAAGGTGCAATTTAATGTCTTTGCCCATAGAACGATTCGGTCTACGAGAAAATCAACCCATAGTGATGCCTCCCTATGGTGAAGGAGGATGTTCATAATGAAGATGATGTGATTAGCCAAGTTTTAGCGACTAAAATAATTGATGCATTATTATCCCACTTTGTTGGGATAGGTTCTATACTACAAAATTAAAATTCTGACGATATAAAGTCAAAAAAAAATTATTTTTAATAAAATACATATTTAACGTGTATTAAAACCTCGTAGGCCGGAAAAAAAAATTTACGGCGTGATGCAAACAGTGAAAACTGCAGCGTCTGTAACATAATTTTTTTTTTTTTAAACCTTTTTAATCTTCGCGTCGCGAAAAATTTCAAGGCTTTCACGTCACGCGAAATTCAAAAAAAAAAAACTTTTAAACCTTGTTAAAAGCAGACTTTTACCTTTCATGGACTTTTGCAAAGACCACTTCCAGGTCAATATGCAGCCTTAAGCCAAATCGGATGTACATTTGACTTAAGCCTTAAAATGGTTAGCATTTATCAAGGCAAAAAGCAATTACCATATTCTACAATCTACATGAAGTTCCCCATTCTCTAGAGCTTATAAACATAATTTTATTCATAATCCAAAAAGTTCTCCATAAATCTTTATATTACCAATGTTAAATACTTTTTGAAGTCTAAAAGATTGCTTTTTCTAGACTGGGATTAGAATATCCAAAGCAAACATAGAGTTCAAAATTTTCCTTGTCTTCCAAATCAGCACCATAGAGCTCAACCAAATTTGTCAAAAAATGTGTCTTCGATGTCATCTTGTCTTGTCTTGTAGCTTTTCCAACTTGAATAAATGGAAAACACACATAGGAGCAAGAAATCCCGTTACACTGCGGTGAAACCGGAGGACAATTAGCCTAAGAAGGGTAAGAGCCTAAGTCACTAACGGGTAAGCTTTTAGATTTCTTGAGCTTTTTAGCCCTTCACCTTGCATGTAGTCATAGTGGCAAAGCATATCTAACTTACTCGCCTTAAACATATAACTCACATGCATCCGCTATATCGTATGCATGGCAAAAGTATAACTCAAATAGTCATGGCCGAGGTCTATAGGCTTCCTTCCTGCTGTTAGACCCCCTCTGTTTCGATCATGAATCTCCTTTGTTATCTTTGCTCATACACCAAATTCATACTGTGCTCATGGTGAAGAGGGTCCAAACCATGTCGGGGCCTTAAGAGTCAACATCCTAAATTAACAATGGCCATTTATCTCCGCCATAGCTGTTCAATTGTACCACTTCAACATTAAGCAGTTACCAGCATTTATATATTTTGAAATCACACGCCAAACATGGATTACTTGATGTGATTCAATCACATGTGGGACGAACCTCTAAAGTGAATTTTTTTTCCATTTTGGATTACTATCTGACTTTGAAGCATTTCAACAAGTATAAAGCTAGAACCTATTGGAGAAACCTTTAAGGATATTAAATGGTTCAGCCAACCATGGAATACCAAGTACCATACTCTAAAACTAAAAAAATCAAAGCAATTGAATCAATAAGACCAAGTAAATATGTCTTTGGGACTAAAGCCAATATCCAATTTCATAATTGATCTCAAATCCACTAGCTATTCAACCAAAGGGAATCACATCACCATGCTAAAATTAAATAACATAATAAATGCCTTATTGTCATCTATAACTCATATAATTCAATTTGTTCCGAGATTCGGATATTCGGCTCAAATGTAGTAAGCTAGTCAACATAGACTTCGAACTTGGCCACCAAGCTAGCTTAACACGAGGACTTAAATAAAGCATAATACGTTCGGAGATTTTTTTTCTAATGTATATAGCTGCATAATAACTTCATGGATTTATTAGATTTAGTAGTGTTAATGAGATCTGCAACTAGCTATCATTTGTTGCATGCTCTTAAATAATATGTGCGATTGCCCTAATCTTTATGCAATCATGAACAAGACATCACTAGTAGAATTATAAGAAAATAACAAAGTAAATTCCAACCTGATGGGTTGAATTTGAGTGCTAATGCCATTTGCGGATGCCATTGTAGTCATGATAGAGGGTGCATCCACGATTGCTTCCTTTTCCTTCTTCGTCATTTCCCTCAATAGCTGCAAATTTATTGACCTTTCTTAATGCCACTGAAGATGGGTCTGCGCAATCACAATTATCTACTCAATTTACCACGAAACTTTCAGCTGCTTTGTATCTATGGCTGTTTCTTCTTCAATCCTTGTAGCTACGTTTAGATCTCTCGATTCTTGCATTCGATAATGGCAGAAAAGCAAAAATCGCAGCCAAACACATGCTAAGACTGCAAATCCGGACTGCATTCCATAAGCTTTAGACATATACCTAAAAAGCGGGATCTAAATCCATTTGCCGGCATCTGATTCAAGCCATACTCCAACGTATTTTCATTTTCATGTGTATTGCCACTGCCGAAACCCTAAATCACGAAATTACATAAAGTATTATTTACCGTGTACAATGCATCTATTTATGCATGTATCAGCATTATTTGTTGGAAGGTGTTTCATAGTTTGTTCTATCTCGACAATACATCCATGACCTTGGTATTTTCACTATGTAAACCATTTCCATATGTAACAAGCCCAACCGTTTTCTTTTTTCTGTCAAACGCATGGTAGTACATTACCTTTGTCAAACAGATGTGGCCGCTAAATACATGATCACCTAGACCTAGCCACCTGTTGTAAATAATTTTACAGTGATAGTATAATAATGCCTTAGATTCCTAAAGCTTATGATAGACCAGCTTATCAATTTACATCCACAAAGCCCCAATGTCACATATATGCTTCATATATAGGCCACGATATCATTTCCATATGCTTTATTTGATTTTTAGCCCCATCACTTTTTCATAACTTAGCACAAGTGTGACAATTCGAATAAATCCACTGCTATTTTCCAGAAGCACACTGCTATTTTTCAAACACTGTTATTTTCCAGCCTCTAAAGGTCTCAACAAGCCTTAGAACTTTTCTTGTCAATACCGAGTTCACTTCATGTAAACCAAACATACCCATATCTTTGGACCCATTGACTGCAAAGAGAGCTTATTGGGCACATTAAATCATGATACCGTTGTGCGAAGTCCGTGTAACAAGTCAAATAAGCCCATGTATGCCAAAGTTACGCCCTGCAGTAAGCCTATGCAGATATAATACACTTTCAAACATGAAATATGTTGACAAGTCTGCATATTATTCATAATAAAAAAAGCCTGCCTCCTACCGTAGGTCGGGGTGGGCAAAAGTCATACATAGAGTTAGCAACAAGGAGAGTAGGACCTTGTTGCCAAAGCCCTACCCTACCTATATTGCCTAATTAACTCTTATTGCAAGTATTTATTTCTCTTTTAAGAGAGCCAAATGGCAAACAGAATAACCCTAGTCTGGGCCAATGCCAAATGACTAGTTTAAAAGAGCCAGAACTCATTCTATAATCCAATTTGTGTAAAAATTCAATCGGCATAATTTCAAAAACAAATGTCATGTTACCTTTATTTTTGAATGGATTTCCTTATGTCTTTGCAAGCCCGCGTTTAAAAATCAGCTTAGACAGAATCATAATTCCCATGTCCAGCCTATGCCAATCCCTATAAATATCCAATAAGTATTAATAAGAAATTATAAACACCTGTATTCCAACCATTTTAAGGTCCCTCGTATAACTAGAGAACTGAGTTAATGAAAAAAACCTTTTAAACCTGTTAAAACAGACTTTTACCTTTCATGGACTTTTGCAAAGACCACTTCCGGTCAATATGCAGCCTTAAGCCAAATCAGGTGTACATTTGACTTAAGCCTTAAAATGGTTAGCATTTATCAAGGCAAAAGCAATTACCATATTCTACAATCTACATGAAGTTCCCCATTCTCTAGAGCTTATAAACATAATTTCATTCATAATCCAAAAAGTTCTCCATAAATCTTTATATTACCAATGTTAAATACTTTTTGAAGTCTAAAAGACTGCTTTTTCTAGACTGGGATTAGAATATCCAGCAAACATAGAGTTCAAAATTTTCCTTGTCTTCCAAATCAGCACCATAGAGCTCAGCAAATTTGTCAAAAATGTGTCTTCGATGTCATCTTGTCTTGTCTTGTAGCTTTTCCAACTTGAATAAATGGAAAACACACATAGGAGCAAGAAATCCCGTTACCTGCAGTGAAACCAGAGGACAATTAGCCTAAGAAGGGTAAGAGCCTAAGTCACTAACAGGTAAGCTTTAGATTTCTTGAGCTTTTCGCCCTTCACCTTGCATGTAGTCATAGTGGCAAAGCATATCTAACTTACTCTGCCTTAAACATATAACTCACATGCATCTGCTATATCAGTATGCATGGCAAAAAGTATAACTCAAATAGTCATGACGAGGTCTATAGGCTTCCTTCCTGCTGTTAGACCCCTCTGTTCCAGTCATGAATCTCCACTGTTATGCTGCTCATACACCAAATTCATACTCTGTGCTCATGGTCGAAGGGTCCAAACCATGTCAGGCCTTAAGAGTCAACATCCTAAATTAACAATGGCCATTTATCTCTGCCATAGCTGTTCAATTGTACCACTTCAACATTAAACAGATTACCAGCATTTATATATTTTGAAATCACCTGCCAAACATGGATTACTTGATGTGATTCAATCACGTAGCAGACCCGAACCTCTAAAGTGAATTTTTCCATTTGAACTGATACTATACAGCTTTGAAGCATTTCAACAAGTATAAAGCTAGAACCTATTGGAGAAACCTTTAAGGATATTAAATGGTTCAGCCAACCATGGAATACCAAGTACCATACTCTAAAACTAAAAATCAGAGCAATTGAATCAATAAGACCAAGTAAATATGTACTGGGACTAAAGCCAATATCCAATTTCATAATTGATCTCAGTCCACTAGCTATTCAGCAAAGGGAATCACATCACCATGCTAAAATTAAATAACATAATAAATGCCTTATTGTCATCTATAACTCATATAATTCAATTTGTTCCGAGATTCAGATATTCCGCTCAAATGTAGTACGCTAGTCAACATAGACTTCCAGAACTTGGCCACCAAGCTAGCTTAACACGAGGACTTAAATAAAGCATAATACGTTCAGAGATTTTTTCTAATGTATATAGCTGCATAATAACTTACTGGATTTATTAGATTTAGTAGTGTTAACAGTAGATCTGCAACTAGCTATCATTTGACTGCATGCTCTTAAATAATATGTGCCAGTGCCCTAATCTTTATGCAATCATGAACAAGACATCACTAGTAGAATTATAAGAAAATAACAAGAAGTAAATTCCAACCTGATGGGTTCGAATTTGAGTGCTAATGCCATTTGCAGATGCCATTGTAGTCATGATAGAGGGTGCATCCACAGTGCTTCCTTTTCCTTCTTCGTCATTTCCCTCAATAGCTGCAAATTTATTGACCTTTCTTAATGCCACTGAAGATGGGTCTGCAATCACAATTATCTACTCAATTTACCACGAAACTTTCAGCTGCTTTGTATCTATGGCTGTTTCTTCTTCAATCCTTGTAGCTACGTTTAGATCTCTCGATTCTTGCATTCGATAATGGCAGAAAAGCAAAAATCGCAGCCAAACACATGCTAAGACTGCAAATCCGGACTGCATTCCATAAGCTTTAGACATATACCTAAAGGCAGGATCTCGTCCATTGCCGGCATCTGATTCAAGCCATACTCCAACGTATTTTCATTTTCATGTGTATTGCCACTGCCGAAACCCTAAATCACGAAATTACATAAAGTATTATTTACCGTGTACAATGCATCTATTTATGCATGTATCAGCATTATTTGTTGGAAGGTGTTTCATAGTTTGTTCTATCTCGACAATACATCCATGACCTTGGTATTTTCACTATGTAAACCATTTCCATATGTAACAAGCCCAACCGTTTTCTTTTTTCTGTCAAACGCATGGTAGTACATTACCTTTGTCAAACAGATGTGGCCGCTAAATACATGATCACCTAGACCTAGCCACCTGTTGTAAATAATTTTACAGTGATAGTATAATAATGCCTTAGATTCCTAAAGCTTATGATAGACCAGCTTATCAATTTACATCCACAAAGCCCCAATGTCACATATATGCTTCATATATAGGCCACGATATCATTTCCATATGCTTTATTTGATTTTTAGCCCCATCACTTTTTCATAACTTAGCACAAGTGTGACAATTCGAATAAATCCACTGCTATTTTCCAGAAGCACACTGCTATTTTTCAAACACTGTTATTTTCCAGCCTCTAAAGGTCTCAACAAGCCTTAGAACTTTTCTTGTCAATACCGAGTTCACTTCATGTAAACCAAACATACCCATATCTTTGGACCCATTGACTGCAAAGAGAGCTTATTGGGCACATTAAATCATGATACCGTTGTGCGAAGTCCGTGTAACAAGTCAAATAAGCCCATGTATGCCAAAGTTACGCCCTGCAGTAAGCCTATGCAGATATAATACACTTTCAAACATGAAATATGTTGACAAGTCTGCATATTATTCATAATAAAAAAACCCTTTGAGTCTGTTAAGACCATAGGAACCAACAGACTTTAGGCCTTATAGTTCCATTTGGAAAAATAAGACCCTACCATTGCAATCCTAGAGATAGACAAGGTGATATCTATATCTAGGCCCTGATAAGGATATCTAAGAGAAAAGACTAATATCTCACAAAGGACATTAGTGTGTAATCCAAATAAAAGGATTAGGCTAGAAACGATAAAAGAAAAATAAAGACGAATACACAAAAGTTGAACAATATGTGCTAAAATTTCACTAATATTCAGTTTAACCAAGGAATATAACTGAATTACAAAAGCAACATAGTTAATAAAACAGTCAGCAATAGTTTGAACTACCATGCTCATAAATATTTATAGCCAATGAAAAGTTATACATATTTAAGGCAAACTGATCCTTAAGATATAACAGATATAAATTCCTAGAGGAACCAACTCCCATAAAGTCATACATTTTTAGCCCGAAATATGACAATTTGTGTTTTTCAGCTACTATCAAACATTTAATAAGTGTAGTATTATTAGTTACAATCTACGAAAAAAACCAGAGCAAGTATAACGACCACAATAAGCAAAGTATATAAGATCTAAAGTTATAGACCAAAACAAGAAACATAGTAATAACAGCCACATGCTGTCATAAAACAGAAAATTATAAAGTCATATAGATCTGCTCCAAAACTCCAGCAAAGTTAAGAAAGCACCAGAGAGTAGAGGTCACATCCAATTTGTCTGGCGAAAACAAATGAAATGGAAGGATAGACTCTAGTTAGTAAAAAAAACCATTTGAACATTAGCCTAAAAGGTAAAGCCAAAGTTGCCAACGGGTAAGCAATGAATCTATCCGCTTTAACGCCTTTACCACACATAAGTAATCTTATAGGAACCAATCATAGATTCCCTTAGCAATTTTCATACCCAAGATAAACAAATTTTAGCAGAATCGATACATAAGTAGTTCTAATAAACCCTAAACTGCGCTTGTTTGTGAGAAATCCAACCATGTCTACAAGTGGATTGCCGTTTAGGATCATCAAATACCATAAAGGGTCATGAAGCTTCTTGAGGGCTTTTATCAAGTAGTCCAATTAAGGAGATTAAGCCAAATTAGAAACAAAACATTTCTATAACTATTCACCGCCCAAGGTCCTTCCAACCATGTTACAAAGCTAAAGTGCTACAAACTAGAGTAGAGCGTAAAAACGGTTCTAAGGTTACAATTTAATCATTCCAATATTTTACTTATTCAAACCTCGATTGTAGACGCGTTGTGGTTAGGATCAGCAATAGTAGGGCACTGGATTTTCAGAAAATGTACCCGTATAACTATCTTCAATTGTGATAACGGGGCATCTTCCTTATCTTTGCCTTTCTCACCATATTAGTTCGACACGCAGATACTTTCATAGCTCCCTTGCATAGTCCGGGTGCATTGCTACCATCATTCTCATGTTTTATCGCCAAATAAGTCAGTTGAGCCCCATAGCAGTGCTTATGGAAATCGAATATCTTCCTTCTCTTATCGCCCATGTTCTTTTCCATTTCGCCTTTAGCAATGGTAGATCGATTTAGTCCTTTCTTTCTTCCCATGAGCCTACAACCGGGCTACAAGGGTATCGTTAGCATGAACCTTAGATCACAGGACCGGGTATGCCCAAATATATTGCTTGTGAGCGTAGATAATCCGGACCACCGGTAACCCTAAAAATGATAGGTTGGATCCATCCGATAGGTCGATGCAACCGTTGGTGCTTCACCGCCCATAGTGCATGTATCGATAATGTCGATTCCATAAACAACATCGTCGCCATGCTCATGCATGGGTTTCAACCCTAGAAACTAAAGGTCACAATTTTTGTTGGTATCTATGCATAATGGACTACAATCTAGGGCTTAAGGTCACATGTAAAATTTTCCATGTTTCGTGATTTACCAAGTAATACCCATCATAGTTGTCAAACATGTGCTACCCAATATAATGCACACTACATGTTCAAATATTCTAAACATTCACAAAAATCCCCGCCTCCTTCCCGTAGCTCGTGGCCCCTTTTGAATTATACATCCTAAGCTGAATGTAAACTATGTTACAATGTGGAGAGTAGGGCCCCCTGTTGCAAACACAGTGGACCCATCCCTCCCCATACATAATATTACTCTAATCCAGAAGAACAATGACATAACAACGTGAAGAGAGCTTACGATATTTTCTTTAGAGTCCTTGTTAAATCTTCGATATCATACCAAGCCCCCGAAAACTGCTCTGTTTCAAAGCTGTATTAAACACACCGATAATGTCTCGCTTTGAGGAATCCATTGTTTAAAAGGCCATGATAAGGCCAAGACATCCTCCCCGCAGCAGTCATAGGATCTGAGTGTGTGATACATAAGGAAAGATCCGAGAAATGATAACTTTACATGCTTGTCCATACGGCCTACACCTCAAGCTTTGATGAATTTGCTAACTTTGAACGGAAGCTTCACCCTTTTATCATATCTAGTATAAGAGAACAATCCTTGTTGTGATCATCAACTGATATAGTGACATTTAGGAAGTTTACCTTATGCCCCAAAAGAAGTCCTTTTTTATACTCATTTCATCTTTTATACCAATGTGCTCCATGCTATAGATGGAGCAGAAGCCCCTTTAGAAAAGAATTCACCTATATTACCGCATAGCTGATGATATTCGTGTCATCTATATATCCGAAGCGTCTTTGAAACTGTATATCATTTAACTGCTAAGATGGGTACGCTTTTCTAATAAACCTCACTGCACTGTGCCAAATACATGTTGCACCATGCCGACTGCGGAGAATCCCATGGGTATGCCCCCTCGCTTTGCCTCCATATAGAATTCCCCATTTGCGTAAAAACAATGGCCAAGAAGCCATTTATTGATTATTTTGAAATTCTCCTTTTTACTAATATCTTCTTGTTGTAACTATCACCCACAAAATTTTTCCCATTTTGTGCAAGATTTCCCCAATTTCTTTTTCATAACAAGCCGGAAGAGTGGTTTCTTGGTCTCATGAAATCCCATACTAAATCAAAGAACGCTATCAATTATTTCCAAGAATACCATCTTCTCCAAAAAGTGGAATATTTTCATAACATCTAGTAATGTCTGTAAAGAAAAACATTCTTGATATTTTCTAAGGTTCGTAACTACATCGTAGTAGAATTAACCATCCAAAGATGGATTGACTTTTATCCTTTAACCAAACTCTAATATCGGCAAAGTGTTCCAATTGGATACATCAAAGCCGCATACCCACAAAGTTGTTTAGAATAGCCGCTAAGAAATCAGCCACATCCAGGAAAATAGTATTGTGTGCATTCGTAATCCAAGCGGTATTCCTCTTATGGGCTTTGTACGTATCAAGTAAATATGGTAGTTTATCCGTGGTAGGTTGGAAAGCAACAAATGACTATCAATCTCTTTGATGCACTCAAGCTTGATCTCGTATACCGGATAGAATCCCTCAAGTCATTGTCTGTTTAGTCCGGCTCTAAAGCCATATCCAAAATATGTTTTTGGCGTATGAAAGAGGCATTGTTAATAGCCTTGTCAAGACCCAGAGATATACAAATTTTGCCTCAAGCCGTAAGATTCTTTTAACCTTCCCATCATCCCGCAGAGAGATATCTTTTGGGAGGGATCAACTTTTTGAAACTAGTAAATCTTTCTTTTGCCAGACTCCATAAACGGTATTTGATATGTTGTATCCCATCCTCTTTGAAGTGCAGCAGCTGGAAGTGGTGAACCATAAAGAATTGATCACATGTTTTTTCAAAATCTTCCATGAATTTTTCAATGGACACTCCATTATCAGGGATATGATTTAACCCATTGGCAAAGGCTGCTCTAAGTTTAGGACAATGTATAATCTCCGAATTGTTGCATCTGGATGTGACCAATACGAGGGTCAATAAATCTAGCCAAGCTAGAATTCTTGCATGGACACTTATTTGGTCTATCATCAGCAAAAACGTTGTATGGCTTATAAACTTTGTCAATAACTTGATTCCCATATCTCCAGCCAAACAACGTGCAGCTTAGAATTTCATTTGCCAAGTTTGGTAAAGTATCTTGTAGAACTTCCTTAAACACATCCCTGATAGAGAATTTCTCTAAAGATTTCGAGAAGAAGGTACTATGTACAATCTTAACATCCTTATACGTATAAAGTCAAAAAATACGTATTTTTTAATAAAATACGTATTTAACGTATTAAAACCTCGCCGGCCGGAAAAAAAAATTTCGCGTACGTGAAAACAACGTGAAAGCGTATGCGAAAATTTTTTCACAGACGAAAACAAGGAAAACAGCACGTAAACGCTTTTTTTTTTTTTTTTATTTAAGCTATTTTGCTTCAATTAAGCAATGTTGCTTGGACAGTAAATAATTATTCAGAGATCTCTGGTGACATTAGAATTCATGACACTATAACATTTGAGCTTATATGAAACATGTGGTGATTTGAAAAAATAAATTTTAGATTGCTTGACTCCATATTTAATCAAGCAATTAAGCTTCAAACATTGTGAAAAAATGGGCTATATGCCCTTGCATATGGACGTCCTTGCATATGGATGCTTTGACATTATACACATTAGGGAGAACATTAAAGGTAAAGTGGCCTAGTGGTTTCTTACGTAGGCCACACTTATGCCTTTAAATTCTTAAAAGTACCCTATCTTGGGAGAAGCAATCCTTGTACCTCCATTGGGAAAAGGGCTTATTGTTAGGCCTAGTCATAATTTGAGGACCCAATAAGTTGTCATTTCAAGAACTAGAATCCATAAACATATTTCTTTAGAGGTACGTACCTATTTATTTCACAAGAGATGCATTTTGAAGATTTCCAAAGCATTTATTTATGGTGGCATTTTTGGCAAGGCTTTAGGCCAATTTCGTATACATAAGGCAAAGCAAAAGTTGAAAGTTATTTAGGCATGGGCCTGCGCTTAGAATGGTGCCTAAAATAAGTTATGGTTTTGCCAACAAGTGTATAGCGCCAAAACAGCCGCCTTTAAGAGCATGAATAAATCCATGGCTTCGCCAAATCCATGGCTTCGTTGGAAATCGATTTCTTTAGAGCTTATTTGGTTCTCTCGTTAGTACAAAGAAGATGGATTTGTTGGCATACAAAGGAAGCAGTTGTTTCTGTGTTTCAATGCTAAGAGGAAAATAGGGCTCTCCATGTTCGATGATAGGCCGGGTCTAACTGGATTGACATTTGTGAACGCAGATCTATAATTGCAATCAAGATAAGTGGGAAGCTTGTTATGAGGAGTATCCGTAACTTCGATCGCCGAAAGTGTTCATTCATTTTAACTCTCCTCGATACAAGGTGGGTTATGCCTCGAGTGCGCAATAAGCCGATGCAAAGAATTCAATTTCAAGAATTTGGAAGACCAAATGGCTTCTAATCGTTTGAGCATTTATATTTCTAAGAAATAGTTCTCAAGTCGAGGGTCTTATAAGACCGCTAAGTTATGCGCTTGAGCAAGAATAAAGAATGTGGCTGGAAAAACATAATGGAGTATTGCTTATTCCCTAGTTAAGTATTGACAATAAAGTCTTGTATTGCCATATATTTCTTGAAATGAAGGACCATCCATGGCATGGCAAGAAATACTATAATTCCGTCGCCTAAAAAACAAGGGATTGGCAAGCGTTTAAATAAATCCTTCGCTCTTTTGAATCAACAGATCTTAAGCTTTTAAAATTTTGTTTCTATTCAAGCTTCCATGACATTCTTTATGATATTTATGCCTCTTTAAATGTATTGAACTTGAAATAATGATTGAACTTGAAACGTATTATTGATGATTATGATTTATTGCCATAGTGCTTGCACTTTGCTACAAAGTTGAGCTAAAGGTAAAATATTTTGTTCTTGTATATGGATTTATCCTGTTAAAAATAATATATTTGAGATCAACATAACTATCTAGATTTGGGACTAAGAAATTAGTTCTCGCCTAATGGTTATGCTTTGAGACCATAATGCTTGAGACCAACCGAAATTTAAAATATCGTGATTCCAGTTTTCCTTTTCTTGTTAAATGTCACCTCGGGGCAAAAGGATACAATTGGTGATCGGTGATAAACCCAGAGACCCAATGTACCTTTTGGCCCTGCATTTACCATTATCATGCTAATTGTGTATTGATTGGTCATGGCAGTGGGGGTTCTCTCCTCCAATTGTGTTTATTTTTTGTCGTTTTAGAGTTGGCTTTAGCTTGAAGGATGTGGAATATCAAAAAGACATGGGCATGGTGGTTTGGAGCCGCCTGGCCCATTGGAATATGGGCTGCAATATTGACGCATCTACGTATTCAAAGTGATTTTAGTAAGACAACTATTTTAGATTCTTGATACACATGGTAAGATCCTTTTTGGCTCAAGTGTATCCATGCCAAGTTCGGGCATAATGTTCAAAACTATGGTACATAGAGTTTATAATCTATGTAGCTGCACATAATTCGGAATTGAATATTGTAGAGCATTAATTACTTCTATTTTATAATGATTCTAGTGAATAAATAATGGTCTTCAAATTATTTAGGCTTTGGGAAAAAGAGGTACTAGTCTAGACCGGGCTTGCCGCTTTAGATATTAGGATGATAATCGCCAAGGGATTGGACCGAAGGCGGATCGGGTCTAGTGTTTGCTAGTTCAGCCGGTTTTTTAGAAACTTCATTTCACTAGGGACACCTGGTGATGCCTCTCTCCCTTTGCTCTAGGTGATTTTGAAGATTAAACACTTTTGGGAGCTTTCCTTTGCATTTATTATTTGGTCTTTTTTGTTTAAATGGACTAAGCTACATGGTTATTTATGTGCAGGTTGCATATGAGGCTATGCAGATTGCTTATGCACAGGTATTCTATTGTGGTACCACGGGTAATGAATAATAATTCATCAAGAATGTGCATTAATGGCGATGTCATTATTACACATATGGCAATTGCTATATTATGCCACTTGGCTAAAATCCTTAATACAAGGATACTATTTGTATCTTATGCATGATGAAAGGGCAATGTCCAAGGTTGAATTGGGTGATGCAAAGAGGAAGTTCCTACTACAAGTACATATTGCAAGAATGAAAGGGTATGTATTTGCATTAATTACATTCTATATATTTGGCTAAATAGCTATAGGGTATGGTATTACCCCAATCGTAATTGGGGTCTTGCCATCCCTATAATTACAGTTTTATATACGGGGTCATGTTATACTACGGAAGGTGGTAGGGTTTTTTTATTTAAAGCTATTTTGCTTCAATTAAGCAATGTTGCTTGACAATAAATAATTATCCAGAGATCTCTGGTGACATTAGAATTCATGACACTATAACATTTGAGCTTATATGAAACATGTGGTGATTTGAAAAATAAATTTTAGATTGCTTGACTCCATATTTAATCAAGCAATTAAGCTTCAAACATTGTGAAAAATGGGCTATATGCCCTTGCATATGGACGTCCTTGCATATGGATGTTTTTGACATTATACACATTAGGGAGAACATTTGCTGTAAAAGTGGCCTAGTGGTTTCTTACGTAGGCCACACTTATGCCTTTAAATTCTTAAAAGTACCCTATCTTGGGAGAAGCAATCCTTGTACCTCCATTGGGAAAAGGGCTTATTGTTAGGCCTAGTCATAATTTGAGGACCCAATAAGTTGTCATTTTCAAGAACTAGAATCCAGAGGTACGTACCTATTTATTTCACAAGAGATGCATTTTGAAGATTTCCAAAGCATTTATTTATGGTGGCATTTTTGGCAAGGCTTTAGGCCAATTTCGTATACATAAGGCAAAGCAAAAGTTGAAAAGTTATTTAGGGCATGGGCCTGCGCTTAGAATGGTGCCGGAAAATAAGTTATGGTTTTGCCAACAAGTGTATAGCGCCAAAACGGCCCAGAAGGAGCATAGCCAAATCCATGGCTTCGCCAAATCCATGGCTTCTGTTGGAAATCGATTTCTTTAGAGCTTATTTGGTTCTCTGTTAGTACAAAGAAGATGGATTTGTTGGCATACGGAAGCGGTTGTTTCGAGTGTTTCAATGCTAAGAGGAAAATAGGGCTCTCCATGTTCATGATATCTCGGGTCTAAACTGGATTGACATTTGTGAACGATCTATAATTGCAAATCAAGATAATTTGGGGAAGCTTGTTATGAGGAGTATCCGTAACCCGACAGGCCGAAAGTGTTCATTCATTTTAACTCTCTCGATACAAGGTGGGTTATGCCTCGAAGTCTGCCAATAAGCCGATGCAAAGAATTCAATTTCAAGAATTTGGAAGACCAAATGGCTTCTAATCGAGGTTTGAGCATTTATATTTCTAAGAAATAGTTCTCAAGTCGTGGTCTTATAAGATCGCTAAGTTATGCAATTTTTTGAGCAAGAAAGAATGTAGGGCTGGAAAAACATAATGGAGTATTGCTTATTCCCTAGTTAAGTATTGACAATAAAGTCTTGTATTGCCATATATTTCTTGAAATGAAGGACCATCCATGGCATGGCAGTAAATACTATAATTCTGGCTGCCTAAAAACAAGGGATTGGCAAGCCAGAAATAAATCCTTGGCTGCTCTTTGAATCAACAGATCTTAAGCTTTAAAATTTTGTTTCTATTCAAGCTTCCATGACATTCTTTATGATATTTATGCCTCTTTAAATGTATTGAACTTGAAATACGTATTGAACTTGAAACGGTATTGATGATTATGATTTATTGCCAGAGTGCTTGCACTTTGCTACAGTGAGCTAGCAGAAATATTTTGTTCTTGTATATGGATTTATCTGTTAAAATAATATATTTGAGATCAACATAACTATCTAGATTTGGGACTAAGAAATTAGTTCTCGTCTAATGGTTATGCTTGAGACCATAATGCTTGAGACCAACTGGAAATTTAAAATATCGTGATTCCGTTTTCCTTTTCTTGTTAAATGTCACCTCGGGGCAAAAAGGATACAATTGGTGATCGGTGATAAACCGAGAGACCCAATGTACCTTTTGGCCCCTTGCACATTTACCATTATCATGCTAATTGTGTATTGATTGGCCGCAGTAGTGCGGGGTTCTCTCCTCCAATTGTGTTTATTTTGTTGTTAGAGTTGGCTTTTAGCTTGAAGGATGTGGAATATCGAAAAAAAAGACATGGACAAAGTGGTTTGGAGCCGTCGTCCATTGGAATATGGGCTGCAATATTGACGATCTACGATTCAAAGTGATTTAGTAAGACAACTATTTTAGATTATCGATACACATGGTAAGATCCTTTTGGCTCAAGTGTATCCATGCCAAGTTCGGGCATAATGTTCAAACTATGGTACATAGAGTTTATAATCTATGTAATGCACATAATTCAATTGAATATTGTAGCAGATTAATTACTTCTATTTTATAATGATTCTTGTGTGAATAAATAATGGTCTTCAAATTATTTAGGCTTTGGGAAAAGAGGTACTAGTCTAGACTGGCTTGCCAGTTTAGATATTAGGATGATAATACTGCCAAGGGATTGACCGAGGCAGATGCTGGTCTAGTGTTTGCTAGTTCAGGCCGGGTTTTTTTTTCGCGTCGCGAAAACCTTCATCTTCGCGTGACGTGAAAAATTTTTCGCGCAGACGCTTTCAAATTCTGTGAAATTCAAAAAAAAAAACCTTTAGACCTGTACAAACAGACCTTCTACCTTTTCAAGACCTTTTGCAAAGACCTTGTCAAGGTACAATTTGCAGCCCTAAGTTGAAAATCGGGTGTATTTCAACTTAGGCCATAACATGGTTACATTTCTTAATAAAGTAAGACAATAAGTGGAAAGAATACCATAAAAACTTTTTTCCAAAAAGGACATAGATACGAGATAAGATGGCCCGATCTACAAAATCGAGTAATAATATTAAATATCATTTACGCAAAAAAGTCAAGAATACAATGATCCTTATCAAATATTAAAAACAACTAGACCACAAGCAAAATTCCAAAATGAAATGGTCCGAAATACTTGACATTGTTCTTCCATTTCAGTCTTGTAAGCTTATCCAAACTTGAGCAATTTGAAAAACATAAATGGGAGCAAGAAATCCAGCACCGAATGGCATTATGTTTAAGCCAGGACTTGGTACAAAGTGTGTTTATGAAACGTTATCAACTTGCAATACTTAGATCCTTACCGAATACTACCACTGCATTTATTTCAGCAAAAAATACATGCAACAATGATATAATAATTTGCCATCCTTGATAATATTTCATGTTCAATGACCGTCGGTTTGAATACAACTAAAAATCCACTACAACTAGTTTATATTTCAACCGAATATATAATACATACGCCCTGCGGGAAATTACAACAGCCGTAAGATAAGTACAAGAATCACGATGTTTACCGTGCCATGAAATCATTAATTCACTTTAGTGTAACAAGTTATGAAAACCCAAAATACGTACGTAAGATATCTTCCACATTTAAGATAACTTACAGCAGATCCCAAAAGCACTATAGAAGCACAGGTTTCAGAATGTTTACCATGTCCAAAGCTGATATTTAACAAGTGTCTTAGTACAACAGGTGTAATCATTTCATAGAACCCAAATTCCGTGTCCAAATTTGAACTGAATACTGAGTATAGAGCAAAGAAACTCACATTACACGCATCCACAAACAAAAAACAAGCATAAGAATGGTTGTCATGCATGGGATAGCAGGTGTCATGGGTTTCTTTGAGGTTATCCCCCTTCACTATAACAATATTCAAGCATAAAGCCAAGATTTAAAGAAATCAGTGAGCAAATATGAACATAGGCTACATTAATATATCAAATGTTTCAGTAGCCAACATGATTCCAGTTCATACATGCTGTTATATTCTTATAAGCCATAGATTTGAGCTAATTTTAACAAACATGGTGGATATCACTGCTTATGATATTATGGTTTCTGGCTTTAATCTGCATTTTAGCTTTAATCCATAGCATCCCTATTCGAATTTCATAGATCTTTCAAAAAATCCATCAAATCTAAACCTATCAAACCTTTAGAATTTCGTCCAAGGACTGTAGAGTGTTCAGGCGCTATGATCTCATGTTTTCTTGCAGCCTTGATATTGTAAGTGAATCATCATCTCCTGTGTGCATGCGGACTTGCCGTCAGCCCCAATTTCCGTATGCTTCAGATCTTCTCTTTTTCTAGCCATAAGGGCTATAATAATCTGCCAGCAATACTTCGCCGGAGCTATTCTGAACTTCCATTTTTTACGAAATTTAGCAGCCCTATATGGAAGATGTATGTACCTATTACCGGCTGTTCTTAGCAAGGTAAGTATCATACCATTGCATATGCATATGGCCGTGATGTCCTTCCCTGTCGGTGTCATCTGCTCATCGTTTCCATGATTTCCTTTTGCCAGGTAATGCCCGAGCCCTAAAAAATCTTTCCTTTCAACGTTAGCTCCAATATTTGATCTAACAAAGAATAAAATATCATATTATAATTAATCTTGCCCATGTTTTGGTCAAGTCTAATATGTTAGAATATATGCCCCAAGGAAATAAAATATCTAATGTGCCAAAAAGCCTTAATGACAATGTTTCCCAAGTCACATATTTTTATCCATTACACATCTTTGTGTTGGTCCCACATGGCCATCAACATTTCATGTATAATTAAAGCCCTGCACCTTGTATAGATGTTCCAGACCATTCCAGCTACTATTCTGGACATATCCTGTCAGCATAGATCCTATTGCATCATTAAGGACGAATATACCTTCCTAATGTCATCATTCGAGCATTTATCAACTTACTATGCCAACCATCCTGTATTTTTGGAGAGATTCAAATTCCTATGTCCATTGATGCATTCAGCCAATTAATCACATGTTTGTCTTATTCTAGTCATAACTTACAATTCCAGTTCCTGTTGCAACCCATCGAACCTATGCACTTTTGTAATATTATCAGTTGAGCCAAAAAGATGTCATAATAAAAAAATCCTGCCTCCTACCGTAGGTCAGGTGGGCCAAAGTACTTTTTCTTGGGACATTGTTAGTAACAACAAGGAGAGTAGGGCCTTGTTGTACCAACAAAAGGCCCTACCCTACCTATTTTGCATAAATTTACAAACAAGAGAGCAATAGCTATGTACAAAATTCTTGAGGTACCTGATGATATCTTGAACTTTATGGAGCGTGCCTCGAAAGCTTTTCTCCTGTAATGTTTTTAATACTTTGTGATAAATCTTTGTTCTGCCAAATCCGTTATTCTAAAAAGCTTCAATGGGTCCATGTCTATCATATGCTGCTCTTTCATCCACAGAATGTGCATATATATAAGGTCCGATTTGGACAAATAAGCTTAAATGCATGTTTGTATGGCCAAATGGCAAATGACATTATGTCATATAAAGACATAGGTTGGAGGTTCTGTACCTTCCAGCTTATATATCCAAGCTCCATTGTGTCAACAAAGTAGGGAAGTCAAAAAATTCCTGTAGATCTACTTCAAGTGTGTCGAATACCTTTTCCCTTTTGCATGCTCCAAGATTCATGCTCTTTTAGTCCAATGCATGTAGATGTCTGAAAGATCTTCTTGCTGCTGTTCCTATTACAGATAATTAGAGAATGATATCAGTATGTAAGCTACCTGATAATATATATACCAAAATCCTGGTCAATGGTATAACCATTAAACTGAGTGTTGATAAAAAAACCTTTTAACTGTTCATCGTAGCAGGACTATTATCCGCTAAAGACCTTAGAAGGTAAAATGAGAGATCCATTAGCGTTCTTTAAACATAATCAGGTCATTATGTTTAAGCCAGGACTTGGTACAAAGTGTGTTTATGAAACGTTATCAACTTGCAATACTTAGATCCTTACCGAATACTACCACTGCATTTATTTCAGCAAAAAATACATGCAACAATGATATAATAATTTGCCATCCTTGATAATATTTCATGTTCAATGACCCGTCAGTTTGAATACACGAAAAATCCACTACAACTAGTTTATATTTCAACTGAATACATAATACACTACGTCTGCGTAAAATTACAGGTGAGCGAGGAAGATAAGTACAAGAATCACGATGTTTACCGTGCCATGAAATCATTAATTCACTTTAGTGTAACAAGTTATGAAAACCCAAAATACGTACGTAAGATATCTTCCACATTTAAGATAACTTACAGCAGATCCCAAAAGCACTATAGAAGCACAGGTTTCAGAATGTTTACCATGTCCAAAGCTGATATTTAACAAGTGTCTTAGTACAACAGGTGTAATCATTTCATAGAACCCAAATTCAGGTGGTCCAAATTTGAACCGAATCGAGTATAGAGCAAAAGAAACTCCGTTACTGCATCCACAAACAAAAAACAAGCATAAGAATGGTTGTCATGCATGGGATAGCAGGTGTCATGGGTTTCTTTGAGGTTATCCCCCTTCACTATAACAATATCCTACATTAACAAAACCATTATATCCTACATGTTAAAATTAAAATCCCCCTTGGACCCCCTTTGGTTTGGGTGCATATTCACACGGGTCACCCGGCAACCGTGAGCCCCGGATGAGCATATATGCCTTATATTCCTTGATGTGGACCGTAGATAGCGATCCTCGTTTATGGGGTATTCTTGTACAAATTTTTATATACAGTGATATGCAGGTGTGCAAAAAAAAATACTATAAGATTTGAGTTAATATATTATATGGTGTCAATTTCATACGTGTGTAATATAATTTAAGGGCTCTCGGCTGCCCTACGTGACCCTCCTAGGTGAATATGCACCCAAACCAAAGGGGTCCAAGGGGATTTTAATTTTAACATGTAGGATATAATGGTTTTGTTAATTAAAATTTTGGCCCTTGGGGCCCTAAGAAAAGAGAACGTAGTTAAATTTTGAGGAGCAAACAAATTCCAAATATATATATCTCCGGTGCAAAATAACCTTGTTCCAAGTACAATATTGCATGTAATGGCTGGATGAATATTTCTTGCATTGCATAGCAAAGGCCACTCAAATATATGCAAATATCTTTGTTATAAAATGGCGAACTTGAACGAGATTGTGTGTGAATCCATAAGTCTTTAATATGCAACAAGCTTTCTCTTGCCAAAGCACATATTGCGTAGAAGAGTGCGACATGAAATTGAGATGAACACATAATGTGTATACAACCTGCTAGCTTCTCAATGGCTTCAAATGTTGTAAGATTAACAACATTATGGTCTCCTCCCTCGAGGATTTAGGACTAATTTGTAACCATAATTGGAGGCAATGCTTGAGAACAAGCATGGCATTTCCAAATATAAAATCTGCGAGAAGGCTAATGGGGTGTCCGCAAGAAACCATTGATAGCATAAAACCCTTAGAATATCTAGCAATGCGGATATGGCAATGCTTGAGAAGTAGCATGGCAACCCGAGGATCCCGGATGGCCATGTCGATTCCATATCGTTCGCTTTGCCTTCTCAACTACTCCTTTAGACACCTATAACAAAATATCAAGAAAAAGGATGCATGAGATGGATGACCTCCGAACAGAAGCGCGATTTTCTTACATATTTCTAATGTAGATGTTTCGGATATTTTATCTTTGTCTATATGGATACACCGATTCCGAATCTCGCTTCTCAAAGATATAGTTTGCACCTCCAAAGATAAAAACCCCATCCACAACTCATCGACCAAATAAGATGGGCCATAAAGATAACTACAATTCATAAAGAGAATTTATTCTTCATCCGGCTTTGTAATCAAGAGCATCACCTCTCGCCACAAATCAACAAAGAAGCAAATATCTTCGAACACACAATATTTTGATGGATAATAGAATAGAATGGAAAAGCCTCGATCATCTTCGCGGGCTTACATGCCAAGAAATCCGAATCCTCAAAGAACAGGACAGATAACCCAAAATGCCAATCTCCAAATCGAGGGAAAAATTGTAGACCCGATTAGCTCAAGGGCACAAAATTGTGCTTACCTCACACCCAGGGTTTTGAAAGCCGCCAGAGACCCGTGGTCGGGATCGCAAAGAAGGCCCAAACGAGACCTCCTCGGATCATAACTCAACGGCCTTGGGCATCCCAGGCAGGGGCATCTCTGGTTTGGCGAGAAACATAAACCTTGCCGTGCTTTGCTTCCATTTCAAACAAAAAAACCCTAACTACATAGGGCCTCGATGGTGCATGCCCAATTCCAAACCTTTTAAGAAAACTTAAGTGCTAAAAACATTACAAATTTAATCGCGGACTGATGACGATGTTGCTTCTCATAAAAATGAATGGTCAAGATAAGCTGCACTCTAGAAATACTGCTCAAGACACCAAGATGAAATCTGGCAATGAAATCATAGAAAAACCTTTGTAAAATATCGCATACAAAAACAAAAATGACCCCCGTCATTATGCTAGATATTCAAGCATAAAGCCAAGATTTAAAGAAATCGGTGAGCAAATATGAACATAGGCTACATTAATATATCAAATGTTTCAAAGAGCCAACATGATTCCAGTTCATACATCTTGTTATATTCTTATAAGCCATAGATTTGAGCTAATTTTAACAAAACATGGTGGATATCAACGCTATGATATTATGGTTTCCGGCTTTAACTGTGATTTTAGCTTTAATCCATAGCATCCCTATTCAATTTCATAGATCTTTCAAAAAAATCCATCAAATCTAAACCTATCAAACCTTTAGAATTTTCGTCCAAGGAACTAGAGAGTGTTCAAACGCTATGATCTCATGTTTTCTTTGGCCCTTGATATTGTAAGTGAATCATCATCTCCGGTGGTGCATGCGGACTTGCCGCCATTTAATTCGTGATGCTTGGATCTTCTTTTCTAGCCATAAGGGCTATAATAATCACAAGAATAATGCGCCTGAGCTATTCTGAACTTCCATTTTTTACGAAATTTAGCAGCCCTATATGGAAGATGTATGTACCTATTACCGGCTGTTCTTAGCAAGGTAAGTATCATACCATTGCATATGCATATGGCCGTGATGTCCTTCCCTGTCGGTGTCATCTGCTCATCGTTTCCATGATTTCCTTTTGCCAGGTAATGCCCGAGCCCTAAAAAATCTTTCCTTTCAACGTTAGCTCCAATATTTGATCTAACAAAGAATAAAATATCATATTATAATTAATCTTGCCCATGTTTTGGTCAAGTCTAATATGTTAGAATATATGCCCCAAGGAAATAATATATCTAATGTGCCAAAAAGCCTTAATGACAATGTTTCCCAAGTCACATATTTTTATCCATTACACATCTTTGTGTTGGTCCCACATGGCCATCAACATTTCATGTATAATTAAAGCCCTGCACCTTGTATAGATGTTCCAGACCATTCCAGCTACTATTCTGGACATATCCTGTCAGCATAGATCCTATTGCATCATTAAGGACGAATATACCTTCCTAATGTCATCATTCGAGCATTTATCAACTTACTATGCCAACCATCATGTATTTTTGGAGACATTCAAATTCCTATGTCCATTGATGCATTCAGCCAATTAATCACATGTTTGCCTTATTCTAGTCATAACTTACAATTCCAGTTCCTGTTGCAACCCATCGAACCTATGCACTTTTGTAATATTATCAGTTGAGCCAAAAAGATGTCATAAAAAAAAAAATATATATATATATATATATATATTGAATTACAGACGTCTAATTAATTCTCCAGATCGCAGCGACGCGAAAAATTTTTCGCTGCAGATGCGAGAAAAGGTTTTTTTTTTTTTTTTTTTTTTTTGGCGTTCACGCACGCGGTTTTCATCGTTTGACGCTGAAAATTTTCGTGCGACGCTTTCGACGTTGTTTTCACAGACGCGAAAATCTTCCGACAACCTAATTTTTTTGCCAGATTTTTTACGTTTTATCACGGCAAATATGTGCCAGATCATACAATTCATAATGATTTGGGATAAAACGCGTCAAACATTGAACCTATCCCGATCAATAGAGCCACCAGCGGCAAATTCAAGGATCCGGGGCTATTTCTTTCGCGATGTGAGTATGAGCGGGTATTTAGTCGGCTGAGCAAACATAGATATGGGCAAAATGGAGTGAATATAGATCATCCTCTAAAATCAAGCATGGATGGGACAAACAGAATCAAAATCTAATCACCTCTCATATGGTTAAAGAATATGAGCATATTCTTTTATGTGAAAAAATGATAAGTTTGAGCATTGTCATGAGAATGAAAGTGATAGATGCTTGAGCAGCCCGGGTTTGAGACTTTTCATACATATGAAACATTTTTGGATGATGATAAACCATTATTATGTGAGCTAGAGGTGGAAAGCATTGATATTTTAGCATTTGACCACTCGAGATATGTTACATGCTTTTGAATTTGGTGATCCATGAGAACAATCCTCTTTATGAGACTTTTCGATTTGGGACATGTATACCACCGAAAGCAAGAACTTTACATGCCTCAAATGGAGAAATTTACTTGCTTTGATGGTTTGACACTAAACCATGAGCTAGAATTGCAAATTTTTGATGCTTTGATGAATGAAGTGTACCTAGAATGGTTGTTCAGACTGTTTCAAAGATTAGCAGTCAAAACCAAGAAGTCTGAGAATCAAGGAAAACTAGTTCCTTTTATGTTTGAGCATGGACGTGTGGAAGAGGTGAGTAAATTTGAGCATGGCTGTGTGATACAAGATGGGAAATTGGACATGATCAGCACTTTATCTCAATGTGCAGCAGCCAAAGATGCTCATAAAAATTTGTTTGCACCATTTGAGACTAACAAGTTAGCTGGAATATGTCATTTTAGCAAGTTCTATTACATCACATCAGATTTGCCACATTGCTATGCTACTGCAGTAATATTTGAGCAGGTTATTGGACTGTGGCTCGTTCTTTGGCCACACTTTTTGTTGTTGTTACATGTTATCTGCATTCTCCTATTTGGAAGATGTTTGCTTCATAGGGTTGGAGTTGGTTGATGAATCCAGAAGGGGAATTGTTGCTTAATCCCAGAAATGGAGAAGACCTCAGGCCTTATTTTGAAAGAGAAGTGCTATTCTAAGGGATTCAGATTTGGCATAGCTCCAATTACAGAGAATTTGTGGAGAACTTTTGGGTTACAGCAGGTCGTTTTTCTGTAAAAACAGATAGTAACCGTTCCATAATACTTCATTTATCCTACATCAATGGATGTGTTTCGGCGATACGAATCCAACGAGTTATGGTGCAGGTCAAACGGAGGTCTAGAACTCAAGATATCATATTTTGAAGTTTGCCACAGTTACAGAGGTTCTGTTTCGTCACTGTCATTTTGGACCAGTTTGTTTGTATCAGTCATTTGGATTTGAGGAGGGTATTTTCTTTCTAACATGTAAATGTGTCATTTGGGGACATGTTCCAAGGACCATATTAGTATTTTTGTTGTTGTGGGTTCTCTGCCACAGAGTGGCACATTTTCCCACTGTGGTCGCCACTGTTGGGGGTGATCACCAGTCACCACACTCATCACCACTCACCACACTCACCACTAGTGAGGTGGCATAGAAGACAAAGATACCGTGATATGGAGAGATATAATGACATGCAAAGGGGGTGATATTTGCATGTATGCATTGTGGAGGCATTATGATCATAGTATTATCTGAGCAGAGAGAGAAGAACAGAGCGAAGGTGTATTGAGGGAGAGCATTTTGCTTGATCTAGCTATGGAGATGATGATTCTTTGTGTTGTGCATTGCCTTGATCTGATAGATTGAGCTTGGATTATTGGGTTTTTCATCCTTCTTGCAAGGTTAGAGTTCGGGTTCTAACAGTTAGTACCATTTTTTCTTTTTTATCTTACTGTTATTGAACTTTCGGCTTAGATGGAGTTCTCTATGTGTTAAACAAATGCAATTATCTAGATATGGATGCTCGATATGCATGCTTACTGCTGCAGCATAGCTTAAAGTTTGTACATTAATATATCTCTAGCTACTTATTCGTTCGTTTGTCTATTTGTTTGCAGCACCTAGGAAGTATTTGAGAGTAGAAGCTACAGAAAAATCAAGGAGAGAAGTTGTAAAGTTACGACACATTCGCATCCGCAAGAAGGTATTCTTCTTTATTGTTATTGTTGATCAGAAAGTTGCTTGCAGTCAATGTTCTTAGCAATCATTAAGTATGCCTTTATCATGTTACAGTTGCTGCTGTATCAACAATACAAAAGGATATTCGAGAAGAGTTGCAGCTGACTTCAGGGCCCACAATTGTAAGTTAGTACCATTTTTTCTTTTTTATCTTACTGTTATTGAACTTTCGGCTTAGATGGAGTTCTCTATGTGTTAAACAAATGCAATTATCTAAAATTTTAAAGAAGATGATTTCCAAAAAGCCTCGACTTTGCAAAACGCGGTAGTGTATTACTCCCAATCCTCAAATCGATGCCTGGTAGTTGCAATTGTTCTATTCTTTTTGTTTGAATCTTCCAGACCTTCCAAAGAAAAAGAACAGACAAAATGGTGATACAAGTAATCTATAAGCTTCAATATCTTATTTATTTGACATAAGGACCAAGTTTGAAGCCAGATTTTGCATAGGATTGAACAAATCAGATGGGTATAGGAATTTGTTTCAGTCTGGTCCTACTCTGCTCTTCACATACTCTATAAGAAGGCAAAGCATGGGAATAGAGGGAAGGCTCTGGAGTGGAGTTGACGACGGTAGTAGGGCAAAAGAATGAAGTGACAGAACTGGCAATGGTGTGGTAAGGGCTGGTCAGAACATTTTGCAGAGTCTGCTGGCAAGAGGCTAAAACCTGGCTGATAGGTCTGCGACATGGCATCCTTTTTTTCTTCTCCTTAATTTTTGTTTGTTCTTGGAGATGCATAGACGCAGTTATAGAGCTTATTTCTTGATCTTCCAATCGCAGGAAGCACAAATGGCAGTGGGCAAAGCATGGGAATAGAGGGAAGGCTCTGGAGTGGGTATTTGTTTCAAAGGGTTTTTGGTGCAGAGCTTGCTTTTTTGCAAGTCTATTGGTGTAGATCCACAGGTAAAAACCCTTTTTTCTTTTGGCATTTTCCTTCCGCATACTTCTGTATTTTCTCATTTTGTTCTTCTAAATGCTTAGAGAAAATCTTTGCGGCAATATTAACATTTGCTTGCTGGCAGAGGAGCGTTTTTTGGATTTAGGAGTGCATATCCAATTCTGAAGGTTTCAAAATCATGTGTAGCTATATGTTCCATGCACATGGGAAGACCTACATGAAATTATTATTAGTACCCAGGTCCAATATGCAGGAGGTCACATGTTACATTTATGAAAGCAGTGAAAATTGAAGCCGAAGTGTGGAAATTGAAGCCGGGTGAATGGCATGAGACAAGCACACCTAAGGTATGCATGCTAAATGCCTCCTGGGACATATGATATTACCCCCTTGCATTGAGCTGCGGGGATTTTGAAGCTATCTAAACCTTTAGTAAATTGTCATGCTCTTTTTAGGCAATAGTCTTCACTTTAGTGCATAGGGTTATAAATTAGTCGGACGATGTTTCCTCTTAATTGTGCAATTTATGTCCTGATGTAATTATATTTATAAATGCAGTGGATGTAGCAGCTCTAGCATTTCCTCGAAGTTTGGCTTGGAAGGACCATTGTCCTAGAGAGCTTTTTGCTCATTGTTTATCATCCGGCATAGCACTCCAGCTTGTTGACATCATTTGATGGTTCAACCTGTTGTGTTTCTATCCAAGTCATGGAAGAAGCAGGTTGTAAGATCCCTTTGTTGTTTGTGGTAAGAGGAGTTTATGCTATTGTGGAGTTTTTACAGGTTTTTAGACAAGATGAAAAGAAATCGAATGGAATGAAAGAAGAGGTTGCTGCCTTGCTGGATATGTAGCAGTGCCTTGGAAGATGCATTTTATTGAAGCATATGATAATTGGCAATGGTAAGACCAATTAATGAAGATCCAATGAAGATTGAGATGATGGGTCCAAAAGTCCGAAAAAAGCCCTTCATTGTATGAAAGTTGAGTCCCAAATTATCATGTGAAAATATGCGGTCTTAGGGGCATGACAATTAGCATGCCAAGTAATTAAGGAAACGAGGAAAGCAACAAAAATGCTTTCAACTTTTTGTTCTCCTCCCATACATAGTTGCCATTTATTTGTAGATATATAGTGTTTGTCATTTTATTATTGTAATATAATGGTTTTTAAGTTCTCTAACTCAACAGTCTTTTATCTCATTTGTTGTGAACTTGAGGCATGTGATTCACACTCTCTTTTTAACAGTTTTGATTTGTCATTTGAATGAATTTGATTGTCTGCAAGGATTTATTTCTCTATGCACACCTCGGAGTTATTGAAATTGGATCATTTTACCTATTTGTACATGGTGCCTTTTTATAGATAAGAAGATAAATCAACAAGCTATTGCTAAGTTTTCCTTAGATGGACTTAAAGAGCGATTTGCAATGGGCAATTTACATGTGACTACTTGGAGGCTTGCATACCTTGATTGATAAAGTCAAGGCATAAAGATCATGAAGTTTGAGTTTATAAATCCATATATATATAGCTTAGGGGACCACTGCCACCTATTGCATTTATGATGTATTCTATAATACACAAAATTACGATCCAAATTTATTATGATTCTGGCTTTGCTAAGTGGTTGAACTCCACTTATAGACATGCATCTCAACATAAATGTGAGCTAAGGAGAGCACTGCCACCTATTGTATTTAGGATGTATCTTATATTATGCAAAATGACGATCCAAATCTATTATGATTCTAGCTTTCTAAGTGGTTGAACTCCACTTATAAACATGTATCTAAACATGTATCTCAAAGTAAATGCAAGATGAGGGGAGTAAATGTGAGCTTCTTGATATTGCAGAGTTTTCAATGCCCAGATATTGATTGTGTAATATTGTGTTGATGTTAGAATCTATCTAAAGTACTTCATCCCAATTGTCATCCAAAAACAAATATGTTATCTTGCCATGCCCCCACTCACCCCCAAAGATGGATTTATAGCCTTACGGTACAGACATTTATGCAACTCCAGTCCCTGCGTGCTTTGAGTTAACACTCAACTGCTTATGCGCGGCAAGAGCACACATTTACTAGAAAGATATAGGATTCTTACAGAAGCTTATTACTATTCAGGAATGTCTAATGGCTTATTCAACCAACAATGCAATTCCAAGTGGATTTTGCTTTAATGGAATTGAAGCATCAATTTATATAGACATGTGCTGGGCTTCTAGGACCTTCCTCAAACCCTAGATGTTGTACGGCAAAATCCGTCTTATCAAACGCCTAAGGAGTTGGAGACTAAACTAGAGAAAAGCAATCGTCGAGCCCGAAGACGCATGGCCAAGGCTAGAGCATTAGCTATAGAGTTTGAGAATGTCACCTTAACGCCTAGAAGCACAACAATGGCTTCATGTTTGACACACGAGAGTGGGAACGTGGCCGATGGTTGTGCCATTGGAGCAGCGTCGGGCGAGTGTTCGGGAATGGTGTTTGCCACTAGGCTAGTGTGCATGTTCGTCACATGGCTATCATGTATAATGCTATAATGATTGGCTTTCAAAGATGTTGCAAAGAGAGTGGTCTAATCAAGTAAAATCATGTAGTTACCTCAAGCCCATAATAAAAGATTTCTAAAAATCTTGCAAATCCCATATTGAAGACACCCAAACAAAAGGAGAAGGTTCTGAATGACGTGTCTGCTCGAATTTGCATCGTAAGAACATGTTGAAATTGGAACTTTTGCCATAGAAACATGCAAAAACTGGAACACGCATTATAAGATGTGTTAAGTTTCTTGTATAATTACGTGGTTATTTGGGTCCAAATTTTGGAATATTTGCTAAAAATAACAATGGAATATTTGTTTCTTGTTTCTTTTTTTCCTTTTTTTTTTTTACGGACGAAAGCCAAAAAGTTTATTAATCAGATGAAAAGTACAAAGTTTACATGTCTCATCTAACTGTGTAAGCACAAAGAAGATGCCACAGGAGCACGAGCATGGAGCACAATGTGCTTACTCCAGAAAGGGAGACTAACGATAAGAATCAATTCGAAGATACTGGATCCAGATGCGTTCTATCATTTCTGAATCAAGAGAGGAGCATTCATAATCAAGATCTTTTTCTCGGGCCAACCGTAATAACACCATGCGATGAATAAATGCCTTGAAGATGTGGTGTCCGGCGACGCCCCATATCGACCATAGGAGCCAACCGTAACCAAGATGGAATGCCCTTTGTTTAGCAGAGGGCCATGCATTATAGATAGTCCAAAGTATACCGTTAAACAAGCCTTGTAGCCAAGACCCACATTTGGTTGAACCTCCGACAATCAAAGAGACAAGGCTCAAGAGTCTCAACTACCGAAAGGCGTAGGGCATACGGATATGCGAGGATCATAACGATTTCTGGAAGGCATTAACGATAGGCACCAACCCCGCCACCATAGTACGTAGACTTTAGGGTGGAGCAACCTATCCCAAGCCATCGCCATGTACCGACACAAGATGCAATGTGGAACTCGTTTCTTGCTTCTTGTTTCTAAAACAACTATGATGTATATCGAGAAGTTAAATGCAAATAAATTTTACATTGGCATTTCATTTTGTTGCTCTCGCTGAATGTTAAAATGCCCGCCTCTCGCCCTACTTGTAGATTGAATAACATATGTAAGAGTTTATTTTGTGGCCTTTTATATACAAGCTTTCTCGACAAGAAGCATATGTGATGGCATTTGAAACACAACTTCAAACTGCATTGTTGTAGATATTCTAGTACCATATAGACACCTCTATGATGGCTCTACCATATAGCATCATGTAAGGAACCCATTTGCTTCATCTTTTTCCTTTGTATCAGTATAGTATCTCCATTGCTTGTGTGATGAGTCCAGTGCCTTCCCTATAAATTTTTTCATTTATTTGCTACATTATCTTCAAGTGAAAGTTGTCACCACAGAAGGGACAGAAGCAGTACCATTATATTTGATGAATTTGAATGCTTATAGTAGTACAATGAAGAAAGGGGACTTATGGGACTGATTTGAACTATGCAATGCAGAAACAAATAGTGGGAATTCTATGACATTACCTTTAGGGATCACAAAAGAATATTTGCGGTGTTATTTTCCAAACCCTGGAGATAAACGGAATTTCTGTGATCTTTGGCAATGATTGCCAATGTGTCTGGGTGCAAATTGGAGTTCTTGAACTTGATTCCCACCATCCATAATCAAAATTCAAGCGAAAACATATGGATGAAGGGATTCTCGTCTTCTTCCCATATTAAAAAGCAGAAACAGCCACCAATTATCTCTCAAGATGCTATTTACGAATTTGCTACAAGTGGGAATTTGATTGGAGCAAATGAAGTCTTCAGTAGTTTTCCAAATCCAGATCAGCAAATGTGGAATACCATCATCGATGCCAACGTCAAGCATGGACAAGGTGAGATTTGTTTTGAATTATATGCAAAAAATGCAGCAGAATGGTGGGAACCCAGATAAATTCACGCATTTTAGTACCTTGGAAACATGTAATAGCATAGGTTCCATAGAACAAGGAAGACGCCTTCATGCCGAGATTGTGGAAAACGGATTTCAATCCGACATTTCAGTGCAGACTACACTCCTCCACTTGTATGTTAAATGTGGCAATTTATGAGGCATGCACAATCTTCTATAGTTTACCAAATAAAAATGTGGTGTTATGGACTCTAATGATTGTAGCATATGTGCAACTCGACAAAGATCATCTTGCACTAGAATGTTTTCATAACATGGAACAAGAGGGCATAAAGCCAAGCAAAGTGACATTTTTGAGCATGATAAAAGCATGTGGTAGAATGGGTTCCATAGAACAGGGCAAAATAATTCACGAACAAATTATTGAGAACGCATTTCAATCTGATACTTGTATTGGGAATGCGCTTGTTAACATGTATGCAAAATGCAGCCTGTTAAAGGATGCATTTAGAGTCTTTTGTAGATTGCCTGCAAAAAATGTGGTGTCATGGAATTCCATAATCTTAGGATGTTCCCAGCAAGGCAAAGGCTTTCTTGCCCTAGAATATTTTAAACATATGCAGCATGACATGATTAAACCAGATAAAGTAACATTTCTTGGTGTTACAAAAGCATGTGGCATTCTAAGTGCCATATCAGTGGGCAGGCAAATTCATTGTCAAATCTTAGATGGTGGTTTCTTCTCTGACAATGTCCTTGGAAGCAGTCTTGTGGATATGTATGTGAAATGTGGAAGCTTGGGAGAGGCAAGATTAACTTTTGAAGGCCTACCAAAACAGAATGTCGTAGCCTGGAGTATAATTCTTGCAGGGTATGCACATCATAATAAAGGCTACCTTGCTTTGGAATGTTTTGAAACCATGAAGCTGAAAGGTGTAGATCCAAACAAAGTCACATTTTTGAGTCTCTTAAAAGCATGCACCAGCATTGGGATCATACAATATGGAAGATGCATTCATGATCTTATCTTCAAGTGTCGTCTTCAATCTGATGTTGTCATTGGCAATACCCTTTGTTGATATGTATGCCAAATGTGGGAGCTTAGAAGAAGCCCATAGGACATTTGATCAATTAGTAAACCGAACTGTAGTATCCTGGGATATCATCATTGCAGGATATAGTCAGCAAGGTAAATCTGATGTTGCATTAAAATATCTTGAGCATATGGAGCATGATGGTATAAAACCAAGCCGAATAACATATCTAGCAATCTTTAAAGCATGTGGTGTGACTGGCGCAATAGAGTGGGGCAGGCTTTTTTGAAAGCAAATTTTAAGAACGATCTCCAGGATGATATTGCAGTGAGTAATGCTCTTGTTGATATGTATGCAAAATCTGGGAGTTTGAAAGAGGCGCAGAACATTTTTTGCAAATTGTTGATCAAAGACGTGATATCATGGGGTGCAATGATTGCAGGGTATGCTGAACATGATGGTCCTCTCGCTTTGGAGTGTTTTGGGAACATGCAACATAGCAGCATAATACCAAGCAGTGTGATATTCCTGAGTGTTCTAAAAGCATGTGGCAGTGTTGGAGTCATAGAACATGGGAGGAGAATCCATGAGCTGATTATTGAGCATGGTTTTGAATCTTGCAATTTTGTAGGAAATAGCCTTGTTGACATGTATGCAAAATGCGGAAAGCTTGAAGAAGCTCACAGAATCCATAAAAAACTGCCCAACCAAGATATTGTGTCCTGGAATGCAATGATTTCAGGATTTGTAGAGCATGGTGAAGGATGCCTTGCTTTAGACTGCTTTGAAAATATGCAGCAGATAGACATTCGTGGCGACAAAATGACATATTCAGGCATCTTAAGAGCATGTACCAGCATAGGTACCATAGCAAAAGGGAGATGCATCCATGAGCTCATAATTCAGGAGAGACTAGAAACTGAAATTTACCTTGGAAATGGCCTACTTGATATGTATTCCAAGTGTGGCAACTTGGAGATGGCATTCATGGTTTTCGTTAGAATGCCGTCTAAAAATCTTGTATCATGGAATACAATGATTGCAGCTTATGCCCAGTTTGGTGAGGCTGAATCAACTGTGCAATGTCTACAGGACATGCGGCATCACTATGTCAAAGCAGATAATGTGACGTTTGTTGGTATCCTTGCTTCATTATCTCAGACTGGTTTAGTTGATGAAGGACTTTGGTATTTCAGAAATATGGAGGAATGTTATGGCCTTGAGGCGAATATACTGCATTTTACTTGCATAGTAGATCTTCTTGGTCATGCAGGATGCTTTAATGAAGCAATGGGTTATTTAGAAGCTGTGACACACAGAGATATTTCTCTTCATATGTCATTGCTTAGTGCTTGTGAATTGCACTGCAATGTGGATCTAGGAAACCAATGTTTCTATGCTGCAGTTTCCTTGGATCCATCTTGCGGTGCAGCATATATTCTGATATCAAAAATTTGGGCCAATGCTCAGATGAATGTAAAATGCTGAGCAAAGCTCTGAAGGGTGGCAACCACATGGATGCCCTCTGTCTAGACACATTAGAGGCAGAAATGTTGACATTGCCTCATTAAGCACCATAAAAACCCACTACAAGTTACTAAATGAGAAAAAGAAGCTGTGAAACTGGCCACTATAAACTGTGCAGATTGCACTTAATGTATGATATCTTGGAAGGTACAGACCATGATAAACTGCAAGGTATTTGAAACGGTTGTAAACAGATACTTTGTCAACGTGTAGTAGAGGAGGGGTTGGTTGTCCACACTTATAATGCCCATTCCAACTATAAATTTATATTGCATTCTAATTCCCTAGTCTCATTCACTTCAAATAATACCAACATGGGGTACCCTATCATCCCTCTCCTCCTCTATTGCTTCCATTCTTGTGGCTCAAGCGCGGGTGCATCTTACTCCTACTAATCCTGCTCCAGCCTATGCCCCTTTCGTATTCTAACATGAACCCCGAGGATCTTTTTGTTACATAGTTTTTAAGTGTTTCTTCATTGATATCTTTTATTTTGCAGGAACTTCCCACCACCATGGCCGAGTTCATCATCACCGCCATCACCGTGCCGTGTCGGTCGCATCACCTTCAAGATCTCCTAGCCACCTCCAATTTGTGCCTGTTGGGTCGCCTTCAAGATCTCGTGAAATAGAGAATGCTTCCTTCTTTGGTGCCCCTCTTAAGTTCATCTTGTCCATGTTTAGTACCACACATGCATGATGTGATCCACCTATTTGTCTCAACTTGTTTTTCGTATGGCATGGTTACATATATATGTATGAATAATGGGTGCTTATAGACACTAGATCTACTCAACATTGTTAACAAAATATGTTCAATAGCTAATAGTATTGATGTTTTGTTGAAACATCCTTTTTCTTGAACCATTGGTTTTATGAATCATTGAAAACTTTGCCTATAGAACAAAATTCTTGCTACTGGAAGGGACAAATTCTCCTTGGGGTTAAATTGCTCTACAACTTGGGTAGATCCTTAATGGGATGTACTTTGAGGAGAAAAACATTTCATTCATCATATTTACATGTCAAATTGAGAAGAATAAAATTGCCATCATGGCATAGTTTGAAGAATTTAGGGACATTGTTTTTAGCTTGTGTGACAATCGAGAAAACTTCTATTTTCTTTTAAATGAAGACCTTTACCTACATTCTTTCTACATAAATCTTCAAGCTGACACTTTTACATTATAGAGAACAATAAATATGTGGGGTTATATATCTATATTCTTTGTCATGATCCTATTTTAGCGTCCTAAGCCATTATGTAGAATATAAATCATCCCATAATGCCGTTGTTTTTTTCTTTCAAATGAAAGACAACCTCTTGGTAAATTGGACAAAAGGCCCATAAATATTTAAGAAAATGGCTCATTAGAGAATTTCATGTGGTTATACCAAAGCTTTAGATGTAATCAAACCATGAGTTGGCTTCCTCACCCTTTAAGCTTTTTCCATTCAAAGAGCTTCAAAATATAGTGTTCAAAAACTTACTCCAATGTGATAAGACATACATAAGAATTTGCATGAGTTTCACAAGTGCGTAATTTAAACATGTAGCATCAGTTCTCCTACATGGCCTTCGTCACCTTGATATTACCCCTACTTTGCTATGACGATGTTTTTGTACATAACAAATATCGACATTAATAAAATGCATAGCAACCATTGATATTAATTAAATCCTCCTTGACAACCTTGTTGTTTTGATGCATAATTGTAGGAGATGTAAGACGTTAAATGAGGCTTTAGATACATATTTATTATGTATCATGAAAATTGCTAAAAATCTATATGCCTCAGACAATGTATTATTTTTGTTAAACTCCAATCCAATGGCCCGAGGCAAGATAGTAGTTTACTTTTGCCAGTCTTGGATATGAACCTCAACTCATTAGGTACAAGCTCGTTGGGTACAATCTACAGTTGAGTACATGTAGAAGAAGCAAAGAGTATTGCAGTTGCTAACAAATTGATAATCCAGTAAGAATACACTCCAAATGTGAATGATATGCAATTAACAACTATGGTACAACATTAGCACGTTCAAAAAATAAACTTTTGGAGGAGCCACAAAAGGATATATATTGAAGAAGACGATGAAAATATCAAAGCCTAGTTATAGATGAAAACCTAAATGAATTTTGACTTGATTCTAGTCACACTCACTAAAGGGCTTCTCGACTATGCAGGTTGCTGATGTGGTGGGGCAGGCAAAAATGCTATCTCATGCTCCTTCCACATATCATCTTATTCACTCTCTCAATTTGGGCTACAAGCAGATACTTGGGCAATTGAATTCCAAGCATCCAACGACTTCATGAGAAGAGTGCAAACACCCAATATCAATTTTCCAAGAGTCTCTAGAAGAAATTAGAATTGAATGTGAAGTAACTAGAAGAAAGCACTAAGATAATAAAATAGAATAGATAGAAAAAATTTAACGTCCAAGAAGACCCTTGGGCCATGGAATAGAAATGAATGGTTACTACAAAGAAATTTAGAATTGATTGTGAAGTACCAAGAAGCATGTATATGGTGCAATATAACCAGTTCTCCAATCACGAAGTATAAAATTTAGCATTCAATGCATTTTCCATCCAATTGTAATATTTTTTAATTGACGACCCTTTAGAATATAACACACTAGGTCTAAGGAAAAAAGAATGAGCAAGCTAACTAAGACATCCTATTGATTTAAAATTAGGAGTCTAGAAAATGAAGCACTTACAATCTAGTGAGCCAATCAGATCTATGTGCAAATGTTCCTTTGTCAATCCCTAGCCACCATCTCACCGTCCTTACTTTACTAATTGCTTCCTTCTCCATTCCAAATGCAAAGCTTTTTGCATCTTTGTCGAGCTGCCTTCTAATGTTGCAAAATACAATGTTTCTTTCTCCTAACATATAATTGCATGTAAACAGCTTCTATGCATGGAATAAATGGCCACCATCTCACTGTCTTTACTTTACTAATTGCTTCCTTCTCCATTCCAAATGCAAAGCTTTTGCATCCACATTGAGCAGGCTTCCGTACGGGTGCTGGGATCATACTTTCAGGAGGTTATGGACATGCGAGATCAGCTATGTCCTCGGGCACACACTTGATATGTATATATACATTTATTTCATGATGATGTATACTTGTACAATTTGACAGCATTCTTATTACTGCCACGGTTTTTCCCTCGAAAACCCTTCGGGGCGGGGGTTTTTAAACTCGGACAGTAATAAGTTTGTTGCGTTCCTTCTAGGTCCCATAGGCCAATTGGTCTCAGTGGACGATAAAAATCATTCTTTCTTTCTTTTTTCTTTCTTTCTTTCTTTCTTTCTTTCTTTCTTTCTTTCTTTTTTCGTCTAATGTTGCAAAATAAATGGTTCTTTCTCCTAACATATAATCGCATGTAAACAGCTTTTATGCATGGGATAAATGGCTCGTAGACCAGTTGCCACAAATTATATTCAAGACCCTATATGACAAAAGAACAGAGCATGACATGAAGCCTTTAGGACATCATAAGGCTATTATAATTAGCTTCAAGAATACCCAAAAGTATATGTTATAGACCCAAAAAAATTTAGTCTCAAAAACTTCGATTCATATTCACATAAATCATCAGAGTACACAGAACAAGTACTACCTCCCACAATGCTATATACATGAAAGCCATGTATATATATAAGAAGATGACAACAATACAAGATAACTATATACACACGTAGTCCCGCCAGCTATCAAAGAACCTGGACATGCTTTCACGTGTTAGTAACATGCATAAGAGTTATCACATAGAGTTTGGATGACAAGAACACACATGGATAGACCGATAGCAAGAAGAACATACATATGGAATTCACCAATCGCCATGCAAATGCACCCCACCATATCTAGACAAGAGAACCCCCATGCCGGTGTATCCAGATGTAAGGGAGAAATCACAAGCAACATAAATTCTCTAAAAGCGTCTAAATTTGTTCATTAGCACGTACCATTGTCCCATATCACCGACAAATGCAACCTTAAAAACTCAAGATAAGCCAAAGCCTCTCATCACTTTCGTGCTTGCACAAACTCCCTACAATGAGCCTCGTGCTCACATTCTCTCTCTAGCTTCATAGTCTCTCTCTACTCTCTCTCTCTCTCTCTCTCTCTCTCTCTCTCTCTCTCTCTCTCTCTCTCTCTCTCTCTCTCTCTCTCTCTCTCTCTCTCTCTCTCTCTCTCCTTCCTTCCTTCTTCCTTTCTCTTTGTCTCTCTAGCCTTCTTTTCTCTGCCCTTCCTTTTTCCCTCTCTCTATAGCCTTGCTTTTCCCTTTCTCTCTCTATATCCCATCAAGGCTGACCCATAGTCTCTCTATCTTTGGCTTGTTCTAGAACACTCAAAATTACATTGGATGTCTCTTGCTCTCTCTCTCTCTCTCTGGCTTGTGCTCTGACCGTAAAAATACATCTCTCTCTCTCTCTCTCTCTCTCTCTCTCTCTCTCTCTCTCTCTCTCTCTCTCTCTCTCTCTCTCTCTCTCTCTCTCTCTCTCTCTCTCATTATTTGGATGTCTAGCGCCTTGCTCATAGTCTCTCTCTAGCTCACATTCTCTCTCTCCCCCCTCCCTCCCTCCCTCTCTCTCCAGCCTTCTTTCTCTCGGCCCTTCCTTTTCCCTCTCTCCCATAGCCTTTTTTCCCCTTTATCTCTCTCTCTATATCCCATCAAAGGCTGACCATATGCGCCAATAGAGTGTTCAGTTCTAGAACACTCAAAATTATTGGATGTCTAGCGCCTTGCTCATAGATCTCTCTATCTTTGGCTTGTGCTACGGACATTAAAAATACATCTCTCTCTCTCTCTCTCTCTCTCTCTCTCTCTCTCTCTCTCTCTCTCTCTCTCTCTCTCTCTCTCTCTCTCTCTCATTCATTTGGATGTCTGGCGCCTTGCTCATAGTCTCTCTCTAGCTCACATTCTCTCTCTCTCCCTCCCTCCTCCCTCCCTCTCTCTCCAGCCTTCTTTCTCTCGGCCCTTCCTTTTCCCTCTCTCCATAGCCTTGCTTTTTCCCCTTTATCTCTCTCTATCCCATCATGCACCCATGGCGGGCCAATAGAGTGTTCCTGTGTTCTAGAACACTCAAAATTTGCTGGATTTGGATGCGCCGTCTCCTCATTCCCTCCTTGTCATACCATTTCAGCCTATTCCAAAAAGCTTATTCGAACCAAGCCCATACCAAAAGTATTCCGACAGTAGCTGTGAATCGAACCTCCCCCCACAAGGTTGAACCCCCGTACCTAATCGAGGGCGGGCATCGTTTATGCTTTTAAACATCTTTCAATTCTTAATAGCACTTTAACTCTTTAATCCCCATCCATACTATACAACCTCATGGCGTACGTAGCCCCTTGCCCATACCCCCCATTTAGAGGGAGACATTTCCCCCCAGCCCAGCCCAACGGGAGAACGAGGGGAGGGCATGCATGGCGGGCTCGGTTGGATAACAAAGACAAGGGGAGAAACCTCTTCCATGAGGGAGGGAAGCTCGGGCGAAGGCCCAATCTATGAGGTTGGCTCGGAGATGGATGAAGGCTGCCTCAAGCCCGGCCACTGCATAGACGAGGGCCATGAAACAACCTGGAGGAACAGTCGAGTAACAGAACTGTGGATTGGGTGGGGCGGCAAGCAGATCTGATCCCTCAAAGATCCCATGTGCTCAAAAGACGATTGGCGCGAAAGGCAACGCGGACATGAGAGATGGAGGCCCGCGTGCAGGCGGTTAGAAGATTCGACTCGGGCTTGGCCCACTTTGAGAGGCAATAGGATAAGCAAGGCCTTGGTCGACTTGCGAGCTCGACGTGGATTCCTCCCTCACCACCATAGAGACTATGGCATGCGACAAGGTGTCGAAAACGGGAGAGGAGTGGCAACTATTTCCCGCCTCAAGTCGAAGCCGAGGGTATGCCACCGCGATCTAACGTCTTTAACCGCCGTCGGCCATCCAGCAGAGCTAAGAACCCGCAGATTAGGGCTCGTATACAAGATCAGGGAGATACGGGGAGCTCGGAACAACCATTGCCCGCCAGGCGTGGGCCTCCCATGTCGAGGTCTATGAACACCGCGGGGCCTTTGCACAAATGAGTTGGACAAGCAAGAGATTCCAACAGAGCTAGGCTCCCGACTCCAGCGGCAGAGGCCGCAACACGTGGGGCCGACCGCGCACATGCCCCACAGCCCACAGGTCGCCAAACAGGCAGACGGACACCACCTGCTCCATCTCGCACACCAAACTGCCCTCACTGTGAGCAGCCCACACCCTCCGATAGCGGGCATCACCATTGGGGCGAATAATGCTGCCCTCGACTCAGTGAGCAGCAGGAGTAGAGCCCGGCGATGCCATAACGTGGTGGTGCGTGGACTCTTGGAGGAGGCGGGAGAGGATCTCACCAAGCGCATCCAGGATGAGATCCTATCTCGAATGGCATTTCCGACTACGGTGCACATTGCTAGAGCAAGCTGCCTTGGGACTCAACGCATAGATCGCCCGCGCGTTGTCACCTTTCGCTTTTGGCGGATATATGTACGTGAGGCCATCCTAGGCCGATAGGCCCAAGGGGCTTTGTATGTCGACGGGATCTCACCCGATGGCGGGGAGTCCTGGTCGGCGGCGGGTGGCGAGGCCGAGGGCGTCCGTCGTAGAGGGTCTTGCACCCCGAGGCAACAGCATTTTCAGGGCGGCGCGCCGAGGTGTGATACAATGCCATTTGCAACTCGTGGACGCCCGCCGCGGTACCCCTCACGCACCTCTGCCCCACCATTTCCGGCGCTGATTTTCAGGCACCGGCTTAACGAGCTTCCCCGCAACCGAGCCAGATCATCGAAGGCCCACATCGAATGCCAACAAAATAGGGCGTGCCTCTCCGGATGTTGTCTTTGAACCGTGGGCTTCCCTTTGGTAAAAGGGGAGAGTCTCAACTCTATTGCACCAGATATGGATCTCATTTTCCTCATGGAAACATGGGAGGTAAACATGTCCACACAGACTTCGATTGAGAATTGTTACGTACTAGACAGGCAGATATTCCCACTTCTGAGACATGTAGGCCACTATAGGATGATCAGCACACACTGGCCTTGAGCCTGCATATTGTTGGTATTGAGGAGATGAGTGGTTGTCTTGCTATAGATGAGGCGGAGCACTTTTTTTTACCGAGGTCATGCACATACAGCAGATGGCATCATCTCAGCACATCGGGTAGGAGCAACACGCTCGTCACTTCCTAGTCCATTTCAGAAATGCTATTTCCAGGCTGCAATACTGAGGCATGGCAATCATCTGAAAGGAGGGCACAGACTGCCGAACCTCCTAGGCTATCTGCATTTCTCGGTGTTCAATGAGTGCATAGGCAAGCGAGGGCATGGCGGGGTTGCCTACTACTACCGTACAACCTTGAGGCACTCAGTCTCGTTGCACAAAACAGACAGGTACAATCGCTACTTGTGGGTGCGCGTGCAGCATGACAGTGGCGACACTCTCCTCATAGCAGCATGCTACTTTCCACATGCCGAGAGCAACTTTTATAACACTCATTCGGATGTGGATCGATTGGAGCCCTATGTCGATCTATATGATGACATACAGCAGCACAAACAGTTGGGCAGGGTTATGTTGTTTGGCGACTTTAATGCATGCACAGGAGCCGAGCAGGTTCCAAAATTTGAGCCCCTGGCAGAGGACGTCTTGCAGTTGAACCCCGCAGAGGTGGCTTGGTCAAGGGTGTCAGACGACAGCCATATTTCATGCTATGGCAGGTAGTTGTTGTTGCTGGGTAGTATCTTTGACCTGGTTATTTGTAATGGGTTGGCACAATGGCCATCTTCTAGCTGCTTTGACTTGTAGACGGAGAACCAAGGCGGCTCCAAAGGTGGTGGATTATCTGGGCTGGTTGAGGAAGGGGATCTGCACCTGGTTACTCATTTTTCCATCGGAACAGACACCCGGGACGAGGAAGTGGACTCGGACCACCGGCCCCTGTTCATGCATCTCCATTGGGAGACTCCCCGTGCATCTACTGCCTCAACACACTGGGTGCCCCAGCTGCGCCTGGATTACGACCTGTGGACCTATGCTCATTTTGAGCATGATTCGCGGGACTCGCCGCAACTCCCCCACACTTCAAGAGCACCGCCACCGACCACCGCTTCGACAACCGCCGAAAGATGCTGGGGGAGGCCGCTTCACGGCGAACCTCGGGCACTACCATCTTCCCCCGCAAATGATGGTTCGATGATGAGTGTCGGGAGCTCGGCGCACACTCGGGTAAAGTCACCGATCCCACCTCCCGCATCCGTCGGTCAATACCGCTCCTTTCTCAAGAACAAGAAGGCCGATACCTCGCAGAGCATCAAGAATGATGTTTGGTCTTCGGATCGCACCTGGGACATTCTCGAGAAGAGCACGCAAGACAACCCACCGGGGAACATCACCTCGGAGCAATGGGTACAGTACTTGCAACATCTTTACGACCCGCTCGGGGGCCGGACACCAGTACCTCCACAGATAGGCATGGCTCTAGTTATCACAGAGGGGGATGTCATCATGGGCCTACAACGTCTAGCTAATGGGAAGGCAACAGATTTAGGTGGCATGCAGGCAGAACTTCTGAAATGGGCTGGGCCTCCACTGGTGCCTGTCCTCACGGCATTGTTTAATAAAGCATTGCGAGAAGGCTTCCCTCCGCAATGGACCACTAGTAGAGTTGTGCCCATATACAAAGTCTCTTTGCAAAACTGTTGGCTGGCATCCTTGAGCAGCAGACAATATGGGCAGAGGAAACGGATGTGCGAGCTCTTACACACGCAGGTTTTCGGCCCAGCCATCTTCACTCTGCACACATTGATATAGGATAGCAGGAATCGCCGGCAGAACCTGTACTGTTGTTTCGTGGATTTTGCAAAAGCTTTTGACACAGTGCCCCGCGAAAGCTATGGGACAGATTGCGGCAGCTGGGGACCCCCCTTGACTTGCAGAATGCAGTGTATAGGCTATACAAGGCATGCTCAGCACATCGTCAGCACAGCCGGTAATCAGTAGCATTGGAGTGCGTCAGGGTTGCCCCCTCTCCCCCACACTCTTTGGCCTACACATTGATCAACTAGAAGACTGGCTCTCTGAGCATGGAGGTGCGGGTGCACATCTCATGCATCACACAATCCGGCAACTCATATATGCTGACGATGTCAACCTCCTGGCCTATACTCCAGAGGACATGCAACGTCACCTGGATGCTCTTGGCACTTTTTGCCAATTCACTGGCATGCGGGTTAACTTGGCCAAAACTAGGGTGCTGCTAGTTGCATCATCCCATCAGCCAAGGCTTCCCTCATTCACTTACCAGGGACAAGAGGTAGAGATGGCTCCGACCTACAAGTACTTGGGGATCGAGTTCTCAACTACCACACATTGGGATCTTTGCCATCGGGTTGCGGTCACGGGCGGGTTGGAAAGCACTATATGCCATGCGAGAACAACACCCGCGAAGTTGTATGCCAGGGCCATTTTGTCACACTTGTTTTGGGGCCGGTCCTTTTGTATGGGGCGCGTAAGTGGGGGTCGGTGATATCCCTCAACACTTGGAATGACCTCGGCGGTGCGAGAAGGTCTTTTTGGCCTGAGCCCCGGGGTGAAGTCCACGGGTTCCATACCAGATCCTACTCCAGAGACAGGCTTTCTACCCCTTCAACGGGCTACATTGGAACGCCATATCGTTTACTTCCAAAAGGTGGTCGCTATGGCTGATACGGCGCTTTTACCCCCCACCTTGCTTTGGCCACGGTGATGAGTCCCCAACGCTGAAATCCCCGCTGGAAAGACAAAGCAAGCTCAATGGTTCTCACGCCAGGGTATGCGGGCAAACAGATCGCGTCCGGTCGGGACAAAGAAAGATCGCAAGGCACTTAAGTTGTACTTAGATGCTACTTTCCTTCGCATAGCTTCTCGGGATGCGAGATGCTCCGACGCGACGTTAGGCGTGGGCACACTATCGGCTGACAAGTCAATCCTAGGCTCACAAGAGGCCCGCACCGGTACTTGTACACCCAGCTGCCCCATGAAGAAGCGGGGATTTATAGCTTCCATTAAGCGCGGTGCACATCGGCGTCCGCGCATTGAAAGCAGGCGTTGGGCGGGGAAGCACGAGCAAAGGCTTTGCGGTGTTGCCACTAGGGGCCATTGAGGATGAATGTCATGCCCTCCAGGTCTGCCCAGCATTTGCCCACATCCGAGAGCGATATGTTCGATTACTAGTGCCTGGCCAGCCGTTGCATCAGTTATTGGCTACAGCGTCAGTGGGTTGTTGGGGTCATACCTCCAGGAGGTTATGGATGCACGGACTCATTTGTGTCCTATGGGACGGTACTGAAGTGTCCTATACAATTGTATGCGTGCCCCCAAAGATACTTATTATTGCTAAGGTTTTTCCTCGAAAACCCTTCGGGTGGGTGTTTTAATCCTCATGGTTAATAAACTGTTTGCTGCTCTCTTTTTTGTTTGGGTCCCATAGGCCAATTGGTCTCCGTGGATGCTAAAAACCTATTCTATTCTATTCTATTCTATTCTATTCTATTCTATTCTATTCTATTCTATTCTATTCTAATCTATTCTATTCTATTCTATTCTATTCTATTCTATTCTATTCTATTCTTATTGCACTCATCATAGTATCACCAAGATACATAATGGAGCATAGCTCCATAATAGCATCTTGCTTTCACTAGACTACTATCGGTAACATCATGGTATTGTCCATATCAACACCACCCGGCTACCTCACCAGCACTCCTTAGAATTCAATAGGACAAGCTTAGCTTGTCACACGATTATATCATAAGACATTAGAAGAAAGAGCAACCTTTGGATTGCTATTGCAACCTACAGCCCCGCTGCAACTGAGCAAGCATCTCCATCTTACAGAGTAAACCCACAGCAAGTTACTTGAGGCCTTATCAATTATGGTAATCCCCTTAACTACTGCATTCATCACAGTAAATATTTTCCATAAGGCCACAATCGGATTACATCCAGTCCATGACTTACCAGGATAAAGCCTCTCTCTGCTACAACTCGATCCAACAGATTATCAACCAATTTCACTTTGTCAAATTGCTTCTGTTGTCTTTACTTGATCGGCACTGCTCTTTTCGGCTCAGCCATGCCCTAAGTACGTAATAAGATTACAAGGGGTGCTCACCATTGAAAAATAACTGAATTGAATTGAATTGAACCAAATTTTATCATTCAGAATTTAAAAGCCTTTGCTCCAAAGGGTTTTCAAGGAAAAAATCTTGGCAATATAAGCTCGCTAATAAATTGTACACCTTTCATATCAGTGTAACGAGGAAGACATGTGTCTAGCATCTTCTAGATATATGATGCCAGTGCCATTGCTGAAGGTGTATGCAATATTACATATGGTGGTTGGTTAGGTGTAATTAACCCGGTCTATTGTGCCAATATAGATGCAAATGTTGGGCAATTCTGGAGGGTGTAACATCAACTTCAATTACTCTCATTTGACAGCATTGGCAAATCCTATTTTCTCGTTCTTCTTGGACCCATCTGCATGTCTTAAATCTGAGGCAATGCGGTCCACTTCGAATGGGCACAATCGTTCTATGCTTTGTCATGGGCAAATGTGTTAACAAGTATTGCTGTGGACCCTGGCAAGTGCGTACCAACTTTTTAGCATTGGCATCTCACATCTTACTATAAAAGCACATGTTGTTATGTATTTGGATCCTCCGGGATCAGATTTCTAGGTTCGGTGGCCTGGGTTATTCCGGCATGATTCATGTTCTATGTTCTTTGTATTTGTGCTCTATGACATCGGGCGTTAGTTCTCCTAGCCGGGATTGCTACGTCAGTCAACTATTGTGAACTCCCATGGTAAGAGGTCCTCCAGGGTATGCGCATACGAGGTTCACCCCACCACCCGCTACAGGGCTTGGAATGTAAGCCGACTGGGCAACATGCTGCTAACGGGGCCTGCATGTACGCTGATTGAGCTTCCCATTGTCCCGGAGATTATGTTGTTATTGTCTTAGCACTGTACTCACATAGGATTTTCCGTCTGCATTTGTGCTTATCCAAGATTTTTCAGAGTATTTCCATGCATGCACTTAGTCACAAGGACTAACCCCAGTGAGTGCATGTGCAGTGAATCCGCAAGGCGGTGGTCAAGCTGACGGCAGCAATGCAGCTGGGATCGTGAGATTTTTCAAGCAAAATTACTTAGCAAATTCCAAGCAATCAACTCAACAACTTTTATTATTGAGCACAAGGTTATTCAACCATACAAGATTATTCAACCATTGAAAATATTAATCAAACAACATATCTTCAATCAAGCTTTAAACAATATTGTGAACTTCAAAAATGAACCAACACCTATTTAAAACATCGAACTGGCAATATTCAATCCCTAATTGTTGCAGTGCCCTTCTATCTTCTGTACATATTGGTTTATAGGGCCGGATCCGGCCGCTATGGCATGGTTCCGGCCTCTAAGGCAACCGTGGTCTTATCCCCTTGCACTCAGGGAACTTCTATATTCGAATTTCGTTTTGCCTCCATCTTTTTAATTTACAATGCAATGGTCTCGAGTATTGCTTTAACATCAAATGTGAACTCATATAATTCAATAGTTCTTAGCATGGTTCAACCATGCTAATATCTAAATGCTTCTCCAATGTCACATAAAGCACTTAAAGCACTTATATGCATTTGCTTACCTCTTCAACTGTAAAATGTGAATCTTCAACCTGTCCAACTGTAAAATGTGTATCTTCAACCTGTAAGACCATTTAACCTGTGTGATGATAAATGAACTTTTGTTACCAAATTCTACACTCCTCCTTCAGCACAAGAACATTCAATTTATTTCTGAAATCAGTGAACTTTCTTTCAACCAGAGCTTTGGTAAAAACATCAGCAATCTGCATATTTAACTGAATGTAACACATTTGAATGTATCCTTTTTTTGCCATATCTCTAATGAAGTGCATGTCAAGCTCAATATGCTTAGTTCTCTCATGTTGAACTGGATTTTTTACTATTGCTATGCAGCTCATGCTATCTATCATAATTTCAGTAGGTTGTCTTTGCTTAAAACCAAGCTTCTCCAATAATCTTCAGCCAAACAAGTTCTTTGGACAGTAGTGAACTGGCTACATACTCAGCTTCTGCTGAGGACATTGCCACTGCCTTTTGTTTTTTGCTTCTCCATGTTATTGCTCCTCCTCCAAGAAAGACCACATACCCTGAAGTTGACTTTCTTGTGCTTTTGTCTCCTCCCCAATCTAAATTACTAAAACCTTTTAAATTTAGATCATTAGATGTAAATGTGATCCCATAATTGGTTGTGCCTTTCAAATACTTCAACACGTGCTTTGCTGCTTCCCAATGTTTTTTAGTTGGACAATTGCAATATCTGCTCAAGATGTTGACTGAATAGCTAATGTCTGGTCTCGTGTTGTTTGATAAGTACAGCAAGCAACCTATTATCTCTCTATATGGAATTTTTTCTATACCTTTAGTGTCATCATTGGACTGAAAACTGTCAGTCAGTTTATAGCCTGCTACAATAGGCACTTTTGTTGTTTTGGCATCCTTCATGAAGAATCTTTTGAGCATATTTTCCACATGTCTGCTTTGTTTTAGAGACAGGATTCCTTTATCCCTATTTCTCAAGACTTCAATCCCCAAGAACTGCTTCAATTCACCCAAGTCTGTCATTTCAAACCTATTCTTTAAAATATCTTTGCACATTGTTAGGCAATTTTGATTATTTGAGATCATTATGCAATTATCCACATATAATACAATCAAGCAAAAATTATCTCCATCTCTGAATCAATCTTGTTAATTTGAAAGTTTCCGGCGTGGTGGAAAAGGTTTTGGATTTTTTTTTAAGGGTGATTTCCTAAGATTGTTGGGTTTTTAGTGGCCGGAAAATTTTGGCGTTCTTCCAAAAATCGAGAACATTTTTTTTCTTTTTTCTTATGTTTTTGAGCAGGGGTCATCATCTCGGCATGCATGCCACGAATGACCGCAGGAGTAGCTTTTGCTTGATTTTTATCCCCCTTATCCTGTGTTATAATTTTTAAGCGATTGGGTTTTACCGGCTTCCAAAGCTATTGTATTTTGTTTCTTGGATTCCGATTCTTTGGCGGCATAAGTTCGTCTCTATTGCTGGCGGATGTCTTCTTACAAAAGTTCATGGCTTCCCGATTCAATTTATTCCGATGCTCTTAGGTTAAATTTCCTGCTCTCTAAAAATCGAAAAAAATATTTGGAGTATATATTTTTTTTTTTTTTTTGAAGAACGTATGACTTATATTAAATAAAAAGGATTACACAGCAAGACTCAGATGAGATGGAGATAAGTCCCCCAAATCTCATCCTTATCATCATCAGATAACTTGGACACCAAATATTGATCATACAACTTGTCTTTAACCGCAAAGCGGTTGGTCGGGGGGCTAGAGACATTCTTAAAGACCGGATGACACCCGATTCTTCCAAACAACCCGACAAGTTAGCGCGTGTGATATGGAGCGCTACTTTCTTTAACCTTGGCCCCGTCGAGGAAGTAAACCAAGAAGGATTTGTTGACTATGGAGGTGGGATGAAAGCGAGCCTGAACCCATGCCCATGTGGTATGTAACGTTGTCGCCCTGAGGGTAAAACAATGCTCAATAGTCTCGGCGACACCTTGCATACGGGGCAAGAGGACTTACCCGTGGCTTAAATGAATGTACCTTCACATTAACCCGGGTGACCGATGAGCAATTTTTGAGAAGCAGCGAGTATTTAGGAATGATATTCTTATCCCGATACACCTCCACATGCGTGAAGTTGATCTTCTTGGAGCCGCCCAATGTGTAGAGGGCGGAAGGGGGCGCATGACCGTTAGGGACTCTAAAGCGACTTGAACCAAATCCTTTCCCAATGAAATGTCTCCAATAACTTTCCAGATCCGCTCGTCCCCGTGGTTGGGCAAAATAGGGAGGTTATCTGCGACGGCTTCCCACACCCGAAAGTCCCGTGCAGCCAAATGATATCTCTTACGAAATGCAGACCAAGTGAGGAGACGTTCCTGATGATACCATGCCCCAAGTGTTAAAACACCAGCATGCTGCCACCTCTTTTGTACTCTGGAATGCAGAGAAGCTGCAAGTGGAAGTTGATGAAAAGGGCACCACAAAAAAGGGGAAGATATTTGCAAGCAATTCAGGGGATCAGCGGCCACAAGAGGCTTCACTGAATGCCAAGCTTTCAACAAACCTTTGAGAAAGGGAGATGCATGTGGAAATGGCTTAAGGGGATATAGAAGAGCCCACGGTAACTGAGGCTTAACTGCAGGTTTGCCAAAAGGAATACAATGCTCCAATGACTGAACAAGCAGGCGCATCCCACACGATTGCACATGCCCCAGGAGAACCTGCCAAAGAAACTTGGAAAGGAGAACCTTACCATGCAGCCTAAGATCGGACATACCTAGGCCACCCTCTTTCTTGGGGCGGATGCATTTACTCCATGCGATTTTCACCACTGCACCTGTCTCATTACCGCCCCACACAAAGTTTCGCACAAGGGCAATGATCTCCTTAAATTTTTGAGGAGGAGCTAGTAATGCGGAGACCACATATACATGTGTGCTATTGAGAACAGATTTAGCGACCTGCACTCTTCCAGTTGGAGTATATATTTTTGCTGAGAGCTCTTTCTTTGTCTTTTGCGTTTAACTATGCAGCAGGATTAGCCGGATTTGGCATGGCCAATGCAGTTGGATTGGGCATGGCTTTGACCTGCGTTTTTTTTCTAGAAGAAATGGTAAGGATGCTAGCAAAATCGGCAATCATGAAATGCATACGAGTGCTTACGAGTTTTGATTTGAGTCTATGGTAGCCGTTCTGCCAAAGTAAGCAGTTAATGTGTTGGAGCAGATTCTATTGTGATTCTGCAAACCTAGGTTTTCTTGGCTTCTCGAGGTACTTCATTCACTCATGGTGGTAAGGCAAGTGCAAGTAAACGAAGATGGTAAAATAAAGATCTATTTCAGCGGTTCTGTTTGTGGCAGATATGGGAGCAAGCGAGCGAGGCAGGAGCAGCCAAATTTTAGAGCCTCAGAGGTATTTTATTCTCAAGTTTCTATCCTAAGCCACCTTTTGCCAAGATTTGTTGGTGCAGCGCAGGATTAGTTGATCCAGATTAGTTTCCATGTCAGGCAACTCGCTTCTTTGCAAACAGGTAAAAAGAGGTTCTTTCAAGCCGTTTTATTTTATGCATTTTCTTAGTAAGATAATTACGGTCACATTCTCCTCCTCCGCCTTCAATGATCAATGATTTCTTGCAGGGCTTAAAATCAGGAAATCCACCTTCAACGATCAATGATTTCTTGCAGGGCTTAAAATCAGGAAATCTGAAGCAGCATAAGGAAAGAATCCAAAGCCAAATTCTGTGATCGGAGTTTTTTAGGCAAGCAAGACGTTTTTTCTTGCGCCCGCTGTTTTTCTTGCTCCAATATTTCTAGGCTTTGAAATGGCACAAGATATGGCAACATAATCTGTTCAGGAAGCGCCAGCAACATCTAATGCCAGGTACATGACATGCTCTCTCAATCTTCATTTGCTTTATGGTTATGTGTGAATCGCCTAGAGGCAGCTTAAAGCAGGGGCTGAGAGCAGATTATCATTTTATTTTTATTTTTTTCTGTTTAAACCCTAACTGCGCATGTACAAGTTTTGCTCAAAACGCTTACTTGGTAGAAAGGAACCAGGCCCGCTTATCCAGGTCCACTCATCTTTGACATCTGCAGATTTTTTTATTCTATTGAGCTCTTTGGACCAGTTCCTTTAATGGCCAATTTGACTATTTTAATGTACGTTGTTTTATAGGCAAGCCATTTCAATTGAGGGATGTGCTGCTGCCAAAGAAGGTATTGAGCATCTGCATCTCTTCATGATACTCCGTCATGGTAAGGAATCTCTTTCACATATAAATTCCATTTGTTTTCTGGTCCTCATATCATAACTTTAAATAAGAAGAAACAAACGGTTTTGTACATTTGAGAAAAGCTTTATTTGAGGAGCTGTTTTTATAAAAAATTTGGATTTTTATATGAAATACATAGAGGTTTTATCGAAGCAACATAGTACATGGAATTAATTGGGCCACTGGAGCCTTCCATAAGCCTTCCATACAGGTTCCATATTGCAACATAGATTGCTGTAACAATTAACAAATAATAGCTGCTTCTAGAAAGAGAGACCTTTGCAACCTTTATAAGCTTCATGTGGAGAGCATCACATGCATTTGAAAAAACTTACTGTGTTCTTTTGGAGCCAGGCAGTTCTTCAGTTAAGCTACAAGTCTGCTCTCTTTGGAAAAAATCGCTCAATCCAACAGGTATGCCTTCAAAGATACCACATTTGCTGCGTGATTTTTTCTCTCTTTATCACATTTTGCATCTCTTTATCACAAATTAGCATGTCTAATTTAGATGAGATGCAGCATGCATTTCCTTTGCATTCAATGACAACAGGTTGGCTTAGTTTCTATGCAGAGAACATCTTTTCTTCTATGTAGGTTAACCGGTTGCAAGATTTGTGAATCAATATTATCCATTGTTGCAGGGCTATATAGATAAGCTTAACCTTGAGAATGTGAGGATAAATGCCCTGCTTGATGTCTTACCTTCATCTCACTTTAGCTTTCCGTGCCCACTAATACTTTATTTGTGTAGACATGTATAAAGTAGGATTTGCAGGAGTAGATGTGTATAAGGTGGAGGCATCACATCTTACATTAGAAGGAACTGCTCTGATTTTCATCAACACAGGTATGTCTGAATGCATTTCTTTCAAAACATTGTCATGGTTGAATGCATTACGGGCTATGTAAGCTGGTCATAAATAGGAGATTAAGTGGTTTATGCTTGACGCTCCATGACACATGTAGCATGATAAACGTAGCAGTTTACTTTTTCAGTTTTAGGATAGATAACTATCTTAGCGTTGTAATTCCCACGATGATGCTTGCTTTCATTTTTTTATCATTCCTAATCATTGCTTACAATATGGGCATCTGGAACATAAATACTTAGATCTTATATTTCTATGTGTTGCAGTTTACATGTGGATACTTGCAGACTTGCCTATCCTTGAGTAACAAAGTAAAGATACGAAGATGGTATTGTATCCATCTAAGCTAAGTTGGGGCTCACTGTCAAACATTGCTTCCTTATGTATTTACATAGAATGACCATCTAAGATTCTGGCTTTTTTAAGTGACCATCTAAGATTCTGGCTTTTTTAAGTGGTTCAACTCCACTTTGTAACGTTAGAAAAGCTATGTTGTATACCTCAAACTTTTGTAGCTTCTAATGCAAAGTTGATAATATAGACAATTTAGAGATGCCCTTTTCTCATTTTGTTCATCATTTGATATACATAGTCTAAGTGCTTTCAACTCTATCAAGATTCTAGACGGATTCAAGATATGTCTTCATTCGAATGCTAGACGAGTATATGAGGTGCACATTAAAAACATCTATATCTATGGACATAAGGGTGGTGCATGGTTCACCACCAAAAATAACAATTTCATCTATGGATTAAGGTGCATGGTTCACCACCAAAAATAACAATTTCATCTACGGATTAAGGATGATGCATAGTTCATCAACATCATGTGTAACAGCATGCAACAATATGCCATGACTTTAGTGTCGGATCCCATGTTTACAACAACAAAATGATATGGTGTGGTGGTGTTGAAAATAAATATGACAACTCTATAGGAAGTCCCATTATTATATGAGGTCATACTAAAACTATGTTGTATCTGTGGGATATTTGTGGTACGTCTGCAATATATTTTTAGCTCCCTTTTTTTGCCACCGGTAACACTCTATTTTCCATCCAAAAAGCGAAATTTTGGGATCAGAAAATTGTGCTAGGATTTTTTTCTGGTTTTGGCAGTCGGTAACGACACAAGTTCTTTGGCAATGGGTAATGTAACAGGAATGCCGTTACACTGGATATGGCGGCAGCATGGACCCTTCTCTATTGTGGCTATCAGGTTAACTATCCCTCTACGACATATTTCATAGAGGACTCCGGCATTTTGGTCAATCTGTAGTTTCGGCATTGCTTTTCGTTCGGGTGTTTGGTCTGGTTCAGCCAGCTCGATTTGTTTCAAGTAGGAGCTAAAGAATCATGTAAAATCACGATACCAATATCAGAAAGTTTCTCTTGGCCGGTGGCGCTGGTTTCAAATACTGCTTCATTTTTTATCATGTAGAGTTTGTCGTGCTGGCAGATTGAAAGTTGATGAGGTAGAAGACTCAGCTTGCATTCATCTTCCGACACATTTTCCAGCTTATTGCAACATATTTGAAGAAAGAAGAAGCACATTAGAGGTAATTTGAGATCTCCTTTTGTCCCCATAAGAATCCTCCAATAGAATGAGTACTCTACATCAAACTGCAATTAATGCAGCATTAACAACTTCATTGCTGTCGTTTTTTCCCTATAACTTTTGATCTACTCATGAAAATGCTGCGGCGTTTGTTGCATTAGATGCAGAATGAAAAGATCTTTCAAGTGATATATGGTTATGATGTATTTCAATACAAGCCATATGTGTTAACCTTAAAAAATATGGTTTTTTGCTCTTTTCTTATATATTTACGTCCCAAAAGATATAACAATGGGTTGTCATTAGAAAGATCTTGAGGAGACGAATCCATTGCCACAAATAGTGTTCGAATCGGAGTTTCTGATCAAAAGTTATAGTAGAAAAATGACACTGCAAAAGTTAGTTAGAACTGCATTAATTACTGCTGCCACATAATACTGGAATAAAATACACTGGAGCTCTTCTCTTATTGGACAGTTTAAAAAGCTGATGTGGCTTTTTAAGCATCCCTTAATGGGACAAAATGAGATCTCAAATTACCTCTAATGAATGTGTACAAGACTGGCCGGTGGTTGTTGTGCAAATCATGTTTTAATCAGGTGTGAAACCTTACCAAATCCGCTCAGAAATTTACTATTTCAACCAAGAAAACTTAACCACATATGAGCATATCATACATTATCGGAAAGATTCCAGAGATAGCTTTCCAACACAATACAAAACACACAAAACGGAGTTCTGATTTAAAAGTTATGATAAAAAGCATATTACCATCAGATCTGCACTTTGCAAAAAGGTGTCCAGATTGAGAAGTACAAAAATCAGGTGCTTATCTTGATAGATCTGGGTCAAATCATTTGCTAATGGAGAGCACTCTACATAAGCTTTCCAAAGAGCCCATGATCATCTGAATCTGACCTCTGTAGTTTAAGTTATGAGCGCGAAAATAATTTTGACATACTCTCTTTAGCGCTTCTCTTCTTTATCTAATTTTATTGACTTATATTACATACAATGGTTTGATAAAAAAAGAACCTCTCATAAAAATCTTATTTTTTATTGAAATATTTTTTTCCCAACCAAAAATTTGTAAAAAGCGTCTAGCAAAGTACGGAATTAGGCCTTGGTGTTGTGCACCATGTGGAGGTGCATATTTAGAGTTCCATCAGGAACTACACCAATGAACCAAGACAATGTTATTTACGTTGATCTAGGGCGTCTTCTTAATTTGTTAGATCTGAATATCATTAGCACAGCCTGTTCTGTGTGGAATTACCAAGCTGTCTGTAGCCGTTCTTAAATCAATCTCTTGGCTCTTCACTTAAATGCAGGGACAACATTACTATTCGTGAAAACTCCTCACTTTGAGCTACTATACTGTTTGTCTTGAAAATGTTTAGATTAAAAATCATAGATCATAGATTATGCATATATACCCTTGAATTATTTTGTTAAAATCCAAGAACTTGCTTTCTTGCAGGAACATAGAATAACATATTCGAGTTCAGAATTCCTCACTTGGGCCACTGTTTGTTCTTTGTCTTTGAAAAATTTTAAGTGGAAAATCATAGATTATAGGGTATATACATGCCCTTGGATTGTTTCCTAGATTAAAATATATCTAAGTAATGATTTTGACCAGTTGCTCGCCAATTTACATGCAACTCATGTTATATCCTAAACCACAAAACGTTGATATGGCTTACACAGCTATATATACTTGCCATTTACACCAACATAAAAAAAAAAAGGCATGCCACATCACCCAGAAAAGTTACCATAAATGTGCCAAACTGAACCTCTTTAGTAATAGTCTCCACTTTTTGTAATGTACATTTAGGAAACTCAACAATAGGAAGTAGAAAAATAAATATTGTATTTGAAATTGAAGACCATTCTGCTTTCATTTGAAATGCAGCCTTGACTTTTCATGCCAGTTGCAATTCAACTTAATGACCTACATAACAACTGCTTTACATGCCAAACAAGTCGTAAATTGCCTAAGCTACTCAATGCATATTTTAAATGATGAAAAAATGCCCCCCCCCAAAAAAAAAAAAAAAAATGAAACCAATATTTGTACCTCTCAAAGTAAAGAGTTTTAGGAACACACAGAAACCTATAAGAGGCAATAGCTAGCTATCCAGATGCGACGAAAGGTAACATCATCAAAAAAAAAAAAGTTCAATTCCTATAGTCTTGATGCTCCAGTTCCATTGTAAAACTTGCAACGCAAATTGCGATGGACAAGAATTGCGGTAGAACACAGCCATGGGTGTTTTGAAAGATGAAGTTTGGAAAATCATAATATAATCTTGAGGACAGTTTGTTTGAAGACAGTTCTTAACTTGATCCTAATTGAGAATTGTGTTTGTGAATTGCATGTGTTGGACTGCCATGCAAGGTGAGACATGGAGTACAGAGGATAGAGAATATAAGTGCATCAGTTTTGACAAGGGCATTTAACGTGGGATGATTTATCTCACTACGTTTGTACATAGAGGGCATCCTTTGGGCTAAAGACATGCATTCCTAGGTTCCATTTGCTAATGGTTAATTTCCTCCATCCTATAGTTCAAAATCCCTTATTTAAACTTATATTTTTTCTTCCATCTTCCCTTTTCCCTTTGCCACGTACAATGAGGTAATATCACGATTAACATACATATAGCTGGGCTTGCTCTCCATAGTACATATTTGCTAATATCAACAACATCAAAATTACAAACTATAAAAGTTTAATCTTACTCCTACTTTAACAATACGAGCCAACAATGCTCACTCTGTGTCTCCAACATCAAATGGTTGTTATAAATGCAGGGCATTGATGTAACTACATTCACACTCCTGCTTTGCATTATCTGTCCCTATCAAAAAAGGAATTGGAAAATAATTTAAGAAGTCAATCCACACGAGTCATATAATGTTTCTATGGCTAGAATGCATACAATGTTTATTATAGTATACTAGCTTTGCTCATTGTACGATCATCCAAACAACTTAATGGAATCCTTACTAGCTATAGCTATGCCAGAGTTGTTGTGTGAAAACTCAGCACATCTTTTTGTGCTACATGAGATTGTCCCTTAACGATTGACTATGATGAACCACTATATAATTCAACTAAAAAGACTCATGAGCCAATGTATGTGTGCGGATGCTGGGGAAACACTTAGAATTGACAATGATAAAAAATGATATGTGGTCTTTGTGCCACATGTTGATGCCTTCTCATTTACATCTACTTATACATTGAACCCACCTTTCTTGCCTATTAAATACAAGAGAAAAAATTTGGACCTGTAAGGTATGAGATAGATAGATAGATAGATAGATAGATAGATAGATAGATAGATAGATAGATAGATAGATAGATAGATAGATAGATAGATAGATAGATAGATAGATAGATAGATAGATAGATAGTTGTTTTGATGTCACGCCACTAGGCAGCATCCAACTAGACATGTGAAAAAAGTAGACGATATTAACGTGTTTCTTGGCTCATTATGTTACATCTCGATGCATGTGCATGTCCATCATTACTACACGTATATGGATTGGTTAATATGACATCATCCAACAAGTAAGACTATTCTAAGCCTCATCTCAAATTATTCCTAGCTAATACTAATAATCTACAACATCTTTACAAAGTCTAATGCATCAAATACAAAACAATGGACAACGAATAGAACATTGTTCTTTATCTTCTTCCCATTTCTATCTATTTCATATCATAATGCATTTCACCATGTAGCTAGAGGCGTCTGCTTTGGCATTTCCACTACACAGCAAATCAACATAAAAAATGCTCCTCACACCCACATTCATATTCACACCTTCCTTCCTTTCTAAGATCATGTCAAATACAAAAATCGCCACATTATTTATTCTAACACAATCAAACAACCACCCTCTCAAATTGTAGTAAAGCCCGGCAACGCCGGGCACCATAACTAGTTTATATAAGTTTCCATCATTTTTCAACCTTTCAAAACCCTGCCCTCTTAGAAAACTGTCCATACAAAAATACCATTCACGAGGTGATTGCCTTCATCCATATACTGCCCTTCTGAGCTTCCAAACATTTGAATTATTTTCCCCATAACCTGCAGGTTGTTTCATATAAATATTTTCTTTCAATTCTGCATTCAAAAATGCAGTTTTAACATCCATATGATGTAACTCTAAATTTAATGCATTTGCTATTGCTAGCAGTACTCTTAGACTTGTAAGCTTGCTCGCAAAAACCCGCTCTTAGGATTGAGATAGCCGCGGAGAATTTATTCTCCATAATATACCCTAGATTATATAGTCGGCGGGAAGATCGTGACGCTGGCGTGTTATTTGAGGCAATGTCCGGGTTGAAGAAGTCCCTCAATCCCCTCCCCCCCCTCCAATTGATTTTTGTCAAAATTATCCCCTCGATTCCCATTCGGAGGATGAAGAGGAGGAAGTGAGGAGGAGGAGGGTCCATCGTAATTCCACGTGAATTCTCGACCGCTCTACTTCAGGTTGGCTCGACCACGGCTTGTAGAGAATGAAATCTCTCAAGAAGAGTGGGAGGAGGAGGAGGAGGAGGAGGAAGAAGATTAGGAAGAAGGTCGAGAATTCGACCAATTTTGGAATGGTTCTTGAGATGAATCGATTTATATGTCGCCTTTTTTTTTTTTTGCACTTTTCTTTCTTCTTTCTTTTCTAACACCTTTCTTTCTTCCTTCTTGCAGACATGGAAGAAGAGTGATGCAAATCCCGGGCGGCCCTGTTTTTTTTTTTTTGTTTCTTACAGAAGTTTCGGTCACGCCTCCGGGTATTTTTTTGTGTAAATCTGTGAAAAGGCTTCGGGCATCTGCTTACAAGCCTTCGGGCATCCAGATATATATATCAATTTTGAATGAAATCAAACAGCTTTCTCCAAGCATTTTTGTATCCCGTCGGACATCTGTACATAAATTTTTTTAAATGAAATCAAACAGTTTTCTCCAAGCATTTTTGTATCTCTAAAATTTTGTCTCTGCATTTGTCTCAATAAAGTCTGGGGAACACTATAAATCAACCACATGAGATCTCTGATTCATCAAAGTAACCATAGGAAATTTTCCGATACGACCTAAAAAATTCCCCAACACTACAAATCATTTTTACTTTAGTCTTGATAATTTGGCATTTAAAATCATTTTTAATTTAGCCTATATAAAATTTCTAAATTTCGTTTTTTCAATGCAATAAATGGAATAAAATCTTGGAGAATTTATTGCATGAAATGCAATATTCTCCATATATACCATATACATGTCATGTCTGACGGGAAGACCGTACGCCAGGCATGTTAATTCAAGCAATCAATTATTCACGCTTATTTATTTCTAATTTTACCTATATAAATCCATTTCACGCTCTCAAAGTTCCTACACATGCGCAGAATTAAAACCAAAAGCAAAGTGCTCCGTTCTTCGAATCCAAAAGCCTCAGAATTCAAGGTTAGTTTTGATTTAGTTTTAAGCTGCATGTCAATGGCAGGTTTAATCCAAGAAGACAAGCTTATGCATTTGCTCAAGGCAGAGGAAGCAGATGATGTTTATGAAACCAGAATAGTTTTTTATAAACTTCATCTGCTTCTTTTTGTTTCGAGTAAATTCTTGAGTTTCTCTTCCTGAATTAATCATGCTGTTGCATGCAAGTTTCTATTATGAATAGTAGAAAGCATTAGAAAAATCTCAAAGATAATATTTGAAACACGCTAAGCATGTTCCGAATACATGCTATCCTTAGCCTTGAATATGTATACACGTTATGGCAGATTCAACAGAGAGAGAGAAAAATCAGATAGATAGATAAGTAAATAGATAAAAGGCTGGGCAATTATTTACACGCATTAACTTCCTATTGACGTAATTAACGTAAAAATAATTGCCCGGCCTTTATCTATTTACTTATCTATCTGTACAGTTTTTCTCCCTCTCTCTGTTGAATGCACGCCAAGCGTGTATAGTTTTTCCTATATACCAGTTTACATGCTGAGCGTGTAAACAATTTTATCCTTAGTTTCAACTTTTAATTTAAACATGCCTCATTGGTTCTTAGTTTCTAAGTTTATAAATAAATAAATATAGACACGCCAGCGGAATATCGATAATACTCCGCTTAACTTCCTATTGATAGATGCCAAGTTACATTAATCACCCTACAGGACTTAAGATGCATTGGAATTACATTTGGGCAAAGAATCACACGTACTTCAGCTCAGCGGCTCCAAGCTCCAAATTCAGCTTGAACCGCATCCGAAAGCACCAACCCCCCATTGGAGCCCCAGCTTGCACAAATCTTGCAACCCCTACAAAGACATGGATCAAAAATAATGATGAATGCAGAGCGCCAGGCCATTTTAAACTGGGCTCGAGGCCCTTGCTAAATCACACCTGAGGTCGGCCCTATTAGTCGACCACTTTGATCATGCAAGACATGCATTGATCGAGAGTGAATCTCGCGAACCGGCCACTCGAGATTCAAAATGAGAAGCTCCGTTGGTTAGTGGCTAGCCTCTATGCCCAGATGCCTCAACCGGAGGCGGCATACAATGCAATGCCTCAACCAATGGAGCATGACCAGGAGGTGGAGCAGGAGGAGGAGCAGGAGGTAGGTGGAGTTGGAGCCTGGGGTTTTTGCTGGGGTTTTACCAGAAGAATTCACTATGCCCTGGAATGGAAATGAGAGTATCGATAGCTAAGCTTACCAAGAGATGGCTTTTTGAAAAAAGGATCGCGGCTTGAAACAGTCTGGGATTTTATATGTCTGGTTTATCCAGTTATATATAATTGTAAACTTTTGCCAATCAATACAACAAATTTTGTCTACTTCTATATTTCTATAATGTAATACATGTTACATAACTTTTTTAAGCGGTTTCTTGGCCATGCAACAAATGTTCCAACACTTTCTCCAGCCGTATCCCCACCAGGGTGTCTCTGGCGTAAAGCTTCATCCATAGCGCAACAGTTATTCACTGTAACTCGGACATACTTATCCCCGAGCGGAATTCCATGACAGTTTGCAGTCGGATCGATGGAGTCGATCTTGCATAATCCTACTTTCCTTTTCTGATTTGTAGTTAACATGAAACATTCATCTTCGACACTGCAGACAATTGCCTATTCAGACACCTACTATTGGAAATTAATGTTCAAGCTATAGGAATGAGATGAGTACCCACTCAGAGCCATTCTTGAAAAGAGAAGTCGAAGTCCACAGAAAACTCCTCAAAGGCGGGAAAAATTCGAAGTTAGAAGAAAGCTTAGGTTAACCACGCTTAGGCGGATAAATGTAATCAATGAAAGAACACGGTAGATTGGTTTTAAAAACTCAATGAAAGAAGTCGGCAGACGGTTTTTTTTTTTGAAAGTGAATCTTTGTCATTATTATTTTTATGTGTCAAGAATATTTCAAACCGATATTGTGTTTTCTTTGAAATTCAAATTTCTATCGTAAGTGTAGAAAAGCTATTGCTCGCATTGTAGAAAAGCTATTTCTTCGAAAGTAGCCGAGCTTTATCCAAGTTTAACCTTTGGCGACTGCTACTAGGCTTATCTCGAGATGTCTTCTAAAACCAGAGGTGGTCGAGGCTGAGGGGGCCGAGGGAAGCAAAGCAATGAGGAAACTCAACCGCTCTGTCTTTTCAGACTCAAGGCTAAATTTTCGATAATTAAAATTTGGATTTATTTATGTAAATGTCATTTCCCTGTTGTTGCCACGAAAATTCTTGTTTTAAATGATTTCGTTTATACCCATTGTTATTATTATTATTATATTAAACTTATTTCCAAGGAATTTCATGCTTTTTAAAAAATTTGATTTACCTCTATATATTCCATAAATGTACGTATTTTTCTTATCTTATGGTGTTTTAATATTTCCTACTCATTGACTAAAACGGGTGCAATTTGTCTCGGTCAATGGTGCCTCTTCAACTCAAGATGGTGTGCAACATATTGAAAAGAGCAATTTCAATGAAAAAGCACCTCCTAGCAAGAATGTTGAAGAAAAACAATTAGTCCTCCATAGTAGGGTGCAATGGAGGAACAAGAAGGTGAGAATCATGCACAAGTGCAACAAGGAAATAGTAGGCCAAGGAGTCATTGTGCTAGCGCATCCCGGGTCAAGTCCGTTATGATGAAAGGCTAGGGAAGACAATATTGGTATTGCAATTTCTTTGTTGGAAGACAACCTGAAAGATAAAGGTTTAGGTGACAAGGAATGTTTTGGTTGTGTCAAGCAATTGAGGTTCCTTGCATCATGGCATGGCCTATAAGTAGTGTTCAATTTGTGGAGGATTATATTTTTCCGTGAGCCCGAGGTTGTTGGGGACAATGATTGTCTTGATATTGATCCATTGGCGCTTGGAACTCTAAACCTAGGCAAAAGGGGAGAAGTATTTTTTGCCGACATTATCCCAGCGTAAGAGCCAAGTTGATTAGTGACACCAAACGTGAGACAATGGTGAAGGTTAGGGGCTCGATTGTTGTTGGAGTGGTTGTATGCAATTCTTTACAATAGAACAATTGGTGGAAGCAAGAGCCACTTTTTAAGAGTATACCGTTGATGAGAGGAGGACCTACATGTACACAATCTTCGAAAGCATGCACTTCGTGATGAAAGAAACCCAAACAGTAAAAGATACTCTTTGCTAGGCAAATGGATACGTAAAAAAAGCATGGCATAACATCCATGCAATTCCAACTCTTCATGGCATAATTGGCAAAAAAAATAGGCGTAAGGGAAACGTAATTGCTTTTTACATGGAAATAATGGTTTGTTGAGACCAACAGCCTAGGATCTTGGTCGCCGTGGAGATATTTAAAAAATATATTGATTTCAATGCAGAAGTTTATGCCACACAAAAGGTAAGGGATGAAAAGGGAAGAGCAGTTGTTGAGAAAAGGTTACCATCACATTGTACTCAAAAGAGTATTTTGGAAGAAGTGAATTCCCTACTTCGAGAATTGGGAATTCTTCCAATATCCCAGCCTAGCTTTAGTAGGCTATGGAAGAAGCATTTCAATCATGTCACCATAGCAACTTCAAACAACTTTGCAAAGTGCAATTTATGTGCTAAGTTGAAGGAGACTCTTGATAAGACTGTGCAACCTAGTCAAAGGGCTAGGATAAGGGAGCATATGAAGGACCATATGACTGATCAACTATCATGTAGATCATGTTATTGGATGTGGAGGACTTTATCTGCATTGGAACCTAATAACTATTTATGTATTATACATGACAAGATGGACCAGCAAAAGACTTGTCTTCCACAATTCAAGTATATACCAAAGTCATGTGGAAGATCATACCCTTTACCGATCTTAATGACTGGGGCAATCCTGCATGGGCAGACTCAAACCTACTATAGCCATTTTAGTTTGGAGTTGTGGAGTGATGGTCCAGATTTTCATATTGGGAGTATCATGAGGTGTTTGAGAAACTATGAAAATGGATACAATGGTCACCTCCGTGACCCTACAAATAGCCAGCACTACATAGAGCATTGTTAGATGGAAACCCTAACAATATTGAAAAGTTCAGCAAGGCAAGGTTTAGGAAGCATGGGTCTAGTGAACATGTTGGAGCTTCAACTTCACGTGCTAAAGCTCAAGATCTACCCAAAAGGTTCCTCTTGCAACTTGATAATTGTACTGGCCAAAATAAGAACAGGTGGATGTTTTCTTTCCTATTCTACTTAACAGCTGTGGGGATATTTGAAAGAGTTAATTTAGGGTTTCTTATGCCCGGGCATATCCATGAGGATGTGGATGCATTATTTGGCAAATATAGTTGTATACTGAAGCAGCAGACAGTGACCAACTTTCCTAGGCTAATGGAAACCTTGCATGAATGCACTACTCCAAACCCTATAGCTTTTCTCATAGAAGAAGTGTTCGATTGGAAGAGCTTTGTGGATGGTTATACATTGGATCTTGAAGGTCATTCCAGGCCTCTGCAGTTCACTTTTTGGGTGAGAGATGGGATTCCAATCTTCCAATGGAAGATGAGACCTTCAGAGGAGGAGTGGAGAGGAGGGGAGGAAATATGACGTAGAGATGAGAATGGCAAGCCTATGATACCTCCAGGTCAACTAAAAGCTCTAAAACCTACTAAAGAAGTGAAGCAATTGGGATTGACTAAGGAAGAAATTCAGGACTATATAAAGCATTGGCAAACCAATCCCGATGACACCAACCGTGCCTTGGTGGCTTACTGGAAGAAGGTGATTAACATGTTGGGGGAGATAGACACATCCTCAGATGAATTGAAAGAAGGGTGGTTGCCTAAAACTAGGTGGAAGACCTTAGCAGGTGCTGAGGATGTTGGTGACACTGTTAGTAGCATTCGTAAGCAATATGCTCCTCCTCCTTCTGACAAACACTATATTGGTCCTAAGAACAATAGGCCAAAGTTTCTAGGCATGGATGCTTATGAACCTTCCACTGGCTTGGAATGCCACCAACTTGTGGTAGTAAAGCCAGCAGATTTAGATACATATCCAAAGGTGGTCGGGTTCACCATCTCTCGATATTTGCAAAGAAGAAGGTAATATTAACTTCAACCATGTGCGGTAGAATGGTGGTGTCCAAAGGCATCGCTTGACCAACATATCTGGATAAAGAAAGGTACTGATTGTTGGACAAAGAGATGGAGGAGAACCGAAAGTGATCCCCGATCTTTGGCTAGACTATGAAAGTGTTTTGTACTCATGGACTCCAAACACTATTCCAAAGAAAAAATGCGAGAATTACAATACCTCGTGATGTCGAAGAAGGCTATGATATCATTGGGGGTGCTTGAAGAAAATTGAATAACTATGTAAATTTCTTTTCATCACATTTTTAAAATATGGTGCTATATTGTGAAATATTGACTATTTTGTAAATAATATAAGATTACATTTTCATACTTTTGAGGTGGTTTGTGTGAATTTGAATATGCTAATAAAAAATATACAATATGAAATTTGTCCCAAAATTAAGACATAATCCCAATTTAGATGAATGATAGTTCATTCAAAAGTTGCCCGTGACACCCTCACCTTCTGACAAAACATTTTATCTGTGTGACTATGTGACAAGATGTTTTCGTAGTATCTTTCTATGCACTTTTACACCCAACAACTCCTTTGCTGCCTTGTCATGAAATTCATCTTTTGTACCAACTTGAGCGCTTGCACACATGCATACATGTGTCTCTTGGATGGTGATGCCTTACTGGGCCTTAACATCTTCAGCATTTTGAAGGACTGCAATATTTAGCATATTCGTAGGGAGCTATATCGAGTGACTTGGATCTATTGGGAAACACAATCCTGAAGACAAATTAGAATACATCACATGAGAATGGGCAACCGAGGAAAAAATCTCAGCAAGCATGACCATGTAGCAAGCTAGCCATGATACAACAGGCTCAAATAAGTCAAATTGAAGATAAAGATATGCATTTTAGCCATGCTATAGTAGCTGGACTGAGCATATTAGATGGGATGAAACTCATGATGTGATTGTACTAATTAAGTACGGGCAAATCCAAATAAGAAGCTAAGTAACGCTCTCTCCTAAAGCAAAGAATGAACATAAGAGTAACGGGCAGGATATAGCCTTCTAATCATTCTCTTTAAACCTTAAAACTAATCCTATCCTGAGTTTGACCAATGCTAAATCTAAACTAGGGCCAAGGTTTACTTAAAATGGGTAGCACTAGTTGAAAATAATGACACGATAGTATTGTCTGATTACTAAAGCTAACTACCAATATTCTGGTTAAATCTTTAACTTGTTTATTATGCTAAACTATGGTAGTGAGTAGCGAAAGCGTGATTAGTCGGCCCATTCCATCGCCATCGCCCCTGTGACTAGCAACCGGGCCACCGGTCATATAGCTGCCCCGCTCCATCAGTTATTACCCCGTGATTAGCAGTTTGCTATCACCATATAGCTGCCCCCTGCTCCACCGCTTACTACTCCAAGAAGATAGGTTCTCGCCTCAAAGAAGATGTATATGAAAATTAAAAAGTCCTAGGTTCCCTTTAGGCCCCATAAACATAACAAATGGCACTATTATGGCACACAATTTAAGATGGAACTCACAATTCAAAATGGCCGGATAAGCTGTTGGATGTACATTAATGAGCTGCACCCTAGAAATGAAATGTCATCTTTTTACTTTTGTTGGCAGAGGATGGTTAAAGCCACCTATAATTCAAAGAAAGATACAAAGCACATGAAGATGAAGCGGCAGAAATGTTATCCACAAACATTCATGTGCATTTTTTTACACTACAAGAGGATGAGGGTATAGTGTCAACCCTTGTGACAAGCCATAAATGTAGTGACAATTTTGTGTCGAATGCTACTAACTTGGCACAAAGTGCTTGTATTGTGTCAAAATTGTGTCTAGTGCATATAGCCAAGTATTTCGGCCAAAGCAATGATCTCCTTTTTGTCATATCCTTATCGCAATTTAAGTAAGTTATTGCAACAATTTTTAAACAATATTATAGCCATGTTCTCTTAAGACTTATATCAACTATCGACATAATTGTGAAGAGCATTTGTCAACTTTATATTGCAATTTAAGGAGGTCGTTGCAACAATTTTCGAGCAATGTTATAACTAAGCCACTACAACCTTTTTCTAATATTTCTATACGTCATTAGAGATATAGTACTGCACCAGGGGATATTACTTGGAATAATCCAAGAACGATTTGGATATCCAAGAATCAGTCATATGAAGGGGAATATATAATGGTGAAGTGTAACTAGCAATATCAAATGATTTTATACCATAGTAGTCATAGCAATAAGATTAAAATGTTGATTAATCACATGTGAACACATCAACTTGTTCACTTAGATCGTGCTCAATGTCCTCTATCTCATCATCATCTAGATAGAATAGAATAGAATAGAATAGAATAGAATATGATTTTATCGTCCACGGAGACCAAACCTCTAATTGCTTCAGAATGGTCATGTATATGTCCGGTAATTTCTTCATCTTCAATATAATCCTCGTGGTGATAATCAATGTGGATTGGCCGAATTGAGTGGAGATCGGAGTACATAAGTTGCTTCTTTATCAACCTCCCTCTCTTCAGGAAGGTGCCAATGGTGATTCTAGAGGAACATGTTCATCAGTACCATCCTCAAACAAACCTTCTCCCAAATATGCACTCTCCTCTTGAATGTTGATAATATCTTCCAATTGTCCTCCTTCTGCATCATTCAACAATGGGTCATCAACATCATTAGCAATACCCAGAACATCCTCGCGACTATTTCCACCACTTTTGCCGCCATCATCATCAAAAAACAGCAACAACAAAGCAGGAGCATGAACGTCACCACACTACCACCACTACCACCAACAAAATCATCATCAACATTAGCATGAACGTCATGAGAGAGCTCATCCATATCATTTTCAGCTACAGATAAACCAATTACACACCGAGCCTTCGGTTGGCAATGTATGACAATCCACCAGTTTGTGTCATTAGGACTCTCATGTATAAATATCTGCTCAACCCGACTTGAAAACAAAAGGTTCTTTCATCTCGTGCAATACCTTTGAAGAATTCACTTCACGGAAATCCCCGATGGATGAGTCCTAATTGTCTTGCCACGACCTCCATGATACAACTTTGAACCATCGTGCCTTCAAGACATTTACCTGAAAGCTACGATAATCTAACTCTATAATGTCAGGATTCCCATGTAATTCAGGTTACTCTCCAGAAGGTTGCGATCCACGCTGCTAGATTGACTTTTTTGTTCAGATTCTGAGCTGATCCCTGAATCAAATGTAATCCTACACTTGTCAACACTGTTGACTCGAAAATGTTGTCCGTATGCCCACATTGAAGTATAGAATCGCGCCTAGAACAAAATAATAATAATAATAATGAGTAACATAGTATAAACAAAATGGAACTTAGGATAAAAAGTTTATAATACCTTCCTACTACAACCAAGGGCAAGCTTGTAGTCATCATCTGGAATAATTTGGCCACAATCTCTAGCTTCGTCCATACGAGCCAACAACCATGCATTATCCATAACATCTGGAGTAGATTGTCCTATTGATCATCCCATTGACCTTCTCCATGTGTCCTCCTTAGCGGTTTTCATACAAGTCCCTCCATGATTGTAAACTTGCAAAGATATTAAGAACCAATGTGTTTACCGCAGAAGAAACATGTCATCATGCAAACTTCGCTCTACTCCATTACCTTGTAATACTTCGCTGTAATCTCTTTGGGTTCTTCTTTCTCCCATAATTTAGGACCATCGGGATGGCATGAAGTAGTGGCATCATTTAGATAAAATAGCGTTTTGTACAAGATGGCCTTTAGCCATGCAACCCTCCGGTTTTGCCATTTGACGCGACAAAAATTTTTGAGCACCTTCATGTAACGCCCAAAAAAACATCCATCTCGCTAGGAGCAGCCCCGCCAACCTTATCTCATTTGGAATATGTATCAACAGATGTACCTATATATATAAGCACATTATTAATTAAGTTGCTAGAAATAAAATTACATAATTGTATAGAATTTGCTTAGTAGTACACCGTAGGTAAAAAAACTAGTGGGAAATTCTTTTTCAATGTCACAAAGCAGTATAATCACTTCCTCCTCCACTTTTGATAACCCACCTTGCAAATTTTGCCAATCGAAATATGATGCTTCTCACTTGTGGAGTCAAGAAGTCCCCTATCACACATGGAAGTATATGCTGCAAAGTCCGTGTACCATCAATGCATATGTTGCAATATAATTTACCACAAAAAAGAAAAAAGTACAATAATCGAAGAATACCTGGAAAAACTTGTGTCAATCATGCATCTTTAATCCAGTGAGGCTACCTTTTTTGGTACCCATGGGAAACCGCCGAGTAGATCAAGGTGTCGCTCCTCGAGATACCGGCATAAATGGGTAGAAGCGACTACTCATAAACGTCTAGACGGTTTTGCCCAGTTGGCTAAGGGTATATTGGTTAGGAACGTTACATTATATACAAGTTTGACATGCATGCAAGATAGAACATGCATGTTTGACATGCATGCAAGATAGAACATGCATGTAGGATAGAACTAAAATATAAGCAAAAGCTCTATGATCTAGAGAGGCAAAATTGAGAAAGAAATTTTGGTAGCATGGGAGGAGGAAGATTTAATCGCAATCCAAATGTTGGCAGAGGGAGAGTTCGTGGAGAACCTCGATGGAATCAAAGGGAGCGTCAGCCAAAGGGAAGATGGGATACAGATGATAGGACTATTGAGCGAAGGCTGCAAAGTGGTGAAGCTACCTGCCACAATAACGGATCTTCCGCAACATGAAACATTTATTTATGCTGCAGAAGCTCCATGTGATGGTGCTTAGGAAGCTTCTATAGTGCGAATCCCAGGTGAGATTTCTAATAGGTTGATTTTATCTTTTTTTGTATAGCAGTTTGTTAGTATACTTATTAAGTAAGCATGATAGTTCTTAGAATCGACCCATGAGGACATGGGTTAAATTTTAGAAGGTGAGGATCAGTAATGATCTTGGCCAATTGATGGGCCGAGAGCTTGATGGTAATTGCCCAGACCATGGCTGACTTTGGAATTTCTAGAAGCTGAATCTTAGCTTTGGTTTTGAATAAATCTATTATGGATGTATTTCTCTTGAACTATATTACAATAGTTGGATATTAGTTATATATAAGATGGGAATCATTCTCCATTATTTATTGGAAGATTAAATTCTTCACCAACATAGTTGATTAAAGTTTTCATATCAACATAGATCTAGCCTTAAGTATAGACAAGATCCTGAGTTGCCAGGAGGGTCAACTCGACAGGCAGGTGGGGTTTTTCTATTGATCAATTGAGGTGCTGTGAGTTGCCATGATTAGTCTGTACAACATATAACTACCAACATATAACTAACATTAACATTATTAATACAAACCATTGCATCCAACACATTTAAATGAAAATCCCCCTGAAACCCCCTTTGGTTTTGGTGCATATTCACACGGGGGGTTACGTAGGGCAGCGAGAGCCCCTAAAAACTTACAATATATGTATAAAATTAACACCATTAAGTACATTCCCTCAAATCTTATAGTATCTTGCAAACCTCAATATACAGTATACAAAAACTTGTACAGGCATACCCCACAAATGAGGATTGCTATATATGGTCCAGATCAAGGAATAAGGGGCAAATATGCCCATCCAACAGCTCTCGGTGCCCGGAGTAACCCCCCGTGTGAATATGCACCAAAACCAAAGGGGGTTTCAGGGGGATTTTCATTTAAATGTGTTGGATGCAATGGTTTGTATTAATAATGTTAATGTTAGTTATATGTTGGTAGTTTAAAAAAAAAATTTGGGCCCTTCGGGCCCTAACAAAATCAGACAAAGAAAACAAGATAAACGCATTAAAAAAAACTGAGGTGCTGCACCACATATTCAAGTTATAAAAAGTAGTTTAAAATTTGCCAAATCACATACTCAAGTTATAGGGAGTATTTTAAAATATGCCAAATAGTTAAAGAAGTGCTTGTTTCTTATGGTTTCAAAACATGAAGTACACTCCAAATCCATAGGCTAACCTCAAAATATGTAGTATAAAATTAGGGACCAGGAACTCTAAAGACAAATCCACCCAGAGTTCCTTTGTTTCCAACCCATTTGGATTTTGGAATTTGTTAATATTTAACACCAATAAATGCAAAATTTGTTGGTTCACTTTTGTAACTTCAAACATAAACAAAATTATAGAAATATCCCTAGTCATATGAACATTCTGTAAAAGCTATTCTACTAAAATTATTTCATAAACCACCTTAAATAAATCTTCTGCTTCATCGAGCCAACCAACATGACCTAAGAGGTCAACCATGCATGCATAGTGTTCTAATCCTACTGTGATGCCATTGACGGTGGCCATAGAAACAAAGAAATGATGAGTGGCCATAGAAACAAAGAAATGATGGTCCTCATCTTGCTTTCCAGCATGATTGCATGCTGAAAGGAGGTTTATAAATGCCGTTGCATTTGGCTTCACACCATTAAACTGCATCCATCCGACTAAAGATTTTCATTGATATAGCCATATTGACAATATACAATACCAACATGGTTGTCCATGACACCACATTTCGATCATTCATTATATCAAACATCGCACATGCATCCTTTAACCAGCCACACTTCAAACTTTGGCATTTTCCATACATATTCACAAGGGATGTTCTCACTAAGACATCCGATCTAAGCACTGGCTTTGAGAATATTTGCATGGGTTAACTTCCCTTCAGGCAATATTATGCAAGAATCAAGCATGCTTATGATTGTAAGCTTGGTTGGCTCTGTGTTTTCCACACGCATCTCATGAAACAACAATAAAGCCGACTTATGCTCACCATTCTGGAAATATGACGCCATCATTGTATTCCATGAAACTGCATTTTTGTGTGGCATCTTTTCAAATACTTCATAACTGTCCTTCAGGCATCCACATTTGCCATATAGATTGACAAGAGCACCGCCAACCGCTATATTTAACCCTAATCCATAAAGGATAATAGAAGAATGAATGCACTTCCCCTTGTCTTTGGAGCACAAATTCTGATACATGCATCAAGAACTGTAAGTCTGTCACTATCATTATTAACCAAATTAAAACAGTTTATTGAAGAGATTTAGAAATGTGTTGTATAACATGATGGACTGTCATGCCTGAGAGAAGCTGCTGACTGTCACAAACATTCAACTGTTATATAAAGAGAGCAAGACATACCTTCTCCTCGGAATCAGGTTGAGAATCACTCCAACCATAAATCCAAGCAATAATTGTAGCTCCACATTACCACAACATCCACCATAGATAATTCTGACTTTCCAGATAATAAGATCAGATAAAATAATGCAAGAACCTTTAAACATTAGGGTCAACTCCAAAAATACAATCGCTTATCCTCATCTAGATTCACGCATCTGCAAATCGCTGTTTTGGATTACTTGTCATTGTGATGATATGATCCAACCCCTGTTTTGAATAAGAGGGCGGAGATGCAGATCTTATCGTGGTGCATTTTTTCATATTTGAAGATGAAATCATATCGCTTGGAGTGCTTTCTCGAAAGCCGACAGAAGAGGAGATGTCTTTTTTAAAAAGACTTGAAGGGAAAAGGCATTTGTCGGGAGCGGTTGTTGATCCGAAAGCAGCTCTAGTTTTATAAAATGATTCTTGCGCACGTAAGATGGGGTATGGCATTGGTTGGATTTTGACCAGAAGATGACCACCGCTTACGGACCGCTTCTTCACACTAGAAAACCCTGAGCTAAGGTCCTCGATCCTTGCATGAAAAGAAAGCAATAGTTCCAGAAGGCTTTAGCATAGAAAGCTTGCCCTAAAACACAAGGGCTCGATGCTTGCATGAAATTTCCACAAATACATACACATAACAAAAATACATACCTAACGAAACCATTAGAAACATATGCAAAATTTAGAGATAGAAGAGGAAAAAATGGCATGCACTCTAGATGTACTAATTAGTAGACCTTGTCAAATACTTCCTACAAATCATAGCAAAACCATATTAAAAACTGTACAAAAATACTAAAGGAAACCCCCTGTTATTATGCTACATATTTTTGCATGCAAATATGACAGATTATGAATTTATTAGAGATTCATAAGGCTAGAAGGTAATCAATGATTGGAAACATCTCTGTAAGGGCTGATTCTAAGTCAGGAATGGCCGAATATTACATGTGAAGCACCGATTCAGCATAGAAACTTCAGAAAAGGCAGAATTGAATTGGATCTGGTCGGCACCGAGCTCTCCAACGCCATTTTGTGTTCATGTTATATTTTTGTCATTTTGTGTTTTGTGTTTTATCTTGTTGGTCTTGTATTTGCTACTTTTTATCAATTTATTTGCATGTCCTAATATAAAGCTAAGTACCTATGGATGGAATTGGGTTGCATTTGAGATCGGAGCATGAAGAGCTGAGCAGAATAATCATAAGTAGTAAGAATATGCATTGCTTGATTAATTGTCTAACTATGGTAAAATTCTAAGGATTGGGATAAAGTATCTTTCTTATCTCACGGAGATGGGGCTAATGCTGAGAATTTGCCTAGCACAGATGTAGAGCGTCAACGACCCCTTGGCATCAAGGATTTCAGCATCAAGTTCGCATGTGGATCATGAAATGGGAATAAGGGGTCATCCGACATCAACAATTATTGAGATTGAGACGGGTCCACATTAGTACAAGGAGAGCCATGTGAAGCTTGGGGGTTTCTGAATGTGGATATAGCATGAAGTACTGCTAGCCTGAGTGCACAACTGTAAGTTTCTAAGTTGTTGCATTGTATTTTATCAAGAGCATCATATCTAATGGATTCAAAGTATAAATATTATGGAACGTTGTATCCCTCATGGGAGGATGATTTTGAGGTAAGTTTTGCATTATAGAAGATGTTAGTATCTTTCCTTGATGAGTTAACGTACATAGGTATTGGAGCTACATCAATGACAGTCAGGCTCGTAATGTCCTCCACATGTTTGGATTGTGATCATGATCTCCACCAATGAGTTAGCTACTTCGGCATGGTTAGATTATATGGGCAGCCTCGGCAATGGCACTAGGCACATGTTTAGTAAACATTCTAATGAACACCACATGTCATGGTCTTTGCATTGTCTCATTATTGTTCTTGGTATTTTGTTATGTATTTGGATCCTCTGGGATCGGACTTCCGTGTTTGGTGGTACCGGGTTGTTAAAGATGACTCATGTTCTATGTTCTTTGTATTTGTTTCTCAGGTGACCACGGGCGTGACTTCCTCCACAAAGCGAAGCTTCCTCGCTTGGATGCACGTCAACTCTTGTGGACTCCCATGGTAAGAGGTCCTCCAAAGGCCGATGTGGGTCGAGAGGGTATGCAAACGAGGTTCACCCCACCACCTCGCCATGGGGCTTGGAATGTAAGTCGGCCGGCGTTATCCCCGCTAATCGGGCCTCGTATGTAGGCTGGCTGAGCTACCCATTGTCCCGGAGTTTGTTCATGATGGTTTGGTACTTTAGTTATGTTCTTTTCTCTGGATGTTCATGATGTTTACTTTGTTGTCATCGTCTAACATTTCACCATAGGTTCTTGTGTCTTGAGTTGTTTATGTTCTTGTTATCTAAGATTCCAGAGTGTTTCCATGTGTGTAAAGGTAGCAGATGTACTCATGTATATATATACAAGTTTGACATGCATGCAAGATAGAACATGCATGTAGGATAGAACTAAAATATAAGCAAAAGCTCTATGATCTAGAGAGGCAAAATTGAGAAAAAAAAATTGGAAGCTTTTTGGAGACGGGATAGCAGAGGAGGAATTCCATCGGTGGCAAGAGCTTGGATTTTTCACCTGCATCGGATCTTTTTCTTATCAGGTGGGGTTTGGTTTCAATAAATTGAATCCCAGGTGAGATTTGTAATAGCTTGATTTTATCTCATTTTCTATAGCAGTTGTTTATCTTGCTTCAGATTGTTAGTATACTTATTAAGCAAGCATGATAGTTCTTAGAACCGACCCATGAGGACATGGGTTAAATTTTAGAAGGTGAGACTGTAATGATCCTAGCCAGTTGATGGGTCAGTATATGTACTCATGTATGTATATACAAGTTTGACATGCATGCAAGATAGAACATGCATGTTTGACATACATGCAAGATAGAACATGCATATAGGATAGAACTAAAATATAAGCAAAAGCTCTATGACCTAGAGAGGCAAATTTGAGAAAGAAATTTTGGAAGCTTTTTGGAGACGGGATAGCAGAGGAGGAATTCCATCAGTGGCAAGAGCTTGGAGCTTTCACCTGCATCGGATCTTTTTCTTATCAGGTGGGGTTTGGTTTCAATAGATTGGATTCCATGAGATTGCATAGGCTGCTAGGAATGGATTCGATTTGCACATGCTGCTGTGCTATTGTTACATCTGTGGGCTGATAAGAAATTATGTGGATAAGATTGCTATGAGAAGGTCTAGAGTAAGCCAAAAGTAACCATGATGAATCTTACTGCTAAGCATGGGCTACAACAACGGCTTTTCCCTGCAATGGAGTCGACACAGAAGGAGCTAGAACTTCTGGAAGCATCCTAATATGACTTGGAACAGATCGATTTGGCATGTTAATGGGCCAAAATGAAGGAATCAAGATAGATTTAATTGAATTAGGGGTCGGATTAGCCTTTCAGAATACTCGAAGGTGACCCAACTGCCTCAAATCTGATCCAAATCCCGTAGAAAGAGGTGGGAACTGGCTGAGAAGGATCGATTTGGGGATAAGGAAGCTCGGATCTGCTTCTGGAGTTTCGAATCCGGTAGGTTGTGCCATGGAAGGGATCTGCACAGGCCCGGATTTCAGATCAGAAATAGGTTCCCGTTGGTTTCTTGTTTTGTGTTGTTAATTAATTGGTTGAATGTTAATATTTTGTTGGTTGCATATTAAAGAAATGTTACTAATGAAAAATACTGAATATAATAAGGTAAAAGGGAAAACATGACGTGGACATGCTTGAATTGTGCTAAGATTGAGCAGAGGGCATTCGCAAGGTAAGTCCAGGTGCAGTTGCAGGAGATTGGGGAAATACAAAGTAAGAAAATATGTAGAAACTTGTTGTTTGAAATTAACGTATTAATAATTTGAATATCAGATAATTATATGGGCTTGCTTCTTGAGATGGGCTAGCCTAAGAAGCAGTTGAAGGTGATACAGGCAGTTGCGGTCAGAAGACCTTGCAGATTTTTAAGCTGGAAAGATGTAAATGGAGGTTCCACTTTGCATGTGTGAAATAAATGATTAGCTATGGAAATTTAATATTAAAACTTTAAAACCATAGCTAAGGGTCTTAATTAAATTATGTTGGGAAGATAGTCCTGCATTGATTTTGTAGTAGTTATTTGAGCACGCTGCATCGACAAGTGGGTTGCTGTTAAGATTTCGTCACTGAAACTGCTACTCCAATATGGGCAGGTTGTATGGGCAACCTTGGCATGGGTATGGTTTAGACACTTGTACATGTTGTTGTCATAGCTATTATGTCACAATGCTTGGTGTTTATTTATGTATTTGGATCCTCCGGGGTCGGACTTCCAGGTTCGGTGGCCTGGGTTGTTCCGGCATGACTCATGTTCTATGTTCTTTGTATTTGTTCTCTGTGACACCGGGCGTGACTTCCTCACAGGCGTAGCTTCCTGTTGCGGATGCACGTCAACTCTTGTGGACTCCCATGGTAAGAGGTCCTCCAGTGCCAAATGTGGGCTGAGAGGGTATGCGCAAGCGAGGTTCACCCCACCACCTCGCTACAGGGCTTGGAATGTAAGCTGGCTGAGCGTTATCCTGCTAACGGGGCCTGTATGTAGGCGGACTGAGCTACCCATTGTCCCGGAGTTTGTTCATGATGGTTTGGTACTTTAGTTATGTTCTTTTCTCTGGATGTTCATGATGTTTACTTTGTTGTCATCGTCTAGCATTGCACCATAGGTTCTTGTGTCTTGAGTTGTTTATGTTCTTGTTATCTAAGATTCCAGAGTGTTTCCATGTATGCAGAGGCAGCTATGGGATCCCCACATAGTCACGAGGACTAACCCCTTTGAGTGCATGCAGTGATTGAGCAAGGTGGTGCTCGGCCAGTAGCAGTGGTACTGTTCAGGACCGTGGCTGACTTTGGAGTCTTCTAGAAGCTGAATCTTAGCTTTGGTTTTGAATAAATCTATTATGGATGTATTTCTCTTGAACTATATTACAATAGTTGGATATTAGTTATATATAAGAAGGGAACACTACAAGAAAAGGAGTCCATTAGTGTCACCAAAACGTCACCACAATATTGAGAAGTGTACACTATGACATTATTAGTGACATTTTTTTAGAAGTGATGCTACAGGTGCCACAATTTGTGTCACCTATAGCCTCACTCTTTATGTCACCAATAATGTCAGTAACTTGGTTATGACGCTATAGATGTTGCTATTAGCATCAAGTATACCGTCACCAGTTGTTGTACATATAGCATCAATCTTAGTGTCAGTGCCTGTTAGTGACGTTATATAGGTGGTGTTATTAGCATCATATATAGTGTCAGTAGTTGCCACACCTATAACATCAGTCTTAGTGTCATTGTCCACCAGTGACGTTATAAGTGTTGTTATTAGCATCAAATATAGTGTCAGTAGTTGCTACACATATAACATCAGTGTTAGTGTTAGGACCCACTGGTGACATTATAAGTGGTGTTATTGGAATCAAATATAATAGCACCTTTAGCGTCACACGTTTTGTCAATGTTTGGGTGGTCATTAGCATATGGCCCTCTAGGTGAGTGCTGCCAGGACAAGATGCCTCGGGAATTATTTTGGGGTCCATTGTCTGGACTCTTCCCTCTGGTGACGTGGTCTGCAAAGCCCTGGCCTTGTTTGGCTTGGGGAAGGGTACCAGTCATTTTTTTTTTGTTGAAGGACGTCAAACTTTATTCAATCAAAGAGTCAAATACAAGTATAAATGCAGAGACAGGAATAAGATCTCAGCGGATAAGCGGAGACCCACCGAGTGAAGCAACATGCCTAAGCATAAGAGTGCACATCCAAATACTCCTCAAAAATCAATCGCCTCTTGCGAGGGGCAAGTGAAGAACAATGATACGACTTTACAATGTAACCTTGAGCTTCTTGGAGAACACGATTATCCGCCACATCCGGACCTTTGAAGATTACCAATCTTCGCCTTTTTCCAGATAGTCCAAAGCAACCATCCTGGCCGCTAGATGAAAAGCCCGGCCTTGTAACTCGTCCGGTACTTGGGTAAATTGCCAAAAGCAGGTTGTTGACTTGTTAGTGAAACCACGAAAAAGGGAAAACAACCAGTCCCATAATTGCCTAAGGTGTTCACACATGAAAAGCAATGCTCAATGGTCTCGGATCCACGCTTGCATCTTTGGACACCGATTTGATATTCTAGGGTTAAACTTATGGACAAGCACATTAACCCATGAGACACCTATGAAGAATGCCAAAAAGAGCGCCACTTTAGGATGAAGTAGCTTGTCCCATGCCCAAGACCACACCTTACGCCATTGAAGAGGAGGAAGTTGAAGAGACCACTTATTAGGCGGAGGAAGAATATCAAGATCAAGCAACAATCGATACATAGAGTTCACAAGTTTGCACTCCTTAATTTCTTCATGACAAACCCATACCAAAATATCTTCTTGGTGTGGCGTAATATTTGTGGAGAAAATCAGCAACTTTTGCCAAAGAACTCTATCCCATCGCCCCAATAGAAACTTTAATCGAAAAAGCCTCCCATGTAAAAAGAATCGGCTCGAAGTCATACCATCTTGCAATAGTTAAGATTCCAAAGACTTTTCCAACGCCTTTGAGTCAATGGGTGCACTCAGTAAAGCAAAGTGGTTGATTGTCTACCGAGGATCCACCAACAAGGTGCGATCAAGCTGTATACCAGCAGATTGGACTGATGTGAAATAAAGTTTTGATCAGGTGCCGTGAATCTAACAATCCCTTTAAGAATGGAGAAGCATTATGATAAGGCCGCAACTCATAAAATAAACTCCATGGAAGAAACGAGGTTTGAGTGTGACTTTACCAAAAGGGATACTGAGAGGTAAGAGCATCAGGCAATAAGCCGTAACCAAGGAGAATCATCCTTACCTACGAGAAGCCGCCAAATGAATTTTGAGATCATAACCTTACTCTGCAAATGGAAATCTGTCATGCCCAAACCTCCAGCAGACTTAGGTTTTATACACTTAGACCATGCAACCTTCACCACTACCCCTGCTTCATTTCCACCCCAGATAAAGTTTCTAACAACACCCACAATCTCCTGAAACTTTGAGTGGGAAGCAAGAATGGCAGAAGCCATATAGACATGTGTATTGCTTAAAACATGCTTAGCAACTGTTACCAGTCATGCTTGCCCAACAATATAGGCTGCCCGGACCGTTCTAATGCTAACTCTTTGGTCCGAACCTCATTTGCTAATTTGATGCAAATATTTGGCATACAAAGTATCTAGAACCATTGGTTATGTAGGCACTCGACATGGAATAAAATCCCTTTGCATTTCTTGAATGGCATACATACCACCATGTCAAACGTCTATTTGTGGACTTCATGGAGGAAGTTTATATTAGCACACAATACTAGGATGTTGGCCTTAATTTATAAAGGCACAATTGTTGTAAATCTAACACAATACACATGACACTATAGTGATTATTGGGACTTCAAATGTGCACATAACACTAGGAAAAGGGTCTTTCTGAATTAAATGCCATGGCTTAGGAAAAGTGGAAAGATCGTTGAACTGGTTTTTATTAGCCTTGTTAAAGATTCAGCATTTTAGACAATCTACCTTATCTTTATTACTTATTGTACCATTCATATATGAAAAGTCAATAAAACTATATAGTATTACGCTAAGTCACCAAGATTGCATCACAAACACAAAAACACATTAATGATTACCATTAAAGATGAAATAGACCATCATTAATATAGATAGAAACATACATGACCATTTGAAAAAAAATTATAGTGATTCCTCATCCCTTATATCCTGCTTAATATCCTCTAACTCATCATCACCAAGTTGTAGTTGCAATAGATGTTGAGGCACACTTTCAACTTCAACATTCTCATCAATGGCATAGTCCATGACAACATGATGCGATGATTGCATTGGCAAAGGTAATACATCATTCTCAATTGGACTTTGATCATCTTCGTATTGAGCCTGTGTGTCAATCTCGTGTTCTGGAATATCTATTTCATCATACGTTTCATCATCAGTCTCAAATGTAGGAGGAGGTGTCTGGTTTGCTTCCTCAGAAGATTCATCATGCAAAGTTAATGGATCAATCATACGACGAGATGTAGGGGTCGCATGAACCACAATCCACCAATCATTATCTTTCTGGTTCTTATGGAAGAAAACATGTTCAACTTGCCTTGGAAAAACAAAAGGCTCATCCATATCTCTCAAAAACTGAGTGGAGTTTACCTCATAAAAACCTGAAGGATGTTGCCTCATTGTGCGATTTCTTCCTCGATAAGATGCTTTAAAACACTTCGCCTTCAAAACATTCACTTTGAAGGAACGAAAATCAACTTCAATAATGTCTGTTATTTGACCAACGTAATTGAGATCACTATCTACTGGTTGGTTGTCTCTGATAGAAGCTTGACTCTTTTGCTCAAAACATGCTGCAACACCACAATCATATGTAACCCTGCCCTTGTCATTGCTTCCAACATGAAAATGCTGGCCATATGCCCACATGGATGTGTGGAACCTTGCCTGCAATGCACATGTATTATCACTATGATCAACAACAAAGATAACAAAGTTAATGCAAACAATTGAATATACCTTTCTTGAACATCCAATTGCTACATTATAGGCATCTGGACAAATTTCAATGCCCTTCTCTTGTTCCTCTTCCATCTGACATATTAACCACTCACTTGGCATGATGTTAGGCAACTTCTCAGACACACTTATGACCTTTGAACGTTTTCCATGATGAGATCGTTTTGCCAGGAGTTGATGTCTTCTATCATCCTCATCAATGTTTCGTGCAATCTCATACTTTTCCCGCCATTTATCTAGGCTATCACAATTTGCCATCACAAACTTGTTTATCTGTAAATACATCTCATCATCAAGTCTGCGTTCTACCCCATGGCCTTCAAGAACTTCTCCTATATCCTCCATACGTTGGGTAAAAGCATGCTAAGGTGTACCACTTTTGGAACCTGCAAAAGTACATACACTAGGTACTTTAGAACTGGGTACTTTCTCATTTTTCTTTTCATTAGAACTAGTACAAAAGTTCAAAATAAAAGCCAAGGACATGTTAAATTCAAAGTTAAGATAAATATAATGCTATCGAAGGCCAAAATATATATAAAAGCTCTAAAATGTACCTTTTATTGACATATTGCATAGGTACCCAGTACCTAGTCCTGGGTACCTTTTTAGGTACTTTTTTGGTCACTAAATAATACTTTTTAAGGGACATCCTAACATGCTTTTACCCCGTTGCTCTTTCTTCCATATATGTGGAGCATCCTCTTGTATTGATGTGGTGGCATCAGTCATAAAGAAAAGGATCTCCTGCACCAAATGCCCTTCTGTCATACACCCTTCTGGTCTAGCCATTTGACGAACAAAACCCTTTAAAACTTTCATATATCGTTCCAAAAAGAACATCCAACGTCGAGGAGCTGGTCCAACCAAACGAATCTCCTCCGGAAGATGCATTAAAAGATGCACTTGAAGGTTAAAGAAGCTGGTAGGAAAATCTCGCTCTAAGATGCATAATAAGTCAACAACTTCAATCTCCATCTTCGATATATCAGAAGCATTAATTTCCTTCAGGGAAACCCACCTATGATGCATAAAATTGCTAATAATACAACTTCACATACGAATTAAAAAAACCATAGATTTTATACCTTGCAAATTTTCCAGGTCGATAAATGATATCCCGTACTTTTGGTGTCAAGCAATTATCTATAGCGCATGGCAGAACATGCTAAAATGAAAGGCAAATCTTGGTATCAGAAGATTATTTACCATACATTGTCGAATATGGTAAAGTAAGCTTTAAAGCAGATGCATGTAATTACTAATATTGTAAACAAATGCGGATGTATATAATTACTATGTTTGAAATGACCTACTAAAGGAATTCAAATACTTACTTGTAGAAACTTGTGCCAATCGTGTGTCTTCAATCCCTTAAGCTCAATCTTTGGTGAATGCCTTACGTAAAGATGCACCATAACCCGTGGGTGTTTTCATACTAGATATTACTTGTTTGACTTGCTTCTCCTCCTTTTGGTTAGTACCCAAGGTGCACTTTTGCACTTTCACCCATTTTGTGGTGGCCATAATTGGGCATTATATTTTGATCCTTCAAATCATTTCTATTAGCCAGAGTATCACAATCACCAATTATGTGTCTCCATAGCGAGTGGCCAACATTTTTAAAGATGTGCATAGGATCAAGCAAGTGTGCAATTTTTAGTTCTGACCAGTACTCAAGGCAATAGAAAATGGAAAGCCGTTTCATACCAGGGGGTGCAACCACCAAGCTATCATCAGTCAAATTATCCATGAGCTTCTACCCAAGTATCTAGCCAATCCTTGGGAGTTCTTCTTTTGGTTTTTCCAAGATTCATACGTCCACGCATGTCATGTGTAGGTGGCAAAAATTTCTTATGGCCACAATATATTTGTTTAGATAAATGTTTCGGGCGATAGCATGGCAACTCAACTCCACATGAAGGGCAACCGAACTTTCCACTTGTTTGCAAACCTATGCATTAAGAAATGAAAGATGAAATCTACACAATCGTCAAGGAAATATAGCCTATATTATACAATATATAATATGTATCACACACCTGATGCATAACCAAATCCTGGATAGTCATGAATGGTGAAACAACATATAGCATGAAAGGTAAAAGTCTTAGGCGACCTGGTTATATCATGTTGTATCCCTTTCCATAGTATTTGCAACTCTTCAATGAGTGGCTGTAGATATACATCCATATTTTTTACTTGATACTTTCCTAATTTGAAAAGAGTTAGAAGATATATGTTTTTTTTTTTGAAGAACGTGTTATACCTGGAACAATAAGGAACAATAAGAGTCAGCATGAGGTGCCCTGCCTTTGTTGCCATCCAGGGAGGGATGTTATAATTCACCACCACAACAGGCCACACACTATGACTTGAGGACATATGACCAAATGGGCAAACACCATCTAAGCCAATGGCAAGACGCAAGTTTCTTGGTTCTGTTTTGAACATGGGCCACTTGTCCTCGATATGTTTCATTGCTTCACCATCAACTGTCAGTCTTAAAACTCCATCTGTGCTCCGATGCTTTGAATGGAACTCCATAAGTGCACTAAGTGATGGGCATTGAAACAGCCTCTGCAACCTTGGTAAATTTGCATGTTTTTCTATTCAGGTATTATCACTTGTAGTTCTAAATGTAAGCCTTCTGCATATTCATATGTAGCATTTTAGAGGTTCAATGTCATATGCCTTTTGTCAACACCCTTAAAGCAGCCTTTATTTAGTTTGAGTTGTTTCTGGATTTGACAAGCATCTGCACCACTAGATGTAAGGATACAGTTCTTATTTAGTTTGGATAGATATATAGCTTTAGAGTTGAGTTGATTTGGCTAAACTTCATTTAATATTGCAGTCAATGTTAGATTTTACACATGTCAGTTAGGAGAAGTAGTTGGATCATCCAAGCTTAGACATGCCAAATAAGTTCTTTAAATTTACCCTGCAATAAGTGTTCCAGACATGAGAGACAACATCTGCGAATTTGCTGGAAGAAGTTCCTTTTCCATGATTAGATATTGAGCATTATAATAACCAAGCATGCAGAATCTTATTGCTCTCTTTTGGAGCTGTGAAAGCCTGAATCTTCACTGCATCTTACTATTACATTCAAATCCTCTTATGGTTAATTATGCAAGCATGCAATATTTTTATGTTCTGACTCTTTTTGGAGTGGCAAAAGCCCGATTCTTCACTTGAATGGATGATGTTCACAATCAAAAGCATGGACCTCATCAAGGGTTCTTCATTATGTTTTTCAATGTGGCGGTGTAGTTTTTAGTCTTTCGATTGACGAGGTTATATCGTGCCTTATTCCTTTTGCATTGTATAGCAGAGTGCATATGCAATATTGTAATGGTGTCTTTGCAAGTTCTTAACTATTACTTTTTAAGCATTTGTATGCTTTATGTGGTTACTCAAATAAATATTTTCCTTCCGATGGGGGCGGGGCGGGCCATTTCAGTTTTGTCTTTTTCCTAAGCCCATGCGCCCGGTAGCTCGATTTTCTAGTCCCGAGAATTCATGCGGAGGTATTTATGCCTTTAAAGCTCTCACGACCAACTATTTCTTGGTTGTCACGGGGCTTTCTAAATTATTTTAGTGAATGATGAAGATGTAGCGATGAAAGATTTTTTCTATGATTGTCTATCTTAGGATAATCGAGATGTTATCTCTTAATAATATACTTGTTGCGAGCTATGCTTGTCATGGAATTTGTTGCGAGCTATGCTTGTCATGGACTCATCTTTCCCCTCTTGAACTTTTGAGGAAATGCAACAACAGGAGGAATAAACCGAGAGAAGAGCGGCGTTTTTGAACATTCTTAAAGCATGTGGCACCACTAATAGATCGTGGCGGGGCACGGGCGACACATGAGCGAATCATGGCTTTGGATTGGACTTAGACGTCATTGTTGGGAGTGCTCTTATTGACATGTATGCCAAGTGTGGAAATTAATATGGTATATTTGAATCGGGGAGGTTGGGAAAATGATTCTTGTTGTTTCATTCAAGTAGAGGCCGAGGACTTAGATGGCCCATCAGGGGCAATAAAAGCAGGAGCAAAATCTTGAAGGCTGGGTATGATGTTCATCTAGGAAAGAAATATTTATTATAGATAGATATTTATTTATTATAAGTAGTATTAATGTAGACTTAACATTAACATGCATGACTTGACAACGAGATAATTGTACAGAATGTTAACATAGAATACTATGATAGCAGCTTATGCTCAACATGGGAAGGGCAAGGATGCGAGTTAATTTTGCCGTCAAATGCAACTTGGCCGGGGCTTATTGCCGCACGAGAATCACGGTAGTATTCCTTCTACATACGCGATAGCAAGGCTCTAGCAGAAGGTAAGGAAGGAGGTACATGATCTAATACGAGAAATTGGGCTTGACATTAATGTGAGCAGCATTCTTTTTGCATGTGCAGGTCATGCTGCAGGAAGGCAATTCATGCTCAGATAAAGGCAATTATGTGGGCGCTCGATATGGTCATACCATTTTCATCATCATAACCATTACCTCCTGATTATCGTTACCTTCTTATTGCGTTTTCAATATTTAGATTGGGATTGCCTTCAAGTAGAGGCGCTAGCATTACTTCCGGCTTGATTATCATCAACATGTTTTGGTAAGTAGTCAATCTTTTTATTTTCTTTCTTCTTCTTATTGACATTTTTGCATTGTGCATGTTCTAGAGTAAATTGAAGTAATAGTTTAGGTATATTCAGGTAATTTATAAGTCTCGTGTCAGTATTGCCTTTTCATGATTAAACTATGTAACTTAAAGTTGATATCTTCTTATTACTTGGTACATGCGTTTCTTGGAACATTTATCTCGATTTGAGAGGCCAAAGTGTGCATACGTTTGCTTAAAATTCTATGGGTTAAAAGTTCTTCAATTATTTCTATTACACGGACCCAACTTCTTTGTTGGCATAATCGAGATGCTTTGGGCTTGTTACGTCACGGTGTGATTTTGATTGTTTTTATCATGATCTAAGTTCTTTGCAAAGGATACTATTATAGAGTTTGGTTATACAATGAATACCTGACTTGTGTAAGATCAATCCTATATAGTTTGCAGGTGAAGTCCGCATTCAAGTTATGGTCTCGGTTAAGCGTCAAAGTTCAAGGTCAAAAGTCATTTATTTGGTTGTTGGCAATTTCTTACGTTTTTAGATGGTTTTAGTGCATGGGGTATACACCTTATCGGCATGAGAGAAGGACTTGAAAGCCCCATAGCCATTGGTGTCGACGTTCCAACCACAGGGTTTGTTCATTTGCATTCTTCTAAGAGGCCAAGGAAGAGAAAGAGCCAGGAAGATGTTTAGAAGAGGCTACATTATAAAGTTGGGAGAGTCAAGATGAATGGTGTGGATAAGAAGTTAGAAACAACATATCAAGAGGATCGTGTTCAGGAATGCTACAATTGCAGCATATGCACAACATGGGCATGTTGTTGATGTGTTTTGCCTCCTTGAGGAAATGCTGGCCACCGCCAATGCCCATGGATGTCACGTTTGCCAGTTTGCCCATGGATGTTTGTGCAGAATGGTTGGATGAGGTTAAGCAATTTATGGCAAATATGCCATCTGAACCTACTGTTATATCTTGGCAGGTCTTGCTTGGTGGATGCAGAATCTTTGCTGACATTGGACTAGGTAAAATGGTTGCAAAAGAGATGTTTGATTTGCATCCAGAAAATGCAATGGAGAACAACAAGACTTTCAATGAAGTATTGTCAAGGTCCAATGTGCGTCTACTGCCCTTGCCAGTAGCAGCAGCAGTAGCACTAGCAGCAGCTATCTTTGCTTTATATCACAAAAACATTACAAAGCCATGGTTTTTATGCAACTGGCTAAGTGAACTTATAGATTGTAGAACAAAATCCATTGTTTAATGTCAAAACCATTGTAAAACAAAATCCATTTTTTAATGTCGAAATCAATTGAATGGTTGCTTGTTCTAACTAATTTATTTAAGTACAAATTGGCTCTCTAGGATCTTAAGTGTATCATCCAATCCAATCCTATCTAAACATATATAAAGCATTCTCATTTTTTCCGTCCGCCTAAAAAAAAAAATATTTTCTCCCCGTCGTCAATAAACTGTGTTTAATGTTTTTTTTACATCCACCGCCATGTGTTCTTCGATTGTATAGAGAAAAATTTACAGGGCTTTCTTTCTTTGCTTCAATCGCCCGCCTGCCTCAGCGATCATTCTCGCATCGATGCATTCGCGCAGCATATGCTTCTTCCACTGCCGCTGATTTTAAAATGGCTTTTGGTGGATGCCATATTGCCCATGCTTCCGGGGCAGCTTTTGAGTTGCTAGGTTTTGGCTTTTCCACTGCCGGAGTTCTTTCTTTTGGGTTATTCCCTCCAGTTTGCTGCCAGTTCTATTTTCTACTTTGAGAATCGGAAGAAGGAAGAGCATCTTTGTCGCATGAAAAAAAAATAGCGGAAGAACACCCTTTCCTTGCTTTAGAGTCACTTAATCCTCCGCGTCTCTTCGGTCTTCTTCTTTGATGAAGCAACTATTCATTTTTTCCATAATTTGCAGATCCGTCAAAGCTGCTTTCTCTGGTTAGAATTTGGGCAGTCCATTTCTTGAAGGATTTGCTACCCAGTTCGCATGCAACGGAATTCCTTGTGTCTTAACAGGGCGCAAAACTTTTTTTGGCGCTATCGATAAAATGGACGGAATCCTGGTTCTCTGGTGCTGTCTGGTGCGCAGTCTTGGCAGATGGGTAGAAGAAAACGAAGCTGGGCTTGAGATTTTCTGTGTGTTTTAGCCAACAAGGGATGTCAAATGCCAACCAGAAACAGGTCAAATATGCTTTCACCGTGTTGCTAATCCTTCCATCATTCTCTTTATTCACATGCCTATGCCTTTTCTGCTGCACTGCTGTTTTCAGCCATCATCTCATCCCAACAAATCCGATAGAAACGAGAAGATCGTTCAAAGGGCTAGTTGCAGTGGAAGATTTCTCTGTTGGCTAGTGGTTATATTTCTTTTTTCAATCTCGAATTAAAAACAGCTGGAAATCCATGATTAGGCATGGAAACAAAAGAGCACAACAGGGTAACGGTTCATTTGGTTGGGCAGATACATGCAATTGCGAAGGCAGGGAAGACCACAGTCTGGTGTTTGACTTAGAAGGAGCACTGCTTCGATGGAGCAATCTATTCCCATATTTCTATTTGGTTTGTTTTGAAGCAGCGAGTGTGGTAAGGGCACTGGTATTGCTATTCATGTATCCAACGGTATGGTTAAGTGGCCATTTGGTATCAGAAAGTGCAGCAATTCAAATGATGATATTCATAACAGTAGCAGGGCTAAAGGAACCAGCGATCACAGGGGTATAAGGGCTGTGCTATCCAAATTCTATCTGGAAGACATGCATCCTCATGCCATGTACTGCCTTCGGGTACTGCCCAACAACAGGCTTTATTGCAACAAGCACCTTAGCGTTTTTGGACGTAACAAGACTTCTATGTTGGGAACAAAAAAGCATGTGGATCTGGCATAGAATGAGGGAAAGACATCTTCGTCACCAACTCAGCATTGGGTTCAATCAGACAGAATGCCCAGAGAGGAAATATTCACTGATCTTAATGCACAGCTTCTTGCAAATGATGAAGAAGAAGTGGGCATCCTCCTTAATACCAGTTCAAAGACTATTGGCGAGGAACCTATCACAAGATTTCCATGTCTTTGTGAATTCTCTTAAGCTTTCTACTAGTTATTGACCTCATGAACGCATAAAAATTTGGGTAGATGTTCTAGTTGATGCATGTGTACATTATTTCCTTGCTGTCAGCTATGGCTAATCTGATACCACTATAACCCACTGATTATAAATGCTTTTTGCAGTTTAATCTTGGTTTCTTCGGTGCAATAAAACCAGCAAGAACAGACAACACGATGAAATATTACCAGGATTATCCTTGCCATTCCTGGATCCTGTGAATGCAATGGATAAAATTTCTCATAGAAGGGCTCGAAAAGAGAGAAGATTTGGCAATCTGTAACAATACTAGAAGATCCATGAAAAACAAGAAGATATAAGATGCAAAACGTTAAGGAAGCCGGCCAAATATTTGGCTTGCCTAACTTAAGCCCCTTTTGCTACGATTGAGGGTTGAGATAAAATTGCAATTTGCCATCTGAATTTGCAAGTTATAAATGCCCATCCAACAAAAAAATATAAATGCCTATCCAATAGAATTACTGAGCCTTAAAAACGTTAAATTAGGCTTTTTGGCCTTTGCTCCTATGATCTATCGGTTCGTCAATGCTGCAAAGATGGTAAATAGGCAAAAATAGATTCAGCACCAAAATTGCATGCCATGGATTTGACTTTGAATCATTCATTGGTCCACATAGACCAATAGTGCCCTTATCTCAATACCATGTATCACAATAATTTTGGGGATTTATGGATTACAAGTTGGAAATCATATAGGTTTGATAGCAAAACATTGAAAGAATTGTGGCATAATGAAGGTTGTAGACCTAATTTGAAGATGCAAGGCTCAAGAAGAGGAACTTAAACGTACGAATTTAACTCTTAGCATCATCCTCATTTATCTAGAACTGTAGCATCCCACAGCTTTGGAGCACATGCATTTGAAACCGGAGGGAATGTTCTTGCCTTCAACACTGGAACATTGAGCGGTTGATGAAGAGAAATGTTCGCGGCAGCCTTGGCCGCCGCGATAAATTTCTTGTATTATAATGTTATTGGGTAAGTATGTCGTCAACGAAACCCTAACCCTAATTTCGACATTTAGGGTTAGGGTTCTGATATATCCACCCGTTTTCATGTTCCTCGTCTTCAACTCCTGCTCTACCCGTAGCAGTTGGGAAAGGCTTTCCTCGATTCCATCCTCTGTTCTATTTTCATTTGTTCTATTTTCCTTCACTTCAGACACAGCTCATGTTGAACGAAGTAGAAGGCAGGCACACAGCACATGTAAAACGAAATAGAAGAGTTTCTGAGTTTTTGAGTTTCTATTATTTGTTGTTTCCTACCCGGAGCACTTGGGAAAGGCGTTCCTCAACATGGGAGGCTCTGGGGCTGGCGCTGCTCTTTGCCGCCCCAGCATCATCAACCGCAGCCCCTCCAGAAAACACTAGCTTTCAGCAGAGATGTCAGAGTTCTTGCCAAATTCACGGAAACCAGGCCAAAAACGAATGCAACCTCTACTGCATGGATTATATGGGAAATGGGCTGTGCTCTCTTTGCATTTCAGATCACAAGGGTCATCATGTGGTGCAGGTATGTAAGGAAGTATGGCATTCGGTCTTGGAAGGACAATGTGGGTAGAATTTTTTGAAGTTTTTGGTAAACTGGCTTGGTTATGACTATGCAGATCAGAAGGTCTTCCTTTTCATGCTTTTAGTAAACTGGTTTGGTTATGGCTATGCAGATCAGGAGATCTTCCTACCATGATGTGATCGGGGTTTGAGAAATACAAAGGGTGCTTGATCCGGCGGAGTCCGGACCTACATCATAAAAGTGCTAGAGTAGTTTTCCTAAATGAAAGATCACGACCAAGGCATGCAAAGGGCGTGACAAAACGTGAAATATGAAGTCTTCTTGGCGGTTACGCTTTTGTTCTTTGGGAACGCAAGGTAAGTACATAGTTACTTAAATGCATAAAACTTTGCACCTCGGTCCAATGCTAAAACATAGATATTCCTTTTCGTTCAATTTGAAGCAACCCGACTCATAACAATTTATATACTATATATCTTATTAGTTCTCCTATTCGGTTAAATGGCGCTTGCGGGAATAAAGCGGACAATGACATGACATTTGTTTTACAACCAAAGGAAGCAGAGTGACAACGTTAGAGGCTCCAACTCAAATAATTGGATGATACATCTTCTCACAAGAAGGCCAGTCAATCTTCAACCATGAATACTACGGTGGTGAAAATGCTTCTCCATACCACATTTCTATACATAACTTAGACAGTCTTGAGGTCATCTCGATGCTTTGAGGATATGCACGAGGAATCGACATTGCCCAAACTTCGAAAATTTAAATAATGAGACATTCATCACGATGCGGACCACTAGAATTTAAGCATAGAGCTGCAAATTGAACGGTATAAGGGGAATTCCTCAGATCCCCCTAATGTAGCATAATGTATCTAAAATGGGGATCAAATGCGAAAACACCTATACTATGTATCATAAAAAGCGGGCATTAGCGACCATGATTCTATGCATAATAGACCACGGCCATTGTATACACCAATACTCCTCAAAACAGAGAGAATATATACATCAACTGTACAGACCGACGATCCGAAAATAGGAGATTTGTCGGTGGTTGCACTGTATTTAGGTGTTTATTGTTTGTCAAGATATGATGAGGTGTGCTTATCCTTACACAGTGCGTGTGTCTGATTGGCAATAAAAATGGACATCTTAAAATGTCCAGAGAATATCCAAGATTTTTTCATATGCTTGGAAATGTCCCTTGCAGCAATTGGTCAGTGTTCCATATTTAAAGAGTATGCAGAAGCTAATATTGATGGCTCTTCTATCCTGCTTGGCAGCGTTGCATGTCAGATAGTGTTCAGGTCTAATTTCGACCAAAAGTTTACTTTTCTACTACCTGGGAATAATCATATGCTGATAAATGTTCTATTTCTGAAGTTTTGGACCAACATATTTGTTCTTTACAGCAATAGTGGTGATGAAGCACCAAAGAAGTATCGTGTGGACTTTTGTGTCTGTTGGTAAAGAAATACTCTGCATCGGAATAAAAAGATGTTTGGAGCTGGCAAAGTTGATGAAACGTATGCTGCTGAGCTCTTTTCCTTGGATGCTAGAAAATTAGGTGATTTAGGGCATGTGAGATTCATTGTTCTATGACTCAAGTCTTTCAAGTTCTGATCATATGATATGTCACCTTTAGTTAGAAGTTAGATTCTAATCTGATAGTCAATGTTTTCTGCTGCCAAACGAGATAGCTCAGAAGAATGATGTGCTTGAAACAAGCTTTCTGGCTTCAAACAGAAGAAAATCCTCTGGTGTTGTGATGGACGAGACGACATTAATGAAGAATATTAAGGGTTTGTGCAGGTTACAATGATTGTGTTTTTGCTTACCTTCTTGGCACGTGTTCCCATCAACTTATTTCTCATGTCCCTTTACAATGTGACTGGAGTCTAGATTTTGATCCAAATATATTCCATTTTTTATTTTCACATGAGGTCATACTATTATACAATATAAAATAATTACCTTAAAAGGCCCTCGATTTCTACAATGAAGTGGTTTATAAAGAAGAAATTCATTTCATTGGCTTTCTTCGACCTACAATCACTTCATTGTTTTAACCTCAACTCCGACTAGGAAACCAATGCCTAATAGCGAGAACAAGTGCATATGAAAGAAGGCAATCTAGAGTCATTAAAGAAAAACATGAATCAACATGTTACGTAAAGAAGCAACAATTAGTAGGTGCAACTTCTTGGAAAGCTTGCATGCATATTATAAGTTCTTACATGTTAATTGTTGTGTTATAAGTTATGACATGGTAATTGTTGTGGTACTTTTTAATGTTCTGCCATATGAATGCCATATGAATGTGGGTATAGTTCCCATTATTTTGCAATGTACTTTTTGTCATTGGTTCAAAAATTTTTTTTGCTTCTACAGTTATCACAGTAGGCGCATATAGATACATATATCCAAGAAAATCCATTAAGCCCATCCTTCATCTTTTGCAAGTAGGCGTATATATATTCAAGAAAATCCATCTTTCATCTTTTGCAATGTTTCATATTTAATTGGCAAGAGTCATGAACACAAGTTTCGTATTTTATTTGAACACACAATTAACATCCAAGTATTTTTAAAGATATCTCTAATAAAGGAGCAAAGTACTTTTAAAGATAGCTATAGGTAAAGGTGCAATACACAATGAACAAAAGGTCACACTAAATAACACAACAAATGCAATGCTTCGAAAAGGTTACATGATGTTCACAACTCATCTATAGCCACAACACATCCACATTCATGTACAAGCAGTAAGAGACCATGACTATATGAGATTTAGTAAACACCATCAACAACCCATAGACATGGCCACTTGCAATCTACATGTTTCCAAAATGATCAATGGCCCAGACGATGCTCTACGCAAATAGACAAGTTCCCAACATTTAAAGGTTCCCAAAATATGCCCAGCAACGCTGGGCACCGTTACTAGTGATAATATAATGTGGTTGTTGGCATAGTAACGCCACTATATGTGGCAACAATGGATCAAGAAATAATAATTATACGCGGCAACAATGGATCAAGAAATGGCATTATTATTGACAATATAGATGACAAAATAAATGGCATTGATATTGGCAACATAAGTGACATTAATATTGAGGAAGTAGACGTTATAAGTGTCCATAAATTTGCTATTAGAGGTGACAATATGGGTGGCATAATCTGTGACAAAAATATTAGCATTATGAGTGGTGTTATTAGCGACGTTATATGTGAAGTTATAAGTGGAACTATAGATGGTGGTACATGTGACTCTATAGGTGATCTCACCAATGACGTTAATAGTGGCATTATGCATGATGTTATAGTTGGCTTTCTAGGTGACACTATGTTTGACATATGGGTGACAAAAGTCCTGACACTGTATTTGACATTAAAGGTGGCATTTGCAAACCTCTTGTGTGCCGTCCTCCATTGCAAGACCATGGAGAAGTCCCTCTGTCGTTGCAATGGTGAATAAGCTAATGACAAAGCCTCGCGCAACAATTGTGAAAAGCAATGGTGCTAAAGGGCATCCCTGGCGAATACCACGACCGAGTGAAAAAGCATGTGATGGCTCACCATGGAACAGGACAGTCGCCGAGCAGAGATATGCAGCTTCATAATATCCGATGTGAATTGTTCCCCAAATCCCAGTCTTAGAATACAACGACGCATGAATTCCCAGCTGACACTGTCATAAGCTTTTGCAAAGTCAAGTTTAAGGTATACAACTGGAAGGTTTTGCCTACATGCCCAATAAATTCCCCGTAGATTAGTGGCAACAACATTATTCAAAATGCACCGATTTTGGAAGAAAAACATTTGGGTTGTTGAGATGGACTCTGCCAAGATGTCCTTTACCCCTTCTGCAAAAGCCTTGGCGAAGATCTTATATCTGAGGATGACAATAAGGTGATGGGCAGCCAATCTGAAATAGTCGAGGATCTCGACCTTGGGGATGAGTGAGATGGCTTTGTGTTTAGAATTCTATCCAAAGCGGTGGAATGGCCCGAAAAGTCACAGAAAGCATCATACACATCTGGCTCCAGCCATTCCCAATACTCCTGGAAGAACTCAATTGGCAAACCATCCAAACCTGGGCATTTGCCTCTTTTCAGTTCAAAGACTGCCGATTTTAAATCGTCAGCTGTCATAGCCGCCTCTATTGAGTCGCGCTGCTCACCAGAGATGATGGGGGAAATCCTAGATAAAACAGCATCTTGCATTTCTGATTGAAAGGGAAGATGTTTCTCAGCAAAAAACGTCTGGAAGTGGTTATGCGGATCTTTGCTCGAGTTGGTCGGCTCTGTTAGCAACGAACCATTCAAGCAAAAGCAATGAGGACATGGTTGATGTCATGTGACGACTCTTAGTTGCACGAAAAAAGAAGCCCGCATAAGCGGTCTCCATCGCGAAACCCACCGGACCTGCCTTCATCTTTGCTTGCTGAATTTGCTCCTCCTCCAATGCTTGGATCGTGCCAAAAATATCCGCGATCGTGAAACACGGAAGACGCCCCTGTCGAGAATGGAGCAGGTCCTGATACAAAGTGTCCAGTAAAGTACAACCTGCTGCTGCAGACTCTCGGCCCCACTCTTTGGCAAAACCCTTGATTGCCGCAATTGCATCCACTATGCCAGTCATACCTCGACGTCGATTGAAGGCAGTTGTCCAAGTATTCTTGCAACCTTCTTGAAAGTCAGCATCCTTTAAGAACTTCACATTCAAGCGAAAACATCGTCCTTCCAAGCCAAGCCGCTCTGAGGGCTCGTCACGAAATGAATGCGGATGGTGGTGCGAATCGAAGTTATCTCACGAGGCGTAATCGAAAGAGACCACGGAAGTGCCGCGAATCAGTACCGCATTCCAATAAGCTCTATCCAACCGAGAGCTTGCACGACCCCCACCAACTTGACCATTGCACCAAGTGAAGGCACCTTCACCATCAATCTCCGAGAGGTTGCAGTCATGGAGTAGACGAAGCCACTGCCGGCGTTCAAAACCAGATACCACTATAGAGGTCGCCCCAATCGATCAGACTCCACTTCCACCATATTGAGATCCCCAACAAGAAGCCATGAAATGTGGCAGCCCAAGCCGAGTATCTTCCCTCGTCAAAAGAGGCCCACAGTGAAGCTCTCTGATGAGGTCTATTGTGGGCATAAACATTAATTAGACCATATTTAACCCCTTGCTCCTGCCATACAATTAGGGCCCAACGACCAAAGCGATCAGCCTGAGTGAAGATGACTGGCAAGGAAGGAAGCCATGCTATCACGACCCCTGCACTGGCAAAATCAGCTGCTGCGATAAGGACATTAAACCTGCGACCAATCATGTCTGCAAGCTTTGATACGTCTCCCTTACGACACTTATGTTCTTGAAGACATACAAACTGAGCATCCAATCTAGATAAAAAACGAAATACGACTCCGCTTGAGGGGGGAAGAGGCTACCCCCTGAACATTCCATGAGACTAACCGCATTAATCTTGTGATGGGGCCAATTCAGATGAGACCACTGGTGTCTCAAAGGAACTTGAGGATGTTTCCTGGGCACCTGGCATGGCAGCAACCTCGTCAACCAAATCAGCCCACTGAAGTGGATCAAAGCGACCACCATGGGATGCAATGGGAGGGCGATTGCCACCAAGGCGAGGCGAGGGCTTGGATGCAGAGGAATTAGATCCCTTAGCGACTTTTGGTTGGTTGTGAGCCGGTGGATGTTTAGGTGGTGGGTGGAAAGCCACGTAGATCAATGTCCATATCGCCCACGAGCCTCTTCAATTTGCTCTTGCAATTTCGGATTTCAGCCCGGTCTCAACATTTGGTGATCCAGACCGAGGTGGAGCCGCTGCCCCGAAGAGCGGGGGGCAATCACGAGCCTGAGGGACTTGTGAGATATCCCCGAGGTGGGAGCTGATCTAGGAGCATGGAGTACCCGAGGGCGGTGGAGAATCACTGTTGGTGAACCCTACGATATTGAGCAAAGAGAGGGGCCGGGAAAACATGAGAGCTAGCTCAGGACCATTCAACAAGGACAGCTTAAATGGAAAGAACATGGGCCCGCTTTGGACAACAATTGTTTGAGGCAAATCACGATGAATGGGCCTTGCCATGCAAACCTTGATGATGCCATTGGTTATGGAGTGTTGCAAATGGAGTCCAATCTCATTAGCAATGGCAGAAATGAACTTGGAATCCTGCAACTCTGGAGGAAAATCTTCGAGAGCAAACCAGAAGGGGGCGCGTAAGCCATCTGGCTTAGCTGGAAAGGATCCAGGAACATACTGTTGATAGAGCAAGAAGTGCTTCCAGAGAGGATCAACACCTCGTTCTATGAGTTGAGCAGCCGGTTCAGGAGATTCAAACATCAAAAGAAAGCAACGTTGATCTTTTGCCACAAGCTTGATAGATTGATAAGCAGGGAGCCCTAGCTTGTGAAGGTGCCCAGACAGTATTTATGACGTTCTCATTGCCACATTTGTGTCACCGGGTTGCCTCACCCATAGCGTCAGTTATAAAAGAAATTCGAGTTGCCATTTTAGGCCAAGTATTGACACAACTAATGACACTAATGAACCCCTTCTCTTGTAGTGGAATTATTCTCCATTATTTATTGGAAGATTAAATTCTTCACCAACATAGTTGATTAAAGTTTTCATATCAACATGGATCTAGCCTTAAGTATAAGACAAGATCCCGAGTTGCAACTCAGACAAGATTACTAGACAATAATGGATCTTCCACAACATCAAATGTTTATTTATGCTGCAGAAGCTCCACGTGATGGTGCTCAAGAAGCTTCTATGGTGTGAATCCCAGGTGAGATTTGTAATAGCTTGATTGTATCTCATTTTCTATTGCAGTTATTTATCTTGCTTCAAATTGTTAGTATACTTATTAAGTAAGCATGATAGTTCTTAGAATCGACCCTTGAGGACATGGCTTAAATTTTAGAAGGTGAGACTGTAATGATCTTGGCCAGTTGATGGGTCAGTATATGTACTCATATATGCATGCATGCAAGATAGAACGTGCATGTTTGACATGCATGCAAGATAGAACATGCATGTAGGATAGAACTAAAATATAAGCAAAACCTCTATGATCTAGAGAGGCAAAATTGAGAAAAAAAAATTGGAAGCTTTTTGGAGACGGGATAGTAGAGGAGGAATTCCATCGGTGGCAAGAGCTTGGAGCTTTCACCTGCATCAGATCTTTTTCTTATCAGGTGGGGTTTAGTTCAATAGATTGGATTCCATGAGATTGCATAGGCTGCCAGGTTTGAATTCGATTTGCACATGCTGCTATGCTATTGTTAAATTTGTGGGCTGATAAGAAATTATGTGGATAAGATTGCTATGAGAAGGTCTAGAGTAAGCCAAAAGTAACCATGATGAATCTGACTGCTAAGCATGGGCTGCAACAATGGCTTTTCCCTGCAATGGAGTCGACACAGAAGGAGCTAGAATTTCTGGAAGCATCCTAATATGACCTAGAACAGGTCGATTTGGCATGTTAATGGGCTGAGATGAAGGAATCAAGATAGATTTAATTGAATTACGGGTCGGATTAGTCTTTCAAAATACTGGGAGGTGACCCAACTGCCTCAAATGTGATCCAAATCCGTAGAAAGAGGTGGGAACCGGGCCGAGAAGGGCCGATTTGGGGATAAGAAAGCTCGGATCTGCATACGGGTTTGAATCCGGTAGGTTGTGCCATGGAAGGGATGCGCTTGGACCGGTTTGGATCGAAATAGGTTCCCATTGGTTTCTTGTTTTGTGTTGTTAATTAATTGGTTGAATGTTAATATTTTGTTGGTTGCATATTAAAGAAATGTTACTAATGAAACAAGGTGCTGCGCACGGAGGGTTGCCCTCCATGGCCGGAGGGTGAAGTGGCTTAAATCAGAGTTGAAAGTCATATTTTGACAATCAATTCAAATTGCTACTTCTACGCAATATTGTACTTGATACCATGACTTTATGGGAATTGGCTGCTAAGGTTTTGATAAGGCTTAAGAATGCCATTATCTATTGTTTAAATTTGGATTTTCCGGTATGGAGAAAAACTTTTTGGATTTTTTTTCAACTTGGTTTTCCTAAGGTTCCAGGGGTTTTGGCTACCAGTTTATATTTCAGATGTTCCAAAAATCGTAAAAGACAGTTAAGAAGCATTCGGCTTTATCCTCTAATAGCGCCGCGCCACGTGGCATGTTTCAAATCCAAGAATGTTACTGAAATTTTTTTGTTCTGTGACGAACTACAAGAAACGGCTGTTCCGACATTTCTACTAGCATCCTCACGATTTACCCAGCATTCCGGAGCTTTTACCATGCATTCCAAGGATCTACCAAGCATTCCAGAGTTTTCACTTGCCGCAGAATGCTTCTTTACTGTCTTCCACGTTACAAAAAAGGCGATCTACATGCCTTTTCACGGCATATCAACGAGGGACTCGGCAGCGTGTCGTCGCCTTTATTTTCAAGACAGAAAGGCATGTAGATCGCCTTTCCTGTATACGGGAAAAAAATTTGGTGTAATTTTAGGATTGTGTTTTCTGGTTGAACTTCTAAAATGGGTTGGTGTTTTAGGGCCGATGGGTTATCCTCCATTCCTAGATTTACCTTCAGATGGCTTATCCTCAGCATGCCTGTCACGGTTGCTAATGAGGATGCATTTATGGATCGAGATTTTCAAGCTATTCCGAGCAAATATTGGCATCGAAATACTGGAAAGCATCGTTGATATGTAAATGCAAGCTTTCAGCCTTTCCACAGCAAGTTTTTATGCAACTAGATTGTTTTCTTTTTGGCAAAATCTAATGTCGGATGTGCCGGATTGCATCTGAGAGGATCCACCTGCATACTATTTACACATGCAGATGCATGATTTAGAGGCATATAGTTAAACTTATGTAGATGTATAATGAATGTCAGAATTTTCGAGTCTGCCATGGCTTGAAATGCTCTAAAACCCTTTGGTTGTGTGCAGAAACCTGTGTAGGAATACCAGATGGTTTGGAGCAGGTAATAGATGTAAACATTCATTAGATGTATCTAGAGGCCCGTCTTAGCAACTGCAAAAAACTCAAAGGTCTTCTCATGTTCAATTTTGGTAATAAGCATGCATTCTACAGTTAATCTTTTAAGTTCATCTTTATTGTGCTCTAACGTTCTGCATTTTTCCAGGACATTGGATGTAGCAATTTTGTTGCCTTCAGCAGGATTTCATTCAAGATAAGGAGTATAGTCGAGCATGTGCAAAAGAAGTTATAATAAGTCAATAGATTTCTATTTTGCACAGTCCAAAAAGGGAAAGTGTAGAATGCAGCACTGCAAAAATTCGTGAATAGGCAGTACAAAAGTCTGTGCATATGTTTTTGTTATTGTTTTACGTAGCTAGGTATGATTTACTGTGCTCTTATAATTGTGGTTCTTTAATACCTAAGAAAGACCTATATTTTGTGCCTTGCATATTACATGTATGCTTTAGTTCAACTGGTACTTCTAACATTTTTCAGTTACAACTTTCAGTCAGCACTCAGACTTGATGTCACCTACTAAAGGTGTTGCTTTAAGATGTGAAATCTGCCAACAGCATTGGGCTCTAATATTTAGAGAAATAGCTGATGAAAGAACTGAAATAATTTATGTTTATATCAGGATATTTCTTGAATCAACCATGTTGCAACGAACCCTTCCATCTTTGACTTGATTATTGATGTCTATCTGGCCTGTGTAGATGTAGCAGTCATTAATTCTCTTTATCTGCATAGTGTCTTGGAGCCTATGTTGATCTTATTACATGTTCTCTCTACCTATTTTAGTTGGTCTTTGCGGTATACCAGGTATGACATTCCCTGAGCTACTTTTAGGAAACTATTTTTATGATGTTTGTAACAATTAAGATCTTCTTTACATTAGGTATTACTTCCTTTTGCTTGTATGGAGTAATAGGTCGTAATTCCAATCTTAGGTGGAGCATTTAGGCATCGGCGTGTTATATGTAAAATATTATGTATGATGCTTTTGTAACATTATTATTTTCATATCAGTTTATTGCAGTCCCTTCAAAAATCATTAAAAAAAAATTCTCATGTTTATCAGTCGTTTAGTGGATTGTGCTTGATAACATAGATGATTTATAAGCTATTCAATATATCTTTGAATCATTTATGGGATCATCTTAAACACGTGTGCAGCTTGCACAAATCCTCATCCAATATTTGCTGTAAGGAAATCTCCCTTTAGATCTTTCTACTTGACTAGATGGGTTGTTTTTATTTGTAGACAACTTTATAGAGCATAGGGACGATCCTCACAGTGCCTTCAATATAAATGTGGCCAATTGCAGAGTTCCGACACAACCGTTTGCTAGCAACTTACTAGATTGAAGGATCTGGATTCTTTTAAGAAGAGACATGCATTTAACTTTTCTGTATGGCAGTGGATCTAGATGACATTTGTGGTCCTCAGAACACTAACATTTTCAAATTTGGAGTGCTCCATAGCTGGCCACATGCACTGACATTAAAATCACTGACTCATGATTGCTCCATAGTTATGCAAAGTTATGGCAGATAGATATAACTAAATGAATGAGGTGTGCCATTAGACCTTACTGTTGCAAATTCTGGAGTATAGTAATATTGAGAGCAATGTATTTTTATGCAGGTTTTTGCCTCTTCAAAAATAGTACAAGACTTGAATTGCACTGCTCATGATACACCATAGTTTTGCATCTTTGCAATATAAAATCAACGGTATTTTAGTGCTTTCTCAAATTTTAATTATAGCTTTCAAGCAGTAGTTATATGATAGGGATCTGCACAAAGTAGCAGATATATTGGGCCCTTTCCATATGTATTAATTCAAAATTTCATTTGATTTTTGTAGATTGAAGTAACTCTTTGGAGAGTGCCTCATGAATAGATGGATCTACACACAATAACAGATATCCCTTGCCACATGTATTCATTTAAAATTTCATTTGCCTTCTGTAGATTGAAGTAACAATTTGGAGAGTGCTTCATGAATAGATGGATAAGTATCTGCCTCTTTTGTTGTGTGCTAATCATGTTGCAGCAATTTTAGATTTTGTATCTGTTTATAGGTAGATAAATATCTAAGAAGAGCCAGAACTATAATGATGATTATGACTATTTTTATCTTTCTGACAAAATCTGCTTGGATTAGAGATAAAACAATCTGGTCTCCATCATGGTCATCCTAGCTACAATTGGTGGCCTCCATAAATTCGTAGCCTAGATGAAACCTAGAGCTTTTGAATTTGATGCAGATACTTCTGACTCTTTTGTTGTGCAATTAATGTTGTCGCGGGATTATCTCAATGTTCTTTGAACGCTAAAAGCTTGGTCTCCATTTTCGCAATTTCGGCTACAACATTTATAGTCTTAATAAATTCATAGCATCACAGAAGAGCATAGATCTGAATTCCCTTGGAGGAATATATCTCTTGGTGTCAAACACCATGTTATCAGAGGACCATATGTAGATTGTAGTGAGGACCATGTGCAGAATCTAGGTCCCACTTCTTGATCAGTCTCCATCTCTGTAATAGAAAGTTTTAGTTGCCTACTTCCTGTGTCTAAGAAATTAATTATTGCTATAAAAAGATGGCAGATATGGCAGTATAGTAGGTTTCATGTTCCTACCATTAGTTAGCAAGCATCAATCGCATGTCCCACTTGGGTCTTGATCTGGGATCCAGTTTGTGTCTCATATACTTTGTATTTCATTCATTTATACATTTCCAAATTATCTCCTTAATGTGGAATGACTTTTCTGTTGTATAGTATCGATTGTCTATGTTGAGCATTTTGCCGTAGACATGTACATGTTTAGTATGTTTGCTATAGATCCGGTGGCTAATTAGGAGTATAAACGGTGTCTCATTAGGAGTATAAACGAAGATGTGGAAGGGAACAATGAGTTCCTCTTATTACAATTTTCGATAAGAAAAACCTATTTTCGTTTGTGCATCAAGCATCTTTTTATGGATGCCTTTGAAAGTCCGTTCACATAGAGAAGAGTCTATTCAAGCTGTTTTACTCATGTAGCGATGACATTTGTTCAACTTATTACTCATGCAAGGATGACATTTGTCTTCGCCAAAACCTAGCTACTGAAACTTAGACATACCCATTTCTGCCCATGTGCAAAAGACTTTAAAAATACCAGTATATTTCTTTCTTGAGGTCTGTGGATCTGTATTGATTATTGAATCAAAAGCTAGATTGTAAATCTATAATTTCATACATAGCTCTACATTATATCATTGGCCCCTATCCCAAGTGCCACCCTCCCCAAGCTACATTACGTTTAACAAGATCCTCTTTAAGATAGATAGATAGATAGTAGTTTTAAATGCCACCTAAAGACCAAATGCCATTACATTTTATTGTGGTTCTATCCCATGACAATTACATATTGAATGTGCTTCTTTTAATCCAAAGTTTAGATAACACATAATAATAACATAAAATAAAAGAACAACCTCAAATCACAATATGACAACCCCCACATTGGTTTTTTTATGTTGACAAACAACACTACGACTCACTCACCTAGCATGGGTAATGACACATGGGTAATTTGCATGTGGCATGTAGCACTATCCCAGTTGTTGAAAATCATAGTAGTTCTTGAATGAGCACAAGTCGATTTCAATACAAGAGCATAGGGTGGATCATGATACATGGAAAATGTACACGTGGTTCTTGAATGAGCACAAGTCGATTTCAATATCAAGAACCTAGGGTGGATCATGATACATGGAAAATGTACATGTGGTGGCAGGAAACAGTTCACCTATTTAACCAACTGCACCTAGAGTGAATGGTGCCAAATTATGTCATTGTCTACTATTTTTTGAGGTCGCATAGATCTTGACTAAAGGTAAATGGCTCATGTATACATCACTAGCAATTATGATTTAAATTTAGACAGCACTTTAAATAATAACCTATACAATCTTTTGCTAACTTTTCCTTCTCCAGATAGATGGAAACAATATTCAAACGGGTAACCATCATTGTGTTTTCATTGTCACAATGTAACTATGCAAAATTGAGTTATATGGATGTTGTAGGTTATTTTTATAGAAACCACAATTTAGATAATTCTAACATAGCAACCTCCATGATATTTCGTTAATCCATGCATCTACATGTCCATGATGAACCTCTTTCTGCACTTCATTTTTTTTCGGTACACATTTCTTTCTTTTTCCACAATTTCTAGAGTTTATCACATATTGTTTTTATGTCCGGCAACGCCGGGCACCTGTTACTAGTATTTTTATAGTTTCAGATTCACTAATATCACAAACTCTATGAATTTGGAGGCACACTAATTTAAGGCAAATATCCATTGAACTTAAAGCAACTAAAGGAAGGAAGGAAGGAAGGAAGGTACTTTTATCGTCCACGGAGACCAATCGGTCTATGGGACCCAATACAAAAACGCAGCAAGCGGATTACTGCCCGGATTAAAAAACCCCCGCCCCGAAGGGTTTTCGAGGGAAAACGAGTGGCGACAATCGGCCTGGCCCGACAAACTAACATACAAAATGCGAAACACCCAAATATATCTGATCATGCACGCGCACCCAGATTACCCTAATCAGCAGCGCAGACGGCGGGGCAAAGGTGACCTCGCGAGTCCAAGACCTACCGAATGAATATGCGACCCGTGGCACGCATCGACGGCGGTGTGTTCATCGGCAAATGCAAAGGGCAAGTCCGGTAGGTACTAAGGGGCGTGTCGCCCGGATCGGGACTATTTTAACGGGCAACTCTGGAAAGTGTGAGACTCATCCTCAATGGCACCCGTTTGACAGCACTGACAGAGCCTGTCCTGGCGGGGCTCCCCAATCCACCTGCCTGTCTCGATGCGAAGATGGTGGGCACTCGCTGAATGGAGGCAATGAGTCCGCTTTTTGGGGCGGTAGGGAACGTAGAGGCGTGGGCCCCGGGGCTAACACGGGGGTTGATGTGCTCCTTGTAATGGGCCGCTTTGACCTGCTCTAGGCCGGGTCCCGTGAGAGCTTGCCAATGAAACAAGCGTCTAGGTACTCCAGTCGCCACGATCGATCGGCCAGGTGTCCACCGCGACGCATCTCACGTGCTCCTGCACGTTCCATCTGGCGAACCACTGATCTCTCTTACCCCTCCAACAGGCCCTAAGCCGCTGCGGACTCATTGCCACAGTGTAAGCCAGGTGCGGGAGCCGAGCATCACCCATAGTAACCACTTTCTGAAAATAGACGATGTGTCTATCAATCAGGGGCTGCCATTTGAAGCAAGAGATATATGGGAAGAAGAAATCAACTACTATAAGCTCAAACTTGAGCTAGGTTTTACAGAGAAAAATATGGAGAATGAGAAGATGAAAGCAAGATAGAAACGTGGAATAATGATGGATAAAACAATTGATCGGTAGTGTCGTATGCCAAATCGAGGCGAAAATCTGCAAAAAGCATATTAATAAGAATATAGCTCGGGGAATCATGCTAGCTTAGCGAAGAAAGCTAAGCAAATATGGAAAGAGAAAGCAAGTAGCCGAGAGATGTGCTAGGAGAAGAATTACCCATGAGAAAGATATGGGAAGGAATGATATGGCAACATGGTTGTCATGAGAAGAGCCCCGTAGAAGAAAAATACCTATGGTGGTAAAATGGAGATAATGTGGCAGAATAAAGGCCTCAAATAAAAAAGGGGTCAAGTCACGAGAATTAAAGGGAAAAAACCTTTGGAAGAACCATGGAAGTAGAGATAACCATGGAAGAAGGGGAGAGGATTGTCGTAGCCTTATGGCAAGGCCAGAAGAAAATTAAAAGAGAAGAGGAGAAATACGACTGCAAGGGATGCAAGGACGCAAGAGAGCACTGATAAAGGGAAAATTGAAGAAAAACATTGAGAGAAGTCACAACGTTCAAAGGGAATTTAGTGCTTGAAGGAAGCCAGCCGGTGATAAGAATGGGTTACAGGCCATGAACATCAAATAAAGGAAGGAAGCTTATTTAAAAAAGGGGCCAAGCCAAGTTGAAACATATAAACCATTGAAGAGCAAAACGATTGAAGAATAAAGGGAAACAAAAAATAAAAATGATTGTTAACAAAAGGAAATTATGAACAGAAAGGATGGGGTAAACAACGCGACCTAAGAGAGGGCCGATTTGGCCGAATCGATTAAGGATAGAAGGGAGGATTGTTCTGGAATAGCTTGCAGAAAAGGGAAGCTGAATCAAATCGGGTTCTAAAGACCCTGGCATCAGAGAAACTGCAGAAGAAACGACCGGATTTGATCAAATCGATGGAGACATGAAGAAGAAATCTGTTCCAGAGGGCCGTTAGGGCTCGATCTTGGAGAAATTGGGTCTGTGTCAGGCCGATTAAGGCAATCGGAGGACTGCCAGGAATTTGTCGAGCTTGCATTGGCCCAATAGATAAATCAAAGGCCATTCAGGAATCGAAGAGTCAGTGGCAACCAAGGCTTTAACCAGTAAAGAGGGATTTGGAGCAGGCCGGGACTGGAGCATCAAAGCCATATGTCCAAGACTTGATTCCAAGGATAAAAATCGACCTTCTGTTATAAAACAGAAACCAGCAAGAGAGAAATACAGAAGAAAGGGGATACCGGAGAATTGAGAAGGAAACAGGGCTACCCATTTGAATTAAATTGTTAGATTCTGCAACTATGGGAAAGTTGCAGAAACCTGCCTTTGGGGAGGGTACCTCGACCCATGCCCCTCAAGAAGAATGAGACGTGAGAAAGAGGGTTACGTGGCATGTCCAGTTGGCAGATTTGATGACATGGCGATCCAGTGATGCAGTAGGTGCCACGAGGGTGATCCGCCTAGGTGGCAAATACGAAATTCTAGGGGTATACACCATCGAAGGGGTGTGATGATGTGGCAGTGATGTGGCAATGACGTGGCAGGGGGTACAAATATATAACCATGGTTGGGGTTTTTCCAACCATAACCAGAACCATAACAATATGCAATAAAGTTTGATTCTTCGTCTTAGTTTCCTTGGGTGTTCTCTTTCACAGCGCTACACTTCTCTCGGGTCGTGAGCTAGGGCTCGACAGGTAGCTAAACAAAATAAGGTTGGCTTTTATAAAAAAATGCTTATTGAATAAAATAATCAAGTCGATGGTGAATATGGCACAAATTTCGATAATGATCAGGTAAAGTTTTGGTACCCAAATGATATACTTGCTCCAAAGTTACTCCAACACCTGAAACAAATACTATATGATAAGCATTGAGGTTGTGTACCAGAATTTGTAATTCATGTTTGGGCTACCCGGATAGTAAACCACTAAAATTTACTTTGTTATACATCTATTTGTTTATAATCTGCATTATTTCACCTCATTTCTTAACCTAAGACTAATAGCAACAGATTACAAGGGATGCCATGTGATGAACTGAGAGTCATCGCATGTACCTTTTGGCCCTGGCATCATTACCATTATCATGCCAATGTTTGCTTGTTTGGAATGCGTTGATTGCAAGATGTACTCAATATGAAAATTGCAAGGCAATTATGGAAGTCTTTATCATCACAATGGTTCACAATGCCATGAAACCAAATGGTCATATAGATAACCCGTGTGCCACATTTCATGATCTTCAACAAGGGAGATAGGTTCATGATGCCACTATATTCGGCTCCCAATGATCTTGAGAATCAAAATGCAAGATTTATGCGACCACATGCCAAGAATCCTCGTCTCCATAATAAATGAAGTGCTCTCTCTCTCTCTCTCTCTCTCTCTCTCTCTCTCTCTCTCTCTCTCTCTCTCTCTCTCTCTCTCTCTCTCTCTCTCTCACACACACACACACACACACACACACACACACACACACACACACACACACACACACACACACACACACACACACACACACACACACACACACACACACACACACACAATTCCCAATTGCTCTCGGAATCCTAGGCGCTAGTTGTGTGCGCTTGAAATTCCATTCGATGCCGTTTTCTCTGTTCGCTATTTGATTTGGATAAGGTGCTGATTAGGGCTTGTAAAATAAGCCGTGTGGGTCCCGTCAAGCTCGCAATCGGTACATCTTTATCAGCACTTGCAACTAGTTGCTACGTTCTCAGGTCAATCAAATCCATTTTCGACTCTTTTGGACAGACATCACAGTTCCATTTTTTACTTTTTTGGACAGACCTAAAAGTCGATGATTTGGCGGTCGACCATTTGTGCGACGGTGCACGCTTATTACAAATGCGGTCTGGAGACTTCTTCTGCCTAAGAGCTATAATAAGTTGTGCATCTCTTCTACAAGCTATATAATGACGACCAAATAGAACAAAGGTAAAGGCTCGTGGTCTGCTTGAAACCACGCCAAAAAAGTCCCGCTTTTACTCACCCAAAAGAGCGTAAGAAACCGAGAAATTACACAAATCGAGGAGGCGTATGGCGGGGATAAACCAGCTAAGTAAAAATTGCGAGATAATTGATGATGGAGATCTTTGATTTATCCGAACCTAAACCTTAAATAGATCATAATGGGTGCAAAGCAGGAAGAAAAAACACATCAGTGCTCCAACAAAGGAAGGAAATGCTTAGAGAATTCATAAAAACATTTGTCAAAGACTTTGTAAAGAATGCAATGCAGGAAATTCTGACGGAATTGAGAGCAACAATAACAGATGAATTTAAGAAAGAGATTGAAAAAATTGAATCAGGTGGAGAAGAGACTGCAAGGCAATTGTGACAAGAAATTGAGCTGCTCAAACAGGGGCCCAGTAAGGAAGATGTACTGGCAAAGGCGTCTCCAGAAATGGAAGAGTTTGCGACACTAAAAAATTAGTTTCAAGACTATGCGGAAGAACAAGAATGGCGACAAAGATTCTTGAATCTACGGATTGTTGGATTACTCGAGGCTGATCAGAAGAATACAAAAATGGAGGTGGAGAGACCCTTTGTGGTTGAACTTGGTGTGCTAGATGTGAGCATCACAGAGGCTTTTCGAGTTGGAAAAAAAGAAAAAGGTACCCGGCATGTTGTTGTCAGTTTCAATAGCAGAGAAGGAAAATTTGCGGTGCTAAAAAACAAATACAAGCTGAAAGAAAAATTCATCTGGATAAATGAGGATTTGACAAGAGAGCAAATGAAAGCTAAAAAACAGGAACTTGAAAGAGTTAATGAGGCCAGGGCTAATAACAAAAAGGTCGAATGAAAAAAGGGAAAGGCTATCATTGAGGCATAGGTAGGGGCGGAAGCACTCAAAATTGTCATTTGGAAAATAGATTTACAGTAGACAAGATTCTGAGTATGAGGGAAATTTTAGATGAAACTGATATGATCTGCTTCGTAGAAACAAAGGACCTTTATGAATTACCTGAAATTGATGGATATGAAAAAATCTATTCAGTATAGAACAATAGATTTAAGCAAAGAGATAATGGCAATGGTGGCGTGGTGTGCTATATCAAAAACACAGTTCAGAATTTAGTGCATGGAGTTAAAAAGGACAAGAATAACCAGTATAGGCTCTCAATTCAGGGACCAGAAATTACATATTATATGGCAATGTGTTATTATGCACCGAGACATAAGCAAACGTATCAGAATACTGATGCATGTAGTGAAGATTTGTTTTTTGAATTAGAGCAGGATATCATGAAGCACAACCTTTTGGGAATTGAAGCACAACCTTTTTGCCGATGTGAATAAACGAAATGACATTCTGTGCATGTGTATATGAGTGGGGTTCAAGCACAATTTTTTTGCCGGTGGTGTGAGATATTGCTATAATAAACGAAATGAGCAAGAAATGTATACTATTAATGTTACCATGCCATATAATATGAACAAGCTCAACAATATTATTATTTATTGTCAGAAGCCTGATGCTTGATTCCATAGGCAGGCCTGGCATATCCTAGGTGTTTTGCTTCTGAATTAAATGGCTGCAAAAGATGATGCCCACTTCAATTCTTTTAGCTGTTATGAGGTGGGATAAAACAATTGAGTAGGGATTGCTCTTTAAGGAGCCCATCCTCGAATTTGATGTTTTTTTTATAAATGAATAGTTCAATCTAATTAACATGAAAGCAATACTTATATCTTGCATACTTATTTCCAGCATCAGAATCATACATATTCCTATACGAATACAAGCCTCTAACCTTCCTAGACCATAGGGTATCCGATACCCGATTCAAATTTTGGGAGCCTTATAGATGAATGACTTTGTGCTAATTTGTGTTATGCGGTGGGAGATGGTTTCACAAACACCTACACCACTGGAATATCTAGTATTGACTATAACTTGTGTTGTGACCAAAGCATCAAAATCTCGGTTACAATTACTTTAAAACCACTTTACTGGAGAGGGCATAAGAGAACGATCAGATAGCAGTTGGTCATACGAATGTTGCACCAGCTCTGGAGCATTCAAGCACGCATATAAGAGAGCTCTTGTATTGTCATCATCGTCTGCTGAAACACATTCTGAAAAATTTCTAGATATAAACAAGCCAATAATTAAAATGATAAGACTGGCCTAAATTGCTCTTACAAGAAGACATATGGAATCAAGAAGCATGCTCACTTTGTCTCTAGGATGGAACCGTGGACCAACTCTTCTAAAAATTGTGCACGCTTCAGCTACACCATTCATGCTTATAGCCTGGTCCAATAACCTTGTCCATGTTCCTCGCATGATAATGTTATCAGAATGTCCTGCGTAATGTGAAAAATGAATCATTTCCAAGCATGCCTACATAGATACCATCTCAAAATTGAGTTAACCTCGTCAATGGACATCTTCATAATAATTTTAACTGCACCATGTCAGATCTCGCAAAGTTCAAATCGCACTATACATTCATTATGAAGTTGAATTATACTTTTGAGTTTATGAGCTAACTCATCTGCCTTCTCTTTACCAGCAGTGGCACGACACTTATCAATTGCATGTGCAAGTGCTGTACTAGATGACAGACATTGCAAGGTTAACAGATTATGCCTTATCAACAACGCATCTCAATGCATCATAAATTTTAATTTGGAAGCGTAAAACTGCAAGTTATCGTTCAAGGAGCTCTAGCAAATTGCCTTCTACAATTCAGAAGGAGCATACCATAACTTATACTCCATGTTTGAACAACTGCATTACTAAGATAATTAGACCTTGAAATTTGAAATGACACACCAACCTAGCAACACAATACACAAATAAGCTTCTTTCAATTAATCAAAAGGAAAAAAATACATCAGCTAATAGTGCATACTCTTGTTCAAGTTTGAGTTGTTGAGCACCTTCAACTTTCCGCCTTTCAGCAAGACGTAAAAGCAGATGTGCTACTAATGCATGTTTTCCTTTATTACCATAATACCCTGACAGCAATTTCAAATACTTTGCCTGCTCCATGGATAATGGCTGCAAGACATGTATCATGGATGGTGCAGATGGTACTGGACTTCTCACACATAGTATATAGTTTGTGCACATGGAAAGGTTAAACAGTAAGAAAATCACACGATGTTTGTTAACCCTGGAAAATCAAAATCCTTTCCCTTTGTGGATAATGCGTTACTTACAAAGGAACAATTACCTTTCTTGGTGAAAAATTTCCAATACTTTGCAAGAACGGGACGGATCACGGACCATCAAATTTAAGTAGTTCACATTCTAGACCAAGCTCAATCATTGTTTGGTATACTTATTCATGGAAAGCACGATCGGGCCATCTCGGACTAATTGGACAATTTGCCTTACATGAATATCTCGAAAGCTGCTACATCAATAATATGATGTGCACCAATGTGCCTTCACGGAGACTTGAACTCTAGTCGATGAGAGGAAACTCTTGTTGTAACACCTTGTTGTTATCTTTGCAAGTGATTCAAGATGAAGATTCTCATTAATATGCTCATTAAATGCATTTTCAATGGGATCACGAGGCCTTAGCTTTTACGATGGCCCGGATGAATTATGCGCCTCATAGAACCTATCCAGGATAATTAGATAATATAAACATGCTGAACTTCCCACTAGCATCAAAAGAAAGACGACAAACTTACCTTCAATCTTAACCATTGGCAGAGACTAAGCAAATCAGCAGACTTGGAACCTTCCCTAGCAAGCTTTACGCTCTCTTGCAAGCATTTGTTGCTCCTCACTATCATTTCTTGATGCTTTCGTTCTAGACATTCAACATCTTGATAAAATGTATAAACTGACTTGTTATAGTAACTAGGACATCCTTCATGCAATTTAGTGTTGATATCAACAATGCCCCCGCCATCAAGGAAATATATAATACTTAAGAAATATGCATAGGCTAAAAAAGATGCTCTTAAAAATCGTGCAAAAATTAAAACATAATATACCAAGCACTAGTATTACTTCTACAAGTGCTGCAATGAGCTAGTTGAGGAACAAACAAATTGGTGAAACATGAGCCGCACAAATTTGGCGATGTGCGTGGCATCAACCTCACGAGCTAATAGGGTATGATCATGTCATGAGAGAAGCCGGGAAGTAATAATAATGCCTCGCTAGATCTTCAAATGCATTCCATCCCTCATATCGGTAACCTAAAAGAATGTAGAATCATGCATGCATAACAAAAATAACAAGATCAAACTATTACATTCACCAAGCTGGATCGTAAGCTCATTTAATCTACCTGCTAAGAAAATGCTGCAAACAAAAAATCAAGAGACAACATTAGCCTAACGCATTTCTGAAATAAGCAAAGGGATTAGTTAAGTTGTTGATGTACCTGTAACCTAAAAAGAATATAGAATCTTGCATACATGAATAAAAATAACAGTGTCAAATTGTTATATTCACTAAACAAAAGATAGGACCATAACAGAGCCTCACCTCCAAAGCAAGTAATTTAGTTGGATCGTAAGCTCATTCAATCTACCTACTAGCAAATGCTGCAAACAAAAAATTCAAGAGACAACATTAGCCTGAGGCATTTCTGAAATATGCAAAGCGATTCATTAACTTGTTGATGTTGGATATAAACTCCAATCATGATGTTCCAACTAAAAGGATCTACTATGCATGTAGTAAAAAAACTTGCCTCGCTTCTATTAGAGATCCAAATTTGCCATATTTCATGCCTTGTGTATTATTCTCGTTGACAACATTAAACTGATGTGTCTCAATTGCATCAGAGAGCACCTGATTAGCATTTCTGCCTAGAGACAAATTCTTTCCTTCATTTGTATCATGTTGTGACTGGTTCATAGCTTCTTTTGAACCAACAAAACCAGCACCCATTACCTGTGTGAAAGGTTTGGGATCTTTTACCGTAACATGTACTAGCTCATCAACATCTTCGGGAGCTGAAAGTTCAACTGCCGGAACTGAGTGTTGGGTTGCCATAGTCAGGGCTTTGCTTTGGCTATCAAAACTCGAGCTTGAAGTTGCGCCTCCCAGAGTGAGTATGGCCTCATATTGTTTCGCTGCAGTTGCATCGGATTGGAGCTTCCGTCTGCCCTGCCAATCTGCCAGAAACTTGGGATGTACCTTCAGACTCCGGGCCGCTATAAATTGATTAAATTTGATGTTTAGAATTGGAGTTGGACTTGTGCCCTTTAAAAATTTCCCATTTCTTGTTCCAGTCTATGGCTTAGGTCTGGAACCATATCCATATGCCGTTGCCGGCCATCTGTATTGATGGCAAGAAGAAATGCTTCCCAATTTCTGCATGATATTTTGCATAAGAGCCATGGCAAAGAGTTAATACAGGCACTGAGACAATACGAGGGACCACTTCCAACGCCTAAGGTTGTTGAAAAAACGTTGCAGAATATGAAGGCTGAAAGGTGTGATTCTGCATTGGTTTTCTTTAAGTGGGTTGGATCAAAACCTGGATTTTCACCCAACACTTCTTCCTATAATTGTCTCATTCAGTTGTTTGTCAAGGCCATGAGATTTAAAGAAGCTGTTGAATGCTTTGATGAAATGTCCAAAAAAGCTTGCAATGCAGATTTGCATACTTATAAACCTGTTATTACAGCTCTCTGCAAGTTGGGGCTCGTGGATCGGGCCAATACAGTATTGGGTGAAATGGAAAAGATAGGATGTGCTGATGTGATATCATACAATCTAGTAATCCATGGATTCTGTAGAATAAATGAACTTCGAAAAGCTTGTCATTTGCTGGACTTGATGGTTGCACGAGGATACCAACCAAATGTTGTTACCTACACTTCTATCATGAATGGCTTTTCAAAAGCCAAAATGATGGATCAGGCTTATGCTCTTCTTAATGAGATGCGTGCACGAGAATGCTCGCCAAATGTTGTCACCTACAGCTGTCTTGTAAATGGACTCTGCATAACCAACAAACTAGATGAGGCCCACAGTGTCGTTGAAGATATGATTACAAGGGGATGTCTTCCAAATGTTGTTACTTACAGTTGCCTTATAGATGGTCTTTGTAAAGCAAGCAAGATGGATAAAGCAACCGCTCTTTTTGAGGACATGATCACAAGGGGCTGCATACCAAATGTTGTCACCTACAACACGCTTATAAACGGATTCTGCAAGGCCAACAAACTGGATGAGGCGTTTAGTGTTGTTGAAGATATGATTACAAAGGGATGTCTTCCAGATGTTGTTACTTACAGTTGCCTTATAGATGGTCTTTGTAAAGCCAGCAAGATGGATAAAAGCAACCGCTCTTTTGAGGGCATGATCACAAGGGGCTGCATACCAAATGTTGTCACCTACAACACGCTTATAAGCGGACTCTGCAAAGCCAACAAACTTGATGAGGCGTTTAGTGTTGTTGAAGATATGATTACAATGGGATGTCTTCCAGATGTTGTTACTTATAGTTGCCTTATAGATGGTCTTTGTAAAGCAAGCAAGATGGATAAAGCAACCGCTCTTTTTGAGGACATGACTACAGGGGCTGTGTGTACCAAATGTTGTCACATACAACTAAACATAGATGGACTCTGCAAAGCCAACAAACTAGATAAGGCCCAAGATGTTTTTGAAGATATGATTGAAAGGGGATGATTTCCAGATGTTGTTACTTACAGTTGCCTTATAGATGGTCTTTGTAAAGCAAACAAGATGGATAAAGCAACCGCTCTTTTTGAGGGACATGACTACAAGGGGCTGCGTACCAAATGTTGTCACATACAACTTCGCTTATAAATGGACTCTGCAAAGCCAACAAACTAGATAAGGCCCAAGATGTTTTTGAAGATATGATTGAAAGGGATGCTTTCAGATGTTGTCACTTACAGTTCTCTTGTAGATGGTCTTTGTAAAGCAAGCAAGATGGATAAGCGACTGCTCTTTTTGAGAACATGACTACAAGGGGCTGCATCCCAAATGTTGTCACCTACAACTAAACTTATAAATGGTCTCTGCAAAGCCAACAAACTAGATTAGGCCCAAGATCTTTTTGAAGATATGATTTAAAGGGGATGTTTTCCAGATGTTGTTACTTACAGTTGCCTTATAGATGGTCTTTGTAAAGCAAACAAGATGGATAAAGCAACCGCTCTTTTTGGGGACATAATTACAAGGGGCTGCATACCAGATGTTGTCACCTACAACTCGCTTATAAATGGTCTCTGCAAAGCCAACAGACTAGATGAGGCCCACGATATTTTTGTAGGTATGATTAAAAGTGGATGTTATCCAGATGACGTTACTTACAGTTGCCTTACAGTTGGTCTTTGTAAAGTAAACAAGATGGACAAAGCCCACACTCTTTTCGAGGACGTGATTACAAGGGGCTGCATATATCAGATGATGTCACACATAGCTGTCTTGTAGATGGATTCTGCAAACCCAACAAAGTCGATGAGGCGTTTAGTGTTGTTGAAGTATGATTACAATGGGATGTCTTCCAGATGTTGTCACCTACAATTCTCTTGTAGATGGTCTTTGTAAAGCAAGCAAGATGGATAAAGCAACCGCTCTTTTTGAGTACATGACTACAAGGGGCTGTGTACCAGATATTGTCACCTACAGCTCTCTTATAAATGGACTCTGCAAAACCTACAAACTTTCATTTGACATATTGTTTTGGAGGTTGAAATGAGTGAATTGGCAGCTTGAAGGTGATTGGTGTGCTTGAGGTTGTCTTCCTGATGTTGGTATTTTTACAATTGTCTCATGGATGGTTTTCTCAAGGAGGCAAGGTGGATAAAGCTCATGCTCTTTTGAAAGGCATAATTACAAGGGGCTGCCTGCATGCCAATTATGAAAAGATGTCTTCAGAGGAGGAGCAAAGCATGCTTTTGCAGCTGACGTTTTAGCTATGCTTATGTTTTCAAAATGAATATGCATTCGGGAACTAGGCAATGCTTTTTGTTGTAGTGTGCATTGGCTTTGCCTCCTCCTAGTGATTCTATTTTCCCGCCTTGCTAAGCATGAAAGTTGGTAGCCTGATTGTATTGTTGCCCACAGGCATCAATTTCTGTTAGCTGCAATACTATATGAGACAACCACTACTTTCGGAAGTTGTGAACTGCACATACAATTGCGCATATGTTTTCCATCTCATTATGCACAAATTGAAGTGTTGAAGAGCTTCCGTAGCTTGCAAAAATGACAGTAAGTAAATATTTGACTCTAATCGGGAGAAACAATGGCAGTTTTAGTGAAAGCTGAACTGTGGATATCTTTATTGACAGGGTTCTGATCACATAAAGCAGCTTCGTATTACTGTAGATATGTTTGTTGACAGTGTGTCGTATAAAGCAGCTTCATATTATTGTGGTTACATTTGTTGACAGTGTTCTGATCACATAAGCAGCTTCATATTACGTAAAGCAAATGAAACGTTTGTAGGCATGCTTCTTTGTTAACAGCTGTATGATGAAAAAGAGTGGTGAGATCTAAATTTGATTTCACCTTCATGTTCAGAAATATAATGGAACTTCTTATTTTTTCAAACAACATTTATGATGGAAAGTTAAACATTTAGATTTCATCTTTGGCAACATGTGTTGGCTTGGGTATAGTTTGTCCAATTCGTTTGTTGTTGAAGAAGGGTTTTTTGGCAGTGGTCAGCACTAAGATTTTGGTATGGTATTGTATGGAAAAAGGTATATTTAGCTAGTTTTGAGCAGCTTAAATGGCTTAAGGAAATAATCTCCAATTGGGCTGGTGGCGACCATGCATAAGCTGAAAAGGCATGGGTTCGATTCGGCAGAGGCAGAGGCATCTCCATCTAGATTTGCTGAGGCTAGGATTTCCAGAGGCTAGGTCAGAAGCATTGGTGAAGCGCATGAGGCTCTACATTTACAGAAGCGCATGAGGTCTGAGGTTTTGCATCTGTTAGCCGCAATCGATCCGCCACAGATTGATTTTTTTCTTTGCAACAATGGCCTGTGGATTTTCCATGTGAATAATGGCCTCAATATTTTTCGACCATGCAAGCCAACGTGCACCGTTGAAATCTTATGTATCATTTTCCATCCAAAATGATGTGAGCCACCGATCTGAAGGAATTTGCGGAATATTCTGTAGATCGGCGGTGGGGAATAAAAATCAAACAAGATGCCACTAACAATTAACTTGTGTAGTATGTGTTGGCTTGGCCAGTATTTATAAGTGTGATCATGTAGGTGGATAGGCAATAAATATTGAAGCATTTTTTTACTTCAACATGGGTGTGCATTTCATTTCTCAAAATCCTCCGTGTTCTACCATATTGCAAATTGTAAAAATGATTCTACATCTTCTCTTTAAGCAAGTTGATGCTTTGCATTGCTAGAAATTAAAGGTGCTAAAGTCAACTTGGTCTTATTAGTCTTAGATTAGCGCTTAATGGTATTGCATGAACATCAATGGTCTATTAAATCATAAGGTCATTAAGACATTCCCCAACTTATCCCTAATATGGAACCATTATTTACAATGTAGCAATGACTAGCAAATGCCTTATGGTCCTACAATTTTCTCAATAAGATTGCCTTAAATTTTACTAGTGCATAAATGCCTTGAAGTGGCCCTTTCTATATCAACCTTGTTAATTTGGGATTTTCATGTTTGGCTAAAAATTTTTTAGCGGGCTTTTGAATTCTTTTTGGGTTGCTGCCTCTTGTATTTGATTGAGGAATATGGCGTGAATATCTTGTTTGAATGGTATAGATTCAAGTGTTAAAAGAAATAAATAGATTATTTGGAACAGATTAGGATCATTTGAATAGGTCACGATTTAGGCAGTCGATGAAAGTCGTTGTAAAGGCGGTTTTGGCCGAAAGAAAGGCGAACTTCTACAAGAATTGAACTGGAACCGGCTCCAAAGATGAAACTACACAAGAAATCTTAACCGTCTGTGTTGTGTGCTACTCGGCTACCTATATTTATTATTGGTGCTTCTGGCGTGGCCGCTTTCGAACTAGCCGGGCGGTGAAGAACCCTAACAAAACCCTAAAACAAAACCAGCTAGGTGATGCGAATGGAGCGACCCAACTTGTGGCTGCTTTGCCACATGGCGGCATAAAATCACGCCGGGGATATTAGTTGACCAAGTTTCCATTTTGTTTTTGAGTTGTTTGGTCGTGCTTCACCAAATCGTGAGTTATTTGATCTTGCTTACCAAATTGTCTTGAACCCATATGATATAGGATTTTTCCTTTCTGGGAGCTTACGAACTTAGAATTCTTTGAGGACATTTTCCCCTTCAACCACTCTTCTAAACTTCGTGGATTGTTTCATTTTAAGTTTTTTATCTCCTTTAACGGATCGTCTAACCCAATATCATGTCGGATTTTTCCCTTCATTCAACCTTTTAACCACTATGGGCTATCCAATTTTACTTTTTGATGGTTGTAGACTATTTGCTCGGAATCAAGCGGGGCTTATTTTTTCTTTTTTATTGATAGAGCAAATCTATGTTGTGATAGCTACTTGTTTAAGTTGATTTCCTATGATTTTTGGAGGGTTTTGCGAGAGAAAAACTTCACAATTTCAAAAAATCATAGAAGTTAAGCGTAGGATTTGTTGTTTTGGTTCCACTCCCAGATGACATGCGGTCGAAGTTGCATGCATCGTCGTGTCATCGATGAGGGGTATCTTCCCACTCTTCTAAATTTGTACTAGGCCGGGTATGCATTTCTTAAGCTTAGGATGTGCATCTTACATTTTGGATAAGCTTGGTATGGTCTCTAAATAAGAGCATCATCATATTTTTTTTGCCGCATGCACAATGTGATATTGTGCATTTCGGATCCATCTGCCTTCATTTTGCAATTCATTTTGCAATCCAAATTAATTAGCTTTTGATTAGATCTTTGGTCATGTATACGGGTTTGGGTTTCTTTAATACACTCCTTCAGCTTCTTAGTGGGCATTTGATTTCATTTTACGGATCTACTTTGTATTTTTGCACAAATCTTTGGAGTTTATATTATTTGGGCATTTGTTTGTACATGAACTTCGGTATAGCTCAATCTAATCGGGACAAAATTATGCTGCGATTGGTGGTTTTAATAGGAAGGCTGACCAGGTTTAAGATATTCCAAGTCATGCATGTTCTGAGTTCCCCCATGTTAGGCATCGGCATGAGAAACTTGATTAATCAATTGGCCTATGGTATAGACTTTTCCTGCTTTTTTTTCTTTTACTTCATACTTTAAGAGTGCTGCAATACTAATTCTTTACGGTTGGGGTTCATTCTTACGATCATGCAAGCATCATTGGAACATGATAAGGAACTAACAGATCTCATATACAATATTATCTCTCTTCATGCAGTTGTCTATTGCTTTAGGAGTCTCTTCATTCTTCTACTACTTGAATGATGGTTGGCCAAGGTTTGTGCTTTTTTTTTCATTCAATTTGGTGTAGACGCGTTTTATTTCTAAATAAAAGTGTGCTGCTTACATGTGGTGATTTGAAATTTGCATTACCCAAAGGGCAAAAGCTTGAGTACGTACATATCCTATTGTTCTATCGGGCTATTATGCTTTAAGCATATTTTATCTACATTACTAAATGAATGTTATCTTATTTATGCTTCATTGAAATGTTTATTTGCACCTCATCTTAATTGCTATGGAATCCTATACGATGAATAATATTGGCACCCATTCATTCTATTGGCATGTATTTATAACTTCAAGAAACTCATTAGTTTCTCTTGTGGCGGTATAATTTCAACAACTACAAAGGTAACAACTATACTTGCAGCTCTACATGAAAGGTGGCGGACTGGGGTGCTGTTTCAACCCTCTTGGGTTGAGATTCCAAGGTATTACTTGGTTTTTGCCTAGCAATCATTTTGTTTTATGACTTCTTATTTATGTATGCCACTTCATTGTCACAGAAATAAGCACCAATTCATTAATTTGATAAAAAAATAGCTTTAATGAGAATTTAAATCTAGCCAAGCAAAACCCGCATTGCCGTTCACCTTTAATTCAAAACGATGCCCACGTGCACGACTTTTTACCTTTAATTCAAATGCTAAAACGTATCTTGGACAAGAATAAATTTGAATGGTTACATCAATACACTTGAGTGGGATAAATTTGAATGTTAACCGTGCTTGAGCCTTTAGATAAAGATCTTTGGCGAGGGATGGCGATCGGGAGGGCGTGTAGGAGGCGACAAGTGGCGGGGAGAAGCAACCGGCGGCTGGAGTTGAGGCGAGTCCGGTGTCCCAACTGACCAAGCCGATCAATATATTATAAAAAGGCGGTTCATGTATCATGGGTTTTTCGGCCATGATTCTCAAATTCTTAACAATGAGACTCCTCTACATCAATTCAAACTAATTTAGGGTATGTTGTTGAGTGTTTTTTTAGCTAATTCAAGGCTTCTTAGTAGATTTGGAGCTATTATTAGGTTATTACATCTTTGATTTCTATGATGAACAAGTGAGATTCAAGGTGTTAACAGGGTTTCAAGCTGATTTGGACTTATTGAAGACTTTTTAGGTTGCAAGGCTTTCTAGATCGATTTGGAGCTACTATTAAGCCATTGGAGGTTGATTTCATGATGAGCAAGTCGATTCAAGGCTCTAACAAGATTTCTAGCTGATTTCAAGCTAATTTGGTTGTTTACGTAGTCAAATTTTGGTTTTGTCTTTGCTATATTTTTTATTTCTAAACAATCCGCGACCATTGGCTGACCTCGGCCTTGTTTTTGCCCAATGTCGCTTGATGGCGATTTAGGCAACACCAAAAAAAAAAAAAAAAGGAAAAAGAAAAAATCACAAAAGTTATTTGCACTTTTAATCGCCATGCTGCGATCTTGGGAAGAAAAAAGAAGGCCAGTGGCGGAAATCTACTTCACTAGATTGCCATTGTGATCTTGTGGAAGAGCTAGCGGGGAGGTGAGCACTTAAGTTTGCTTGGCTAAATGCATTTGAGATCTTGTGGATCAACTGACATCATGTATAAAATGTGAAATCTTGGTTTGTGTTATCATATAGATATAATATTAGTTTATATAATTGCTTTAAAGCATATAAATTGTATACTAATAATAATTAATGTAAGGTGTCCAAATTTTTCATGGTTCCCATACATTTTGCATTCAAAATATCGCTGGCGATCTTTAAATTAAAATAATGTATTTATTTACTTGCTCAGCCCTTGAAACCATCAAAATATTGTAGCATTTTTTTTTATAGAGTCGGTGTTGCTTGCTTCCCCATGCTTGAGGATTTGAGTCATACCTTTTTCTCAAATAAATTGTAACTTTGCAAGCTAACAAAGTTCATTAAAGTGCTTATGAATAAAACATGTATGCTAAAATGCTTCACGAATAGTATCATCTATGCATCTTTGTTTTAAATTTGTACCAATGTTCCCATAGTATTTTGTTTACTCATTACATACAACAATGACTAATGTATTCGTATTTTGGCTAGCAATTTTTCTACTCAAGGTAATTTTCTACCCAATTGTTTTATGGCACCATTTAAAGGTAAATGGAAGAGGTGATTAGATATTCATTGTTGGTATAGGCAGCAAGCTCATATGATGTGAGAGGAGCGTCCATAAAATAGATGATGCAAGTTCATTTTGTAAAGTTAATCGGGGAAGGACCCACTTCAACCATATCTGATTAGTAGTGTGTCTCATCTCGGGTGTGTGGTGTCCCATAAGCTCCATGAGCTTCCCGGGCGATAACAATGTACTATCTACCTATATACCTAGCTAGCTATCTATCCCATCCCATCCCATCCCATCCCATCCATCCCATCCATCCATCCATCTATCTATCTCTTTCATTTTTTTTTACTCTTAACTTGAAGTATGATTATAATTATGACGTACAAGGTGCAAACACAAAGCCACAATCACTAAAAATCCCTTAATACTAGATGCTAAAATGTTCATTACACCCCCCTCCCCTTTTTCCACCCATTAAAAACAAAACCAAAAATCTATCCATATTAAATACAAAACATTCTCCCTCTTCCTAAGCAAAACAAGAACCAAAATTGGGTAATCTCCTTTTTAAGGCATTTTTTTAAAAGAAGGGACAAAAGGCCACTCATGCATGGGCACCAAACAATGGCTATCAATATCTAATAAGTTGGATCCAAAACTTGATTCAACCCATTAGCCTCCATCAGGAAAAAAACGTTCTGGTCTTAAGGTCAAGGCAACTTTGAGGTGGCCGATCCCACTAGGGTTGTTCCAAACTCACCGCCTACTATTGGAAATTAGGGGATTTTTGTGTGTGTGTGTGTGTGGGTGTTAAGTCCCACCAACTTTACCTAAAACAAGGTGGTAGGGCACTATGGATTGACCCATTGGCATGTATTAATTGGACAAGGCATTTATGAAAAGTGTATGTTACGTCATATCATGATTGAGAATGGTAAGGGAAGCGGTTTATCCTAAGCGCCAAGTGGATAGAATTTCTCGAAGAGTATGACTTTGAGGTTTTGTATAAACCCTGTAGTGAAAGCATAGCGTGATTTATGGATGCCCTATCTCTTTTTCGTTGACAAGGCGCACATTATGTCACGATTTCCACACTTTCAAGTGAGTTTGGGAAGACCATTGAGCAATCTCATATAGCCATCCAGTTTCGATTTGAAGTGTGGGCGGCCCAACTTTCCCAAGGAGGCTAGACCCAACAAGGAGCCGGAGATATCTGAAGCATTATAAGAAGCGGATGGCATCTTTTTGTACCATCGAGATAAGTTATGTGTGCCCGGAATCGCGGAGTTAGAAGGCTCATTCTACATGACACATAATAGTCCGATTCATGAAGACATATTCAAGATAAGATCAGTTATTTACGGCCTTAGTATGAAGAAGCATATTGCTGTGCTACATTAAGCAAAGGCCAACTTTGCCGCCAGACAAAAAGCGTAGCGATTCTGAGGACGCCATGGGAAGTCATTACCATGGATTTCATTATCAGGTCTTCCCGGACACTTAGGTTTGATGGTGGTAGTCGACAAACTTTCCAAAATGGCATTTCTTGCCATGCTTCAACCACTAATGACTTGCTTTAGATCGACACTCTTATTCTCTAAAAGAGATTTTTAAGAGCTCAATGGTATATCACAAACCATTATTTTGGATCGTGATCCTAACTTTATTAGTGCTTTAGCACTATACAAACCAAACTCTCCATGAGTAATAACGTATCTCAGACAGTCTTGATCGAGTCTTACCAATCGCGATATTATTGAGGATATAACTACGCGCACTATGTCGGAATAAGCAATCTCCTTTCGGTAGATTATATTCATTTAGTGAATTTGCCTATAGTACTAGCGGGGAGTTCTCAAAAGATGTCTCCTTTATGATTACCTATGACTAATGATGTTGCCTCCTCTGGGACCGTGGCATAATCGGTTTCAAAGGTGTCAATCTCATGGCGATTTACTTCTTGATATACAAGCCTTGATAGGAAGTCAGCGGTTATTTATTAGCGGCCGCTAAGTTAAGAAAAAGAGTATAGCAGCGATTAAAACCGCCCGCGTAATTTCAAGGTTAAGCGGCGCCAAGCTCAAGATTGGTAATTGCAAAGAGACTAGCACCCCATGAAGGATTCTTCAGATAATTTAACGAATAAGTCCTCAAGCTTATAAGTTGAAAATTCCCGCTCATCTCAAGGTCCATAAAGTTTTTTCCACGTAAGCCTTTTGAAGCAAAGCTCGGATCCTCATGAGATTCTTGACACGCCAACACTTACGAAAATAATGACGAGCAATTGGAAATGAAAGTTCCGGTAAGCTCTTCTCGGCGGATCATACACCTGGCAACCAGAAGAACCCGTGATATTTCCGGCGGTTTGGTTGGAGTGGAAACACGCCCAGCGAGAGGATGCCACTTGGGTCCTTAAACGCGGCCTTGATAAGGTTTGCCACGGACTTCATGCGGCAATGCGGTCGAACTATCCATCTTTCTTATCAACTCCAACTCCACGGGTATGTAGTTGGATGTAGATCCACCGAGGGATCATGCAAGGGGTTGGGTTTAGATGCATCCTAGAATTTGGGGGGGATGGGGGGATTATCATATAGGCATATTAGGATGCAACTTGACTCCGCCATAATAGAAATATTGCCATTCACCATTCCTTATCTTCGAGACGACTTGCAAAGCAGGATCCCTCATTTTCATTTTCATTTTCATTTTCATTTCATTTTTTCATTTTCATTTCATTTCATTTCATTTTCATTTTTCATTTTCATTTTCATTTTCATTTTCATTTTCAAAGGGTGGTCCCTTCAACCACAACTTTTATATAATTATATTGAAATCTTGATGTACTATAATCTTCTGAGGAGAGTAGTGCATACCACAAGATTCCAGAAGTTTTGTACCTCCCACTTTAGGGGGCCATGTTACATTTATGTATGTTCCTTTATGGTCCGGTAGAGGACCTTCCTATTGGGATCTTATCTTGTTGTTGTTGCTCTACTATCTCTATCGTGTGGAAGGACCCCAATCAAAACTTTTGATCACTTATGATCTCTTTGTAATCTTTTTCTATTATATGATAAAAGTATCTATGTTTTAATTTCCTTACTTAATAATTGTTAAATAATGTTACCACCTACTTTCAATGCCGGGACAACATTATTCCATTAGAATGTGGCGTTCCATGTAATGATATGCTATACACATATAAATATCTATGACACGCCACCAGGGATGTTTGGCTATAATGTGGCATTTTAGGGGCTGGCTATTAAAGTAGTTTATGTTAGCCATACTAAATTGTCGAAGTAGATTAGTTAAGACCCACTAACCCACTAGGCTAATTAATGATATCTCACTCAAATCGACAAGGAGGATTTATAATCTAGGTAAAATTAATTTCCACCCCCAATTCTCGCCCCCAAATCGATTTGGAGAAGTATCAGGCGGGAGGAGTCATAAACACAATAATCCGGGGCCTTAAATCATGGATGTTCTTCTGGATAACAGTCCAAGCTCAAGAGACTGCTAACTTTATGCGGTTTATATTCCAATCTGCAACCCCTGCATGAATAGATGGATGACAGGGACTCTATTCCTATGGTCTATTTGGATTATGATGGATGGCTCGTAAGGTGATTGTCTTCATTTCTGCTCCTCCCATGGTATAGGCGTAGAGATCCCGTGCCATTCGGGGAATAGAGATGCTCCCAAAGGAATCCTTTAAAACCCATTAGATGTTCTGTATTAATAAGAGCCCACCCGGGTCAGGATGCTATGTTGTATTTCTGCCAACGATAATGGTACGATGGTGAAACGAAGGTGGGATCTTCAAATACGGGTTGCCAAGATTCCTATAGTGTGTTAGGCTTATAGCTCTGGGCACCAAGAGGTTCCCAGAGGCCCTGACATCCCTGCCGCGGATATAACCATTGGAGTGTCCTTAACCTCAAATCGCATGTAGAGCCTACTTTAGTTTGTGGGAGGGTAGTTGGGTACCTACGCGCGGCAGGTGCCAGTGGGGCCACGATCCTCTAGTACGCTCCATCCATCATGCTTTTGAGGAATCCATTCCCTTTCCCTCGCCTAACGACCGAAGATGTAACCGGAGTAGTTCTGATAGGTGATTCCATGAGATTGCATCTCCGGAAGAATCGCGGTCATACCATGTTTAGCCGGATGGCAAAGTGTGCAATGTGGAGGGGCGGATATGGACTATCCTAGCCATTGTCTTGTGCCAACCAATGCCATTAACATGATTGCCTCATGACCGAGGTCTACGCCCATGGTTGATTCCTTCGAGTCTAAGCCCTGCTGAGCGCCCCATTTCCGATGTATTTGCATGTGTTATGTTGTTGTTGAGATGTTATTCGATTGATGCTGGATACACCGAGGTGGGTATGCCATTATTATCTTATGTATTGTGTGCTAGGTGCTAACTTGTATTTACATAAGCTCACGATATGATTCCCATACATGTGGGATCTAATGACACCTCTAACGCTTCAATTCATTAATTTTGCCCATCACAAGTGGTCCTCGAGTCAAACTGGTGGGCTCGTCCGTGGTGATGGACGCCATGGAGAGGGGAATTTTATACGAATGAAGGGAGCTGCCGTATAGGTTTGGGAAGCATCACAATAATCTTTGCTTCAAAATCAGCCACATATGCAATGTTATATGCACTTATTATTCCACATTCATGTTTGACAAACAAAACGTAAAGAGGAAAACAATAACAACTTAGAATATTTCTACCGCATTTCGACATTATCATCACTTTAGAAAGAATGTTTTATGAATGAACGCCCCATGTGGTGGCAAAACGTATGGGATACCTAAGCCAAAGTAGTGTCTCCGCATTCTTGAAAGTGAAGCCAATATTTGTTTGTTACCGCGAACCGGTCAAAATATATCTCAGGCTCAAGATATGATTCATGCCCCGCATCAAGGCTACAAAAACTATTAAAAGTGTTGTTGGCATATTTAAATCAAAGGAGTCTAATTTTTTTTTTTTTTGAAGGTAAGTTTATGTTTCCATTAATTAATTGTTATAAAATGTCTCTGACTAATGTAGAAAAAAATATTTCCACATTAAGCGCTACCAAACTTAAATAAACTTTTGAGCAAAATGAGAAGTATGTGTCGTTTATAAACAACTGCGAACAACTTTAAAAGGTAAAGACACCAAATTTACCAATGATTGACTAAAAATATCGCTGCCCCCTCGTGGTAGAGAGTTGGAATTGGAGATCCCTCAGAGTACCAACCACCAAAACTTGCATAAACATTATGTCCTACCAAATGCTAGAGCATGTAGCTAAATGGAAGTAGATAAGATAAGTTACATTACAGCCCGTGGTTCTATTTATAAGGCGATGAAAGCGTTATGCGGGGAAGCCAAAGTGATTAGTAAGTGGTAGTTCTTGGTGTAATATCCATCTAAGAGAGAATTGTATACCCAAGAGAGTTCCCTCACTGTGCTAAACTTAATCGCTGAACTCGACCATTCTCTATAACCAAATGATGGATGTCCTCCTTTCTCCCATCAAAAGTAAAGGTGGTACCATAAAGGCTCACCAACATCTTGTGTGTGTGTGAGTAATACAATTCCCTGCACTTAAGCCGGCCAACCACAAAAAGTAATGATACATGAATAGAAAATTAACAGTAAGACATCTCAAGACCATCTCTTCTACAAGAAATCTTGGCCCATGATTCTCATTGCCTAAGTCTAACCTCATCCTCTATATTGTAACTCACTGCCCCGAGGCTTTAAATCGTGGATCATGGTTGTTAAGTATATAGCTTCAAATATAGTTTAGCATTGCGGTTAAATTTGTTCTCGCCTCCTTGAGAAATTCCGCATAATTTCTATCAAAATGTCGTATAAAAGGCATTAGAATTACAACTCAAGATGTGAAACAAAAATACTAAAAAACCACCAATGAATTTTACCAATGTCATCCGGCCCCCGCCATAAGAGTCCGCAGATTACTTTTGTGAAAGCATTCATAAGCTTCTAAATCTAACCGAAAATTCATCTTGTATGGAGAAATTCTTTATGACCATGCAATCCTACTTTTCGCTTTCTAAATATTCAAAAGAGTGCTTAACATAATTGTATTTTTGAATGCATTTGAGCAAATTAGGACTCCATTATGCACACGTAAATATTGGACCAAATTCTATTTAGAAAAACCAATTCCAAAAGTTAACCAAATAGGACACCGAAGATATACGCATGGTTTCATCTTCGAAAGCAATTACGTATCGGTCGGATTTCTTGACAAGGAAACAAGGTTTGGAAGGTTTTTGAGCAATCAACCAGACAAAATAATTTCTATCTTTGAGGGTAATAGAATTCCAAATATTCTGACCAAACTCTGACATCTTCATCTTCTGTAATGGACCACGTAGTCCTCGTTTTGACAGGGCTGGTCTTGTGATTAAGACTGGCATAAACTTTACTACCCTTTATAATTTTGTTGATCCCATTGATTTTCTCCAAATGAGTAATAATCCATTGTCAGCTCAGCCAGATTGGTGTTATTAGTAAAGAATATTTTTGAAATGAAAGTAAATATTTGTCACCGGAAGTGCTACAATCAATTCCCTCGTTAGTCCGTGAAATTAAAATGTCCATTTGAGTACAAAATCTTTGACACATGAGGATGTGCTATGATGATGCCATTTCTTATAAATTTTGATGCCTCAAAGCCGATGTTCCATAGCTATCTTGAAGCCGTAATTTAAGAGAGAGGGAGTTCATATGATGGTCTTGCAACTGTGTCATCAAAACAGCTTTTGTACGCATTCCAAGCCTTAATTCCTCATGTTTTTGTAGCGGCAGGAAGTATTAAGCTACCGGATGAAGAGTGCATGCATTCGTGAAAGAGTGTTTAATAGATGATGTCTTCATCGTGATATGAACATGTTATCCAATATCTAATGGAATATTGAAATATAGAATTCCTTACCAAAAGTTCTCCATATAAACTTATCATCCAAGGTACGTGCTTGAAGATATAAATCTTGCATCCCAAACCCATATTTTTAGCCCCGTGACGAGTCCCAATTAATCGAAAGGTGATCCCTTCAAATGAAGCTCCTACCGGTCTTCTCAAGCTCATTGTAAATAGATTTAGGGCCATGTAAGAGCGTGAGAGAAGTATATAGTACAGTCACGTAACCCACTGGGCAATTGCCCCAGAAAGAGTGTTTCTAAAAAAATTCAGCCTTTTCCTAATTCTCTAGAATAACTCATAAACCTTTTGCTGGGATTGAGGGTGTGCGCGTCTTAAGTTTGGTTGTTTGCATAGCATTGCTGAACTAATATCACACATTACCGGGAAGAATCACCACAATAATGTTTTGCCAATATTTGATAAATTCCTGTGAGGCGCTAAAATAAATCAATAATGTTCTAAACTTGGCAATGTTTTCAGAATTGAATCCAAGAACGCAAAAAATGTATCATCTCCATTGAGTATGTATCAAGTCGCCTTTATTGTCCGGAAGTTGGAAGGCCCTTAATATTACCACACTCTTGGATGAAAATCAACGCCTCTTAGTAAAGCATTTCCTCAAACCACCACCAAAGGTACAAGTGGAGCTGTGTTTCTGGGTTCTGACACCTCGGAGCAAGCTTAAAAAAGTAGAGGGGAGTCATTAATCAACAAATGTATTCAGCCATGGAGTTAAGACCAAATATTAGAGAGATAATTTTGGGATCGAACCAATCTCGCCTGGGAAGGTACCTGAAGTCCTGCTGATGAGTCAAAGGCTCTTTTGAAATCCAACTTTAAGAGCACACATTTCGGAAGGAAATCTTGTTCCAATGTGAAGCCCTCCATGCCATTACAATGTAATTATTCAATAAATTCCATATAAAGAAGGCCAATATTTTTCCTCTGGAGAAAAAGGCTTAACTCTATTAGAAGGTACAATCTAGCACAAAGTTTGTAGGTAGAGTTGGTTAATGAAATAGACCTCCAATCGAATGCAAAGGGCTTATCAACTTTTGGGAATGATGAGTGATAAAGCCGCCAGATATGGATGAATGCAAATGATCGTACCAAACCAAAGCTACATGGACCATTTTAACAATATCATCTTTAAAACATTCCAAATGCATGTAGAACTCGGGAATGTCCTCGAGACTTTTCCCTACTAAAAGCTCATTAGGAACATTATGATTGCGTCGAGGGAATAATGAAAGAATCCAGTCATCCATCGTACGCTATCGGTTTGGGATAACCGGTTGATCCGGGAAAGAAATTTATCTCGATAAGATGTGAGCATTAGTATCCTCGTTGAATAAAGCAAAGATATTGATCATGAAAACTTTTGATCTCGTGTAGGGAGTATCAACATTTGTGCTATTCTCGATTGCACTTGGCCGGAATTTATTAAGCACTATTTCCTAGTTGTTCCCATTAAAGTTTTGAGCTACCATACCCATCTCCTTGTTATATTTTGATCTACATTTAATAGCATGTAACTCTTGGCTTCAATCTCCCATTGATTTAATTTGTTTTTCCAAGATTTCTCAACACCAACTTGAAGATTGACATTGGGGACACTGAGCCTAGATCTAATATCTCATTTGGGCAAGGAAGTCACTCGCTAGACTTCCTTCAAGTTGAACTAGATCAGCTTTAATCCAAGATTTTATTTGCTTTAATCTTGAGTAGAAATTTCATGGATTGGAAAGTACCATTTTCAGCGCACTAGCACAGAGTCAATATCTTTGTACATATGATGAAACCTTAAAGTGCACTGATCATTTTGGAGAAGCGTGGGGAGCAATTGAAATTCTTGGAAAGGTATATTCCCATCTCTAGTGGGTAGATTCAACATGATTTGTGTGAAAGCAAAATTGTGGTTATGATCAATGGAAGTAGCTTCATCAATGCACCACATAACAATTGTCCTAAAGGCGTAGGTTTCTCAATTTGGAAACACATAAACCCATCAAGAGCTAATAATGAAATTGCGAATTTTTCTGCTTATTCACCAAGTGTAATTACAGCTGGAAGAGGGAACATAGATCAGGTTGCGCCCATATAAAGTTGTTCCAATTTTCTCCTCGGTGAACATTAATTTCGCTTCCTAATTTCCGTCCCAGCTTTGAGAGTGTTACCAAATCTCTGTAGATAATCCAAATTCATATGAGGTCGAGAAGACATCCAAGAATTGATATCAAAGCCAATAGATTCTCTATCCTTTGGACTTGTAGGAGCATAAATATTTTACACCAAAGTTAGAGTTGTTAATAGAGAGAAGACACTGCCTCTACCAACATTGTCATGTGGCTACACAGATGGGAGACATGAGTCGAGATTTCTCGTGATAGTGATCAAACCTCCACCAGTTCCGTAAGCCTCAATCCAACAGAGGAAGAACCGGTAAACTAATCGATAGGCTTGAGCTCTCAAATTTAGGGAGCTTGGTTTCCCTCAAATGCACTATATCACCTGTTTTGGAGTTGAGAAATGATTCTCCTCTTGATTGGGCCCCTAATCCCCAACATTCCAAGTATCATCTTAATTACAAGAAACAAGCCAAGAATAAGCTAAGGGCTTTTTTATTTGTGTTTCCTCAGATCTTTTACTTCTAGTATTTTCAAAATAGAGTTTTGTGAAGATAGGATAAGACATTTGACTTGGCAGAGCCTTCTTCTCTTTTAGATTTAGATTCATTCTTGCGTTTTGGTCACCTAATTAGAAGACGTAAAGTTTTCTTTCTCCCCAATTTTCTTTATCACCGCTACTTCATTATCGAAAGGTACCACCGCATAAATTCAAATAAATTTAGAGTATCTCCTTAGATCAAAATCATTTGGTTATAAGAGTACTGCCCTCTCAGCCGCATCCTCAACCGGTTTACCCTTAAATGTCCCATGAGTTGTCCTTCCGAAGTATTTTTCCATAATCAGATTATTACTCGATTATCAGTGTTTTGACTATTTCACTTCTAAGAATTGTTTCTCGGTGATTGCCTCATTAGAAATCAACACTTCCTGTCGTTGGAGACCAAGAGTAAACCATCTTGCAAAGTTGCCAATTGGTCCGGGTAATTTCTTTTGAAATAGAAGAAGAGCTACAAGGTGTGAGAGGGTAGCCCATTCTTAGAGAGGTCAATCGGGGTCGTGAGAATGGTTGTGGATGGACAATGGCATTTTCTCGAGAGAGTAAATGAACATCATCCCGACAAAGCTTCTATCCTGCTTTTATTGCTCACTGCTATTCAATTCTTGATCAACATTTGCTTAGCAAGTACTTTGGAATTTTATTAGAGCAGTGAACCTTGTCCATGGAGGTGTCTTCATTTTCATTTATTTGGATCACCCCAAGAGTGCAGCTATCTGGTCCAGCAGCAGCATTGATTTTGGTGGTGGCAAAACAGTGGCAAATGTACATCCTTCGTTGTTGGTGAAGTATCCTGGTTCCATGACTTTTTTTATTGCCTTTGTATGAAATAAGATTTTGCAGTTAGCAGATTCTGGAGACAATTTGTGTTTGTTGATTGATATGTCTCCTTAGATTGAACCTTAGCTAACCGAGTAATTATCCGCCAATATTTGATCACAAATTAACTCTTTTTAAGTATATGTATGTCACCAAGAGTGTATGGCTTTTATTAATAAATGGAACACTTCAACTTTAGCCCCACGAGTCGAAGGATCGTATTAAATCAACAGGTGTCTTTGGATTCCGCACTGATTCCGATGTATCCGCTTTTGACTCATTGATTTGCATAGGAGCCTTCCATCTTCTATTCTCTGCTTCCTTTCATATTCTCAGAAACTTTATCCCCGAGTGATATCCAGATCGTTTTTTTCTTCCTGGCGATATTAGTTGGTCGTAATTGTCCAACCTTTGGAGAAACGCCCCAATCTCTTAAGTTGGTTATTCTTAATTCTCCTGTACCTCCATTGACTGCTCCATTAGATGACCTTGACTGCACTTGACTCGGTGTTGGGTCAATGCTGAGCTCAGGACTTTGTTCCGGCTCAAGTGTGAGTCCTTAGGCTGATGGCATATTTATCATAATCTAGTGCTTTCCCGGGCATTGTTCGGGGCCGAAGCCTCATATTTAGGATTTGAATTACGTACTTCTCATTAATTCAAAATGTTTTCAAACACTGTATCAGGAGGTGTTACCCATCTCGTGAATAGATTGAAGTTTTAATAAAAGCACGGAGAGAAAGGTATAGATGTTGGAATGTTTTGAATAGATTCAAATGGATGAAAGTTTTGGGACCGAAGGAGAGTACTCAGTAAATATAATTACCAATGAATTAAACGGTAAGCTGAAGCATTCTTCATTCCAAAGAGATAGGACTAACTCCCCGCAAAGGTTGTGTGATGCAACACGCACTTGTCCATGCTCGTGGTTCAATTTGGAAACCATTTTAAAAACACATTCAAAGGTAAGGAATCCAAGATTGAAGAAAATTTGTCGTTTTGGCTACCATTCCACCATAATATATGGAAAGTTTACCAATACATGGTATTTACCGAGAACACCTTTGAAGGTTGGAGGCGTAAGGACCATAGCTTATCAAGTCAATTCCAAATTTTCTAGACTTTAACAGGACAGCAAGATTCCAAGAGAGGACATTTCTAAATGAACAGATGGAAGATCAAGGGAAATACCATGGTATAACTTTGCTTGCTTCCCTCAATCGGGTCGGGCTCCTTCGTGGCAAAAGATCGTATGTGTCATCAGTCGATCAGCAGATGGCCGGACCCACATGGTGTATAGGAATTTGGTAAAACCCGGTCCCTGAGACGTGGAGTACTCCACCTCACATGTCGATCTTTGGTAGTTATCCCAAACCTGAAGTTTTGAAAGCTTTTAGGATCCATATTCAATTTGACTCCTAGAAGCAAAATTGCCAAAAGAATGAAGTCTTTGGGATTTTTGTGGAAAGAGCTTAACTTTGTAGAGCATATGCACTCCATCTTCAAAGGACAGAGCTGCAGAAAGAATGAAGCAAAAGGAAGGAAATTTAGGGCTACTACAATTTTTTTATCCATTAGAAAGCTCTCGTGAGAAAAAGCAAACAAAGGCAAATGTAACGCAGAAAGTGGTGGATGGAAAAAGGCAAAACAACTATCTATTAATGAGATGAGATCCCTCCCTCATACCCAGACACGTAGTAAAGATTACAAGAATTCTCCTAGTTTGATGAGAGAAATCTCCCAATTCTGGGTCATTTGAGCACAATTGGTCAGCTGATTTTGAGTCAATTTGCCTCACCAACATGCCCATCAGTAGCAAAGAGCTTCAATGTTCTTGGTACCCAAGGAATTCCTCCTACTAAGAATCAATAACTGTGATCTCAAATCTTCACTACCCCAGACAAAAAGAGCACTCAAATTGAAAAAGTTTGATGAGGGAACAAACCGACAATGAGAGAGTTCCGTAGATCGTGATGGAGGCCAATTAGGTTCCTTCACAAGATAATCTCGCTCTCATAAGAATTGCAAAGATTTTGGTATCCATAGATAGATCTTTGCATTCTAATTCACAATTTGCGTGCTAGCTTAACTGGTTGAATTGAAAGTGCCAATTCGAGTGGATCGGCAAATTTCCAAAAAGGCTAAGAAAAATTTTTGAACCAAAAGGAGGTAAAGGACAAAAACACCAAGATTTTTAGGCGCCCTTTCATTTTAAATAATAGAAGTTCGCCCTCTCGCGAAATCATTCCTTCTAATGTTTTGGAAAGTATATGCTAGTAACAATATAGTTCGAATCAGTATACGACCTTGAAATCTAAATATATTTATGCTTCAAGATATGATCTGGATGTCCTGCATCAACAACGCAAACTATTAATAAAGATGTAGTTGAGAATGTTTCCAGACAACTTACCATAGTTAATAACACTACTATGCTCTTATACAACTGACTTTGTCAATTGTAACCTTACCGTCTAGGCATGAAAAAGCGTAAAACTAAGATCATCGAATCCAAAATGGAAACTATAATTTGAACTTCACTAGATTTGAACATAAAATTTTACCGATACCACATCTTGCAGCTATTAGAGATGCAACTAAATGTATCAAGAGTTTGGAACTATTTTGATAAATCCAGAATGGGAAGGGGCCACATATGAGTTTAATATAAAATTTTTAATAAAAGGGGCCAATTCAGAAGCCATATTCTGCGGTAGACGCTAGATTAAGCCCAGCAATCAAAGCAAAACAGAGAAATTCCAAATGTTCTTAGATGTAGAAAGAAGCATATAAATTTGGTAATAACGAAAAAAAACGAGTTGCTATGTTCTTGATTTTTCCATCCATTCTCAGAATTGTATCCGCTTCATGAGGAAATGAGAAGAAGAACTAGAATTGTGAATCGAGAATCTATGAGGAAAATAGAGAAATAATGAAACCCGATAAAATGGGTTTAGGGACAAACGTAAATAGGAAGTTATCGCCAAATGGGAATTGCCGTAAAGATCCGCCTGATGCAAAGCCGTTACAGACGGTGCTGGACGGCCAATATGTTTTTGCTATTTAATAGACGCCTTCAAATACATCGCCATATCTGTGAAGGCCCAACGCCATATTGGAACCTAAAACTCCATCTCTACAATGGCAGCTCCCAAAGAAAGAAAAAATATAAACCTAAATGGTACAAATTGGTTTTCAATGAAAAAAATCGTGGGTTGGCCGATTGATATAAATTTCTACATTTAAAAAGCAAAAATTTGGAATCCACGAGCCTAAGATTACTATATTCACCTGTTTCAAATGCCTCTCAAAAGTTTTTGCTCTCAAGAGATTAGTACCTCCTCGAGCTGAACGGAGACCTTCACATGCATTGGTAGCATGGCTTCGCACTGTGATAAGTAGGTAGATGTAGAGATAGCGCCTTTGACATTTTCCTCGCTTGTGGGTCAAACCAAGATTATTAAGGTAACGCTATATAAGCTTCAAATCGTGGACAAATTTAACTAAAAAAATACATAAAATACGTCCGTCCCGTCCGTCCGTCCGGTCTGGGTCCATTGGCCTATCTAGCTGACTGAAATCGACACAAACTGCTCCAGTGTTTGGCCGATTGGAAATTAGGACCAGAGGTCTCATTTGCAAGGCTTCGCAATACGTACTGACTTTTTCATGAGAGGCACTAGCAACAGCTAGATTTCTTTTTTATAGATACATATTTTTCTAGGGTATTAACCGGAACCATATGGCAAACTTCTGGTATTTTCGGCCATGGTAAAAATGTCACTACCTCTAAGGTTTTTGCTTCGCCAACGTGGTCGGACTGCTATGCAGCGCTTCCGTCCCTCGTTTCCACGTTTTCATCGTCCTTTTTTACGCACCTCCTCTTTTGGAAGATCACGACCAAGCTCATCAAGGGCCGGTGAGATCTTTCTTCGTACAAGTCACGGACATAGCGAATGGCGAAAATATGAGCAAGGTACATCACTCTTTCTTATTCGTGCAATAAATCCTTTCCGGCCCAAATCCTAGGAATATTCTTTTCAGCTTAAAGCTTCTCTTTTAGATCATTATGTTACAAAAATGCTGTATAGTGCACCTACAGGATCAGTTTCTAAGATATCTGTTTTTAGGGAGTAGGTTCTTTCCACTCCTCCAGTGGGGATTCATCTGGAGGTGGTAGTGAAATCAATCCAGTAGAAGAAAAGGAGCTGGAGCTCTCTGGGTCTGCCAATGATGGTGAAACAAAAGATTCTCCATTCAAACCCAATGAAATTGAAGATATACCATTCATTTCTGCTGCAAATGAGGTGTCTCACAATCAAGCAGTGGATCTTAATGTGGATTCTGTCACTATGTGGAAGCCTGGACAAGCTTGAGCTACCTGTTATAGCAGACGAACCACCTGAAGTCCCGCCACACACAACCCCCCAAATGTAATTTGGATGCTGCAACCTGAAAGCGAAACTTCTGGGTCAATGGAGGTGGCACAGGTTCTACTGGAAATTGATCTTTCAAGCCCCATCGACGATGAGTGTTTTGATTCTACCGGACATTCAAACCTGAGCATCGCGGTTGTGGAAAATGCCGAGGAGGTTTCCAGCATTAAAGAGGATGTTGCAGGTGCCATTCAGGATTTTGACTGCCATATCAGAAAACAGTGAGGAGAATTTTGAAAGAGAGAGAAAGCAAAAAAAGAAGAAGCCTACTTGAAGGGATTTGAGCTGAAATTTATGATGAATCAGAGGGTGAAGAAGAAGAAGGAAGTGTACAAAAATCTAGACTCAACTATGCTGTCTCAAGACAATTACCATTTGAAGAACAAATCCACCGCGGTAACCAAAACGCTCATGGTGAAGTGATCTTATTGAACTATATACAAAATTCTGAGGAAGCAGAAAGCTAAGGAAAAGCTCAAGCCTGATGCCATCAGGAAGGTACAGTTGGATGATTTTTCTTATTATATACAAAATGTTGCGGGAATTCCGCTTGGTTTTAATTACAAGTGGCTAGGATAAAAAACGATTGTGAAAATAAATCTCTAAGCAAAAAAAGTGATGAGCATCTAGTAGTGAAAAAGCCATGCATCCCGTTTTAGGATGGTTATTTCTGTAACGCATATGATTGATTTTTTATTCCATGTTGCAGATGTTCAAAATGAAAGTAATGGATGTTAACAGGACTTTGAAAAGTTACAAAGGTGAGCTGCCAACCAAAGTGAGACATATTGTCCAACCGAATGATACCGTTTTTATCGTTGTTTAGTTTACCTTGAATATTATGCAGGCTGGGGGTATTCAAAGTTTCACAGCATTTGTTGTTTGTGGGAAATCATAAAGGTGTTGCTGGCTTCGCAAAAGGAAAGTCTACTGTTGGTCCCGTTGTTGAGACAAGGTGAAGGCTGTGAAAGTTTGGTTGTCAATTTTTATTAGGTTTCACAGTGCTATTTCTTTGACTTTCTGCATATCTTTCATTGGATCAAGAATTTGCAATTATTTTTGATTTGTTCATGGGTCTATCAATCTATCATGATCAAGAGGCTAAATATGGGAAGACATGCTGTAACTGACGTTGCAAGTCTCATGTGCTAGCTTTTTGTTTTTTGTGGAATGGTGGATTGAATTGGCCTTTGTAGATACGCCTTTACAGCTGAACCTGGAACTGGGATCGGCATGTCCCATGTCCGCTAAGATCTTGTATCTAACTGGATATAAGGATATGAAAACAAAAGGTATTACACATTTTTGCTCAGCTTATGCTTTACAAAGTCTCATCTTCCTGATGCGGCTGTAGTGATTGGTTCAACCCATCTCTCACAACACAGCCAAAGCCTTTTAAAGCACTTTGCCTGGTATGTATTTAACATGTTATCCTGAGAGCTTGTTCATTATAGAATATTCTAAACAAGTTGGGATTTTTACAGGTTGATACACCAGAAGAATTGTTAGGACAAACAATGATTTACAGACAAACATTTTTAACTTAATAGGCAAATCATCTTAAATGCTTTATGCAGAAAAGCTCCTCTTATGTTGAATGCCTTGTAATCTTTGCTAGGTTGTGTAAGTCTCAAATGTTGTACCATTGTTTTTCCATTGCTCAAGCAAAATAATTGCCCTGTTTAACCCTCACATTAAGCTACAAATGCAGCATCAAGGTGACAACATGCACTCAGTGCAAGTATATATATTCAGACTCTCTGCAATAAATTTAAATTTAAGGTCTCCATGCCATCCATTTTCCCCCATGCAATCCTTTCGGGAGCCCTACAGGTCTGTTGGGATATGCCTTAACACCACAAATGTTTCTTCATTATTTGCTGGATTAGAAATTGAGGACCCTTGAAACTATGCTTGTGGATATTATCCTTTGTTGACGTGCACCAACTTAATGATTTATGGAGCAGTCGTTTGTTTCTGGGCATGGCCTTGAATACTGAGAGGAGGCAGCATTACAATGTCATCTTAAAATGAGAGAATTGAAAATGAAAAAGCTAAAGAATATGTATTTGGTATTCCATTAACGTAAGGACACTTAGGTATCATCCTTCCCTCTTATTGTTCCTGGTGATGACACGTGTCCCTCTTTACTTGTTTTCATTTTCAGGCATGTGCATTATATAGTTAACATTCAATTTTTTACTTGAATTCCAGTTCAGCTACATTTTTTACTTGAATTCCAGTTTACTTGCATTCAGAGTTTACTTGTATTCAGAGTTTGCTTGTATTCAGTTACGTGCATTCAGTTTTAAGTTGTATCATGCAGAAGTTCCCAAACCTTAACAACCTGGACCTCAAGTTTTAAGGCTGAGATCAGATCTCAGCCGGTTGCAAGAGTGTTACCCACCAGTAACACATTAAAAAATGCATAAACACCTAGTTTGTTATGCCAAATGGCTATAAACACCTAGCTTGTTATGAATATCACCATAAAACCACTATAAAACTCTCGGGCCCAGGTTGTTAAGGCTGATAACACTTCGTATCCTGTTATGCCCACTATACAAACGAGGGTCGATCGCCCTTCGCCCTCGTTTGTTATAATAGGGCATAACACCTTCGTTCCAAGGTGTTATCCCTCTCATATTGGGATACCATTACATATTCAAAAACAAAAATCTAATTGATACAAATCAAATTAAAAGAGCAATCAGCAAATTACCACGGTGTTATTTTTGCCTCCCCCGACAGCGTCAAAGAGGGTTTCCATGTCTGAAAGTCCGGACTTTCCTATATCTGAAACCAATCTTAACTTCATGAGAAAGTTGTTTGCATCCATGAAAATCAAGATTTGCCGCACATTGCGAAGAATATCCATCGTAGTCCACCATGAGGGACTCATGGTCTAGGGTTAGGTGGCGGGGTGAATTAGAAGGGATCAGATCGAGTCAATTTCATTTGCATCGTAATTTTGATGTGATATATTTGCCCCCAAATCCGTACCATGAAATTGTTGGGCAATCCGGACCTGTGAGATTGTCAAGATTGTTTCCAAAAATGGCATGGCCATGACACTCACCATCTTCTGGGGCAGATTCAAACCCCAATGATATATCGGAACAAGTTCCTTCCCAATATAAATTACCTGATGGATGTAAATCTGATGTGAACAATGTGGTTGCAATACATAAGGCGGTGGAACGCAGGAAGCATAGTCATATACACTTCTGTAATTCCCATAATGCTGCGAAGAAGAACGGATAGAGCATGTCCGCCTATGAAAACCTTGAGGTGGAGAAGAGCCATTCCTTGATGGACGCTCCCTCAGAATTGTCCCGGGACGCTGATGACGAAGTTAAGTGACCCGGTCCTGGTAAAGCCTCTATAAGACATGATTAGAGGTGAAAACATCTACCTACCGCATCCGCCACAACGACAAGGTTAGGGTTGTGGTCGTTCCCCGCTAGACAATCCACAATGTGGTTCCTTGAATCAAACATAGAGATCCTAGTTCGTGTGGATGTCATGCGGGATTTTCATATTACAACAAAGAATGTAGAAGGAAGAAAGAAAAAGAAAGAACGACACACAATTGGAAGTGAATCTAAATGCTTTGATGTAAGTGTAAAACAACAAAAAGGATCTAGTCAACCAACGGGTATTAGAATGAACAAGAGGAACAAAAAATCATGCTACTTCTAAGTGATTTGAGCATTGTTCATATTGAGTGGTACTTGAGATATTCGGAACAAAGTTATGAATGAAGGTTGTGGGACGCCTACACATCGATCACGCCGTAGGTCATGATCGCCCATGCTGCCACACAGAGAGGATCATGCTCTCGGCGCGCGTAGCCATTATTTTAGCCTAGTGGGTTTGAAGGTGTCTATCATGTCATGCCTTGGACATAGGACCCAAAGAAGTCCTACGACCCAAAGGGTTGAACTTTGTCAATCTGGCATGCCACGACAAGACGTGGTGTTGAATCTCCAACTAGTACAACATGCCCAAGTGCTTGTATTGTTGAATGACATCATATATCGACATATGGGCCCCATCTATCAAATGCGCTTGTCAAGTAAGTTCATATGTGGGAAATAACGCGGCGACCACAAATAAGGGATTCCCACCCATATATCCGTGATGTAATGATTGTGGCTATCGGTTTTGTGCAAGGAAACCGATGATGCCAAGGATGTCTTATAGTAACAAACTATTCCACCATGACCTTGCTCGACTGTGCGTTCATTGAATAAAGAATACTTTTGATATCCTGGGAGATCTATTGTTCTCTAGCCAGCATCTTCCCATGTTTCTATAAGGAAAATGAAATCCATACCCTAGCTATGGAGTTCAAAGTGTCTCCCTTTCTACCATGGTAAACCCCTACAATTCTAGGAGACCATATGGAGGCACATTCCCTATTTGGAGGTAGGGGCTAGTGCACTTGTAGCATAACCCATAGGAATGGTGCCATCAAAGTAAGTGTCAGCATTCTGTGTGCAATTAGGTGGTTTATGAGTTGTAATCGGGTAGCGAGAAGCCGCAGATGTTTGCGATGAAAAGAGGCGGCATGTGCATTGGAGAACAATGCTACAATACCATGAGGTTTTTGTCATATAATACAATAGTTGCATTGACCTTTGATAGAAAACTAATATAACACAATACCATTGAAAATGAATGAGATTTTGCCATAAAATACGACGGCTACATTGACCATTGGCAAAAACCAAAGACCTACATTCCAACTCTACCATAAAAATTCAATACCATTTTCGTGGTCGACATTTCCGTATAATAAAAAATTCGTATCGAAAAAAAAAAAAAAAAAAAAAAAAAGCACTCTTCGTGAAACAAACACGGATTATATTATTATTGCCAATCCAAGTCATTGCCATAACTTCGGTCTATGGATCTTAATGGTACCGAGGCGATTCACGACCACATCCATGTATTGCCGGAAAGATCTTGGCGCATAAATTCCACGGGTTTTTACGCATCCTAAACCGCCGCGCTAAGTTGTTGACTAAGTTGTTGGTCGGCTTGATCTTAGGTTGGCTTCTATGATATTGGGAAAAATCTAGTTGCTCTACAAAGCTTCCCGCTAGCTCAGATGCAAACTCTAATTAAACTCTAATGGAATCAAATGCTAAACTGAAATCGAACTTTAAATTTTGTTTTGCTAAGAAAATCAAACTCTAAATTGAAGCTTCGAGCCGAACTTAATCAAAGGAATTACCTGGTCTACATAGGGGTTCAAGAATGAACAATATTTATATTTTGAAGAAGAAATAAAAGAAATCACAGGGAATGCATATGCATTGGCTTCAAATTTGCCAACGAAACATCAACATAGTTAGAATGTACTAGAACAAAACAATCCTTGAATAACTTCTCTCCGTCACTTCACGACAATCTATGAGGCAAAACCATTTGATTATAGATGGTTTATGTGGCACGATTGAAGATATCATGATATTGCCCTGTCAATTGGCACTTAAATTCCCTGGGTCTTTTTCTGCATCCTAAGCCTGCCAGCTATGGCAAGCAATTGGGTTTGTCGCACTAACTTGTTTTGATCTTCATGTCGATTATGATGTTGGGAAAAATTTAGTTGCTCTACAAAGCTTCCCCCTAGCTCAGATGCAAATTCTAATTAAACTCTAATGGAATCAAAGGCTAAACTAAAATCAAACTCTAAATTTTGTTGTGTTAATAAAATCAAACTCTAAATTGAAGCTTCGAGCCAAACTTAACAAAAGAATTACCTGGTCTATATAGGGGTTCAAGAATGAACAATATTTGTATTTTGAAGAAGAAATAAAAGAAATCATAGGGGTTGCACATGCATTGGCTTCAACATGGCCAACAGAACATCAATATAGTTAGAATGTACTAGAACAAAACAATCCTTGACCAACTTCTCTCCGTCACTTCGCGACAATCTATGAGGCAACAACCATTTGATTATAGATGGTTTATGTGGCGTGATTGAAGATATCACGATGTTGCCCTGCCAATCATTTATTATGCTTCTATCAAGAGTCGTAACATTGATCTTTATATATTTTTCATAGCTTCAATTCACCAAGTGACCACTTTAATCGATTTTGTTGAACAATGTAGAAATTGTAAAACAACGGGTTGAATTTGAAGACTAAATTGCAAACACGATTCTTGGTGCATGAAATGTATGTTTTTGCAAATTAGAGGGGTTTGTCTCGTGAACAAGCTTTTGATTTTGAGCCATGCAAAAAGCATTTTAGCAAGCTTGATTTGCGATTTGTGTGCATGAGCTCTTTGATTGGATAGATTGGTGGCTGCAAGTTTCAAGTATTGAAAATGCAAATTTTACTAATGATCTCAAGTTTTCTGTGCAGTTGTGGTAATCGGTATTTTGTAAAGGAGTCTATGATGTGATGAAAGTTTTGGGCTTCCCTGTGCGAAGATAAATTTGTACATTACACGGCCGCACTGCGTGGCCTTTATGGAACATTAGATTCATTTTGAATTAAACAAGGATGAATATGTCCTATTTGCCACGAGGATAAATATGTACATTACGGAAACATCGTAAAGTTCTTCTCTATGTACCACTATCCAATTGAGCTGTAGATGATTTTGATTTGGGAAGGTTCAGGTGATTGAAGAAATGAATAAAGTCAAAGTGTAGAAAATTATGACTAGATTTATAGTAGAATGGCATCTGTTGCAACCAAAAATTAAATACAGGTTCTTACGTAGGTAATTTCCATCATTACAGTTATATTTTAAATCCCTTGTACATATGGTACAAATCCCTTAAAACAAAAACAAAAATCTTCTTTCAGGACATTATAATGCCACAACTCAGAGAACTAGTACCCCGAAAAAACGTAAGGCGAAGAAGAAATAATTGAAACCACTAGTAGACTAGGCTTAAAGATGGACTAACACCTTTGACCATCGTAACACGTAGACAATATCACGATTGAAATACATGTAATGGTTTCTGCATTTCCATTTTCGCGCCTAAATAATAAAAGGTTTTAACTTAAGAAAGTAGAGCATCATTTCCAAACAATTTATAATCTAATGTATCCACAAATATATGTAGATACGATAAACTAAACAACTACAAAATTTTAACTTTAGACCACACTTTTGTGAATTGCCTATATTTAATGCATCTTCTTGCCACTTGCAAGGTGATAATAATGGTGCGTAGTTGTGCACACATCAATAGGTCTTCCAACGGGCAATCCATTGATGCGTTAGTATCTTGTCATTTCATTAATAGATGCTTCTTGTATCAATATTTTTGTGTTCACATCACTATCAAGTTCAATTTAAGTCTATGATTGCATTAAAAAAAATAAAAATAAAAATAAATATAAAAAAGAAGTGATTGCATCTCTAATAATCATGAGGTCATTGAACGAAATAAATACCATTAGTTTAAGTTCATCATTATGCATTTAGAGTGCTTTAACAATAAAAGTACATACTATAAAAAGTACATATTATTGTGCTATATATTCTAAATGATGTGCACTTGGACTACCTCAATCATCAGATCCTATGGCCCAGATCATATGTTGGGGCTTCTGAGTGCCTCTTATTTCGTTTATAGTCATTTATGACTGGAGACGCCTATGATTTTGGAATATGGAATACAAGTTCTGTATGAAATACCGGTACTCATCTCTATATGGGTTCGCCTAAGATTTTAGAATATGAAATACCGAGACTTGAACCTCTACCAAAATAATTCAATATCCTAGAATATGAAATACCGAGACTTGAACCTCTACCAAAATAATTCAATATCCTAATAAGAATACTTTAACCAATGCAACCAACAAACTTATATGCTTATTTTATTTATTGATAAAGTGCCATGTATGCACAAAAGCTGTCCTGCTGGTTCTGCAGATATTACACACGCGAGGATAGTCATAGACAATTACACAATTCCAATCATTAGCCAAATCAAGAATATGAATTCAGTCTTCAATGTATTCAACGTGGAGATTTATGAACTAGAAAGCACAAATTTGCAAAAAAGTGCAATTTTGATTCTGTGCTTTGTTTGTTGGATTTTGTCCTTTATTTTTCAACATCCAAAAATTTATTGTCTCTGCTATCCTTTCCTGAAATGCAATCAATCAGATATGATATTGTAAGAGAAAAAATTACAAAAACAAAACCTGTAGTTTTTATCCTCAATAGAAGTGGCTTCTAAATCTAGCTCCATGAATTGAAAAATTTCAATCATTTTCCATTGCACAACATTTGTGAATTAGAGCTACATTATCTGACGATGGACAAGACTCTAATGTTAAAACTACCCTAAAAGGAATGGTACATTTTATTTTATTGAAAGATGGCTTCTTGAAATTTCGGATAGAACTATTCCCTTCAACATACAAAATATGCATAGCTAACAGAATAACATATACAGAAAGCATTTGAAAACTAGCATAAATTTAACTGCAATGAATTATGACATACGACTACTTTGGAAAGAAAGGAATATTTACTAATGTCTGTTAAAGAAAGATTTATAAACATCTGCAAATGCACATAAATAGTTGTGAACTCACCTTTCAACTGAGCTGCATCTTCTCTCACTCTTTTCAGCTTTCTTTTCCTTGACTTATGCCTATTTTTTAAATATTTTCTTAAAGAAATCCTGATAAGCAAAGAAATTGGATTGTCTTCCATAAGCTCATTTGGACAAGGCGCAGTTAGCATTCATATGCAATTTTTTGTATGGCTTCTTAAATCTAAGGATTACATCTCTCATTATTTTGGTCGTTTAAGGGTATATAAGTTCGTTCACCTTCTCGTAATGTTGAGAACAACATTATGCTAAGAAAGGGGAATATGGCGTTCCCCTAAAATATGCAGTATAAAAACGTATATTTTAGGCCATGTCACTATACAAGCCTATCTTAGTATGCTTGTATATTTTAGTGTGGGGAGGGGGCATGGCTAAGTCATTATATATAACTTAGCCAACCTTAGGTATGACACTATTTCCATGTGGCTCCATCCTATTGGTGACCCGCCATACGGACACATCTTATTGGAGCCACATGGCATGACATATCAACCCTAACCTACTAAGGGCCAAACCCTAGACCTAGGCCATTTTCTGGCTCCAGTAGTTCTTGACCTTAGCTCGCATTCGTAACTCCATTTCGAGGATCATCTACTACAACACAGTCTACTACAATGCGTGTGTGCATTAGGAGAAGTGAAATCTGGCCCAAAATCGTTACAGGGTGATGGAGACACTAGGAATTGGCAGAAATTCCTCCAGAGCAAGTATTTTGAGTAGATTCTTTAGGAGATGATCTGGAAGTTAGCATTCCAGATGAGTTAGCATCTCTTTGTCTCTAATAGAGCTATTCTAGAACCATAGTTCGGATCATGAATCCTAATAAATGAACCCTAACCATAAGTTAGATGGATGTGATTAGGATTAGATGTTATTCTTATTATTTATCATCTTATGTGGATATATAATGTTGGTTGATCGCATGTTTTCACCTCTTGTATTGGGAAGGAGGGTAGAGACCTAGTAGCCATTATTTAGACGATGCTCCTAGTTTAAACCCCTTAGTTCCTATTGTAGAAGAAATTGACTAGTTCAAAGAAGTTTTGAAACAAAACTAAACATCATACACTGATTGAAAATCTTGAGAAAATGATTTATTACAATAGGTCTCCGAACTGTATAGCACTGATAGTCTAAGTGATATTGGATGTGAAGGCAATCTAGTCCCGATATTTACAATAGAAGATGTGGAATATGCTCTAAAACACATGGCAAATGGAAGAGCTAAAGATTCATATGGGATGCGCTCAGAACTATTTAAATGGGGTGGGCAGCAGTTACACTTAGTTATAGTGGAATTATGCAATGAAGCTTTACTCACGAAAAGATTACCAAGGGAATGGAGAGCACAAACATAGTAGTACCGATTCATAAAAATATTAGCAAGGATGATGCTAGAAATTACAAGACGATTTTGATAAGTAATGTTTTTGCAAAATTATTTGCTTCCATGCTGGAAAACCAATTGGCAATATGGGCAGATGAACACAGTGCGAGGGCATATGGGCAAGGGGGATTTAGGGACCAACACTCTACACTAGATCATCTTGTGGCATTATGAGTTATCTCAGAAGGGGCAAAAGGTTTAGGCAGTAGGCGCTATTTTGCATTTGTTGATTTAACAAAAGCATTTGCACAGCAACCCGACTTGAATGCTGCGGGTACTGTTGAGTTAAAAAATGTTGTTTTGAGCTTGTACAGACAAGTACTAGTTGAGCGATCATTTCCCTTTAAGGGGTTAGATCAAATTGCAAATACTATAGGTGTTAAACAAAGGTGTCCGTGTATATAGATAAACTAAAAAATTGGATGACCAGATTAGGTGGCTTGAGAGCCTAGATAGAGAGATTTGTCATACAATTACTGTTGCTCGCCGACGAAGTTGTTTAGATATCTATGTCAGCAGAAGGTCTACAACGACATTTGGATGTCTTAACGGAGTTGTATGATAGGAAACTGATGGAGATTAATGTGACTAAATCCAAAATTATGGTGGTTGGAGGAAAGGATTAAACTGCCTTTTATATTGTTGATGTGACCCTAGAAAAAGGTCTCAGAATATAAATACTTAGGGATTGAATTCTTAGATAATTACAAATGGAATGCCGCAGTAATAAAAAGAGCATCGGGTGGATTGAGATCTCCATAAAGCATGCTAAACATGTGTCGAGCCAATAATTTCTTGCGTTGAAAATTGAGGAGAATGCTCCACGGAGTAAAAATCAGGTTTGTGGTGTTGTATGGCAGCCCAGTGTCGGGACCTGGTTTGTCACAGAAAAACTGGGAAAAAAGAGAAAAAGTACAAAAATGATATGGTGTCTGGTGTGAGGTCCAGACACCATATCATATGATGCTTGTTGACACATGTTTATTTCCTCTAGAACTTGAGGCTTTATGTCCCATAGTAATGCATGTGAAGGATTAGGGCAATGCCAGAGGATAGATTCCTCATCAAGTGCTATTACAATCTCAACATAGTGGTTGGTTTGCAGATGTGGTGAAATGGACTAAGAAGTAGATCGGAGATGCCGAGTGGCCAATCATAACCAAATATCAGAGGTACATAAGTACATCATAGGTACAGCTCTCGATGCCTGGAGTCACCCCCCGTGTGAATATGCACCCAAACCAAGGGGGGTTTAAGGGGGAATTTTATTTTTAAGTGTGGAATGTAATGGTTTGTGCTATCAAAGGCTTATGGGGGCTTAATGGAAGTTGTGATGAAAAATAGTATTATTATATGATGCATATTAATCCAATCCATGAGTATAAGAAACAAAGCTATTTATTTTCACAAATTAGTAAATGAAAAAAGATTCTCATATCTTAAGTTAGGCTTTCATCGATCATCTACACATTGAAATGGGTAGATGGGATGGGATACCAACACAGAGAGAGATTTTGTTTGAGTTAAAGTTGAAACAAAGGAACATGCGCTTTTATATTGTACAACATATGCACAAATACATGGTAAGTATAATATTGATGTTCCAGGTTTATACTCACGTTTTAACCTACCACCATGTGAACTGAGCATTTATATAAAAGAGCTGTTCAAAAAAAGATAGGAGATTCTAGAAATTTTTCTTCATGCTCATTTAATTGAGGCCAGCGTTGCATTAGACTAGTGCTTTTGCATATTGTAAATTTTTCCATAGAGGCCTGGGGGCCTCAATGGCTTTATTAACATACTTATTTATTTATTTATTGATTTAGTTATTTAGGCTATGGAGGTTATGGAGTGACTGAGCACCACACAATGTGGGAAGTATAGTGGAAAAGTAGAGGGAGGTCTCTGGCCGAAAGTGCAACTAATGGGGCCCATATAGTCACTTGAGGAGGGGTGAGTATGAGTCCAACACTTCCTGGGTCAATGGTGGAGTTCAGTCGGATAAGGACGTGTGTCGCCAGTATTTAAGAGTGGCTAGAATTCGCCAAATGGCGGTTTTTTAGACCTTTAGTCAAATTTCATAGCTAAAGTTAATAAAGATCATTAAAAAAAAAGAAAAAAAAAACATAATTTAGCCATTCTAAAAAGGGAAATTTTGGACATCTAGGGTTTAGCCGGGATTATTTGTCGCATGGTGTCTTTGAATCGCCTTCTCTCGAAGTTAATTAGGCGTGCCTCTGATCAATTCAAATAGCAATGCTGAATCTACTCAGGAGCCTCGTTCATTTAAGAATCGCCATTATCTACCTCAATCATGTTTTGATGGATATTGAATTTGAATCTATAACTTGTTTAGGTTAAATGTTATGAAGAATGTTATGTGATGAGCATTTTAAGCTTTAAGTAATAGTGACTTCTTCTTGCAATTGTTGACTCTAAAGGGCTTTGCATACCAGATTAGCCATTTGGATGCATTTGACCCCAAGTTAAATATGTATGTTCCTTCAAATGTTATTGTTTGTTCCTTATCAATTGTACTTTGAACAACTTTGTTATCATTTTGTAAAGGAAGCATATTGAATTAGTCGTGATTCATGTAGTAATGAGTGCTCAAAGGTGGAGACCAAGAAAGATTTGCCAACACCAGATTTTCATGTCACATAAACTTTACATTTTAGCCAAGTTGGAAGATAACTAAAGGGCTTTATTTTATCCAATTTCGCCAAGCAAGGAATCTATGAACTTTTTTTTTTTTTAAATAAATTTAGCCAACCTCAATTTGAATAGAAAAATATTTAGGGCCCTTAAACTTTACCCTGGTCGCCACGATACTTTAGTCGCCTATAGAGCCACTGCATTCTGGGAAGGGCAGATGCAACCCTTCCTACCTCATCGGAATGGGGAGATGCAACCTGGCGTAGCCTTGTTGGGTGATACCAAGGGACTATATTTTTGGCAGGTTCTGATCCAAGTCAGATCCTAAATTAGCCCATCCGCATAGTATGCATGGGAGGGGGGCGAATGGAGGGTCAATCCTAGCCATTGTGCATTTGCCCCCCAAGTCATTTCCATAACTTGGTGCGTTTCTATCCTTAGGCCCCTAGTCAAACTAATTTTCCCATGTGTCCGAGGTCGAGAAGGAGCTCTATTGATGTGTTGATGTATTGATGTATCGATGGATCTATGGATGGATTGTACTACTCTTCGTGGTAGTTGATTGTGATTAGAATTGCTAGTGCCGATATAGATATGTTGTTCTGTTCTTATAGGAGCCTATGGGGACAAAGCGTGCTAGACACACCTCGTGTGTCCTCTTCTCATGCCCGCCATTCCGTAGGATAGATGGAGTGTCCATACAACAAATGCTATCGGATAGGGAGTTTCCATGGGATATACAATGGGGCATCGTATGTTTACGGGGGGCGCCACAATTTATGCCATTTGGGCATGCTCAAAATGTGTGAAATATTTCCTTATCGGGCCTCACATGAAAAGAAGCACTTGAATCAAGCCAAAGGGATTTTTTTTTTTTTTATATTTGAAGATGTATATGCCATGAAGAGCCACACATTGTTACTTCCACTTTGCTCCTTACTTTGGACTTTTGGTGCCTCCTCCTCTAAAGGGTAACTTTACCTTTTGTTACATCTGAAATCCGATTCCTTTGAGAACATTGATGACCTCCCTTGTGCTCCATTCATATTACTAAATTTGTTTTGAAGATTGCCCTAACTTTTCTTGCAATAGTTCCATGTGTCATAACATGTCTTTTCCCAAACCACGGCTTCTTCTCGATGAAAAAATACAACATTCTTTGTATTGCCATGCAACTTCATTTTCTCTCTTCTTTTTTAATAATGATGTTGCATGTATATCCATCGCATTTCATATGGAATACAAGTTAAAGTTGTATTTGGACGAAATTCTGGTGTAAAAGCCTTTTTAACAAAATCCAACTACCATTTGATCCCCGAAGAAACTATTGTCTTCATCCTTGCAAGTTGCACCATCAAGGATCTCATCACCTTAAGATTTTGCCACCAATTCATCCATTTCCATGGACAAGGCAAGGCGGATTTGCTATAAAGACAAATCACATGTCTCTCTTGTGCCTCCAAAAGATTTTGCCAATGCTTCCCAATTAGAATAGATTTTTGCATTCAACTCTAAAAGATGCATGCACATTAAAATACTATCTATCTATCTATCTATCTCCTACAGCAAGGTCTATTTGGTAATGGCCTTTCTATTTCTATGTTCCCATTCTAGCAATTTTGCAGCATCCATTGGCTTGGCCTCTGAGCCATTCACTACTCCCCATGCTCCTATTGTCTATATGCAGAGTAGTAGGAGATCATATGCTGGTGGTGCAGGTGGAGATGGAGCTCAAGATGTAACTAATATCCTGCAAGCTATTCAACAGTCTCTGCAACAAAGTGTGTCACAGCAAAAGACCGAGGCTGAGAAAGCAATTGAGGAGGTGTTAAAGGACACCAAAAGGGAAGTTTTTACAGGAGAGAACACAATAGGAGATGATGTTGATGCCTGGCTCCATGGAGTGGAGTTCTATTTTGATTTGATCAAGGCACAAGATTTCGTAAAAGCTCTTCTTGCTTAAGCAATGTTGGGAGGTTTTGCAAGAGTCTGGTGGGAGACTTGCCTAACTGACATGAATAAGAGACCTGGCCAAGCAATGTGGGAAGAGTTCAAAAAGGCCTTTGAGGGACATTTTACACCTCCAGGATATCAAAGTTGATAAGATGAATGAGTTCTTAGATTTGACGCAAAAAGGGACCGTGACAGAGTACAATGAAAAGTTTAGAAGATTGCAACCACATTGTCCTATTGTTGATAAAGCTAAAATGTGTGCTAGAGTTGTGAAAGGACTCCATGTTGATATCAAAAGTACCATGTCTGGAGTGGCATATACGGATCTTGAGGAGGTAGTAAGAATTGCCAAAATCGGAGGCAGTTGGCGAGGAAAAAGTTGCAGTGGATACTCAAAGGAAGAGACAAGCATCTTCCTCTTGGCCAGTTGAGAATTCATATAGTCGGAGACGATCATGTAGAGAAGAGCCATATGCTAGTCAATCTGTGGAAGTTCAAAGTAATAACAGGAATTGGGCAAGTGGCATCCAGACTGGAAGTAAGTTTCTCCTGCCTCTCACTGATGAGGAAAGACAACGGTGCCTTGAGGAGAGGTGGCATTTCCGTTGTAGAGAAGTGGGACACTCAAGGAATAATTGCCCACTTGGTAGCATGGAAGGAGGAAGATTCAATCACAATCCAAATGTTGGCAGAGGGAGAGGCTGTGGAGAGCCTCGATGGAATCAAAGGGAGCGTCAGTCGGAAGGAAGATGGGATACAGATGATAGGACTATTGAGCGAAGGCCGCAAAGTGGTGAAGCTAGAGCTGCCACAATAATGGATCTTCCGCAACATCAAACGTTTATTTATGCTGCAGAAGCTCTACATGATGGTGCTCAGGAAGCTTCTATAGTGCGAATCCCAGGTGAGATTTGTAATAGCTTGATTTTATCTCATTTTCTATAGCAATTGTTTATCTTGCTTCAGATTGTTAGTATACTTATTAAGTAAGCATGATATTTCTTAGAATCGACGCATGAGGACATGGGTTAAATTTTAAAAGGTGAGACTGTAATGATCCTGGCCAGTTGATGGGTCAGTATATGTACTCATGTATGTATATACAAGTTTGACATGCATGCAAGATAGAACATGCATGTAGGATAGAACTAAAATATAAGCAAAAGCTCTATGATCTAGAGAGGCGAAATTGAGAAAGAAATTTTGGAAGCTTTTTGGAGACGGGATAGCAAGGAATTCCATCGGTGGCAAGAGCTTGGAGCTTTCACCTGCATCGGATCTTTTTCTTATCAGGCAGGATTTGGTTTCAATAGATTGGATTCCATGAGATTGCATAGGCTGCAGGAATGGATTCGATTTGAACATGCTGTTGTGCTATTGTTAAATTTGTGGGCTAATAAGAAATTATGTGGATAAGATTGCTATGCGAAGGTCTAGAGTAAGCCAAAAGTAACCATGATGAATCTGTAAGGTCTCCCTGCAATGGAGTCGACACAGAAGGAGCTAGAACTTCTGGAAGCATCCTAATATGACCTGGAACAGGCCGATTTGGCATGTTAATGGGCCGAAATGAAGGAATCAAGATAGATTTAATTGAATTAGAAGTCAGATTAGCCTTTCAGAATACTCGGAGGTGATCCAACTGCCTTAAATCTGATCCAAATCCCATAGAAAGAGGTGGAAGCTGGTTGAGAAGGGGCGATTTGGGGATAAAGGCTCGGATCTATACGGAGTTTCAAATCTGGTAGGTTACGCCATGGAAGGGATGCACTTGCGAGGCCCGGATTTCAGATCAGAAATAGGTTCCCGTTGGTTTCTCGTTTTGTGTTGTTAATTAATTGGTTGAATGTTACAGTTGTTATTAGAGCAGGTCTCGACTTCGAGTCTCCACGGGTGCCTATATGCATGGGTAATTTGCAAAGACTTGATAATCATTGTGACATGATATGACATAGACATGGTATAGCCTTGGATGCTCGAGGACGAGCATAGTTCTAGTGGGAGAGACATGTAACGGGCCCATGGTAGACCGCTCGAGTATTCGAACCTTGAATGTGCACGTGGGGCGTTCAGAACACGAGGCATAAATGGATAAGCGACTACTCATAAATGTCTAGACGGTTTTGCCAGTTGGTTAAGGGCATGTCGGTTAGGGCGTTACAGTTAGTATCAGGAGCAGGTCTCGAGTTCGAGTCTCCATGGGTGCTTATATGCATGGGTAATTTGCAAAGACTTGGTAATCATTGTAACATGGTATGACCTTGGATGCTCGAGGGCGAGTGGGAGAAGCTATGCGGGCCCATGGTGAACCCGCTCTAGTATTGAACCACGAATGTGCACTGGTAGGGCATTCAGAGACACGGCATAAATGAGTAAAAGCGACTACTCATAAGCGTCTAGGCGATTTTGCTTAGTTGGTTAAGGGCATGTCGGTTAGGAGCGTTCGGTTTGGTATCAGCGGGTCTCGAGTTCCGAGTCTCCATGGGTGCCTATCGCATAGGTAATTTGCAAAGACTTGATAATCATTGTGACTTGGTATGACCTTGGATGCTCGTGCGAATCCCAGTTGAGATTTGTAATAGCTTGATTTTATCTCATTTTCTCTAGCAATTGTTTACCTTGCTTCAGATTGTTAGTATACTTATTAAGTAAGCATGATAGTTCTTAGAATCAACCCATGAGGACATGGGTTAAATAATAACTTGATTTTATCTCATTTTCTATACTTGGGTTGTTTACCTTGCTTGATTGTTAGTATACTTATTAAGTAAGCATGATAGTTCTTAGAATCGACCCATGAGGACATGGGTTAAATTTTAGAAGGTGAGGTATGTAATGATCTTGGCGGTTGATGGGTCAATTATATGTATCATGTATGTATATACAAGTTTGATATGCATGCAAGATGGAACATGCATGTTTGACATGCATGCAAGATATTTTATGCATGTAGGATAGAACTAAAATATAAGCAAAAGCTCTATGATCTAGAGAGGCAAAATTGAGAAAGAAATTTTGGAAGTTTTTTGGAGACGGGATAGCAGAGGAGGAATTCCATCGGTGGCAAGAGCTTGGAGCTTTCACCTGCATCGGATTTTTTTCTTATCAGGTGGGGTTTGGATTCAATAGATTGGATTCCATGAGATTGCATAGGCTGCCAGGAATGGATTCGATTTGCACATGCTGCTGTGCTATTGTTAAATTTGTGGGCTGATAAGAAATTATGTGGATAAGATTGCTATGAGAAGGTCTAGAGTAAGCCAAAAGTAACCATGATGAATCAGACTGCTAAGCATGGGCTGCAACAATTTCTTTTTCCTGCAATGGAGTCGACACAAGAGGAGCTAGAACTTCTGGAAGCATCCTAATAATATGACCTGGAACAGGCCGATTTGGCATGTTAATGGGCCGAAATGAAGGAATCAAGATAGATTTAATTGAATTAGGGGTCGGATTAGCCTTTCAGAATACTCGAAGGTGACCCAACTGCCTCAAATCTGATCCAAATCCCATAGAAAGAGGTGGGAACTGGCTGAGAAGGGCTGATTTGGGGATAAAGAAGCTCGGATCTGCTTCTGGAGTTTCGAAACCGGTAGGTTGTGCCATGGAAGGGATGCACACGGGGCCGATTTCGGATCGAAATAGGTTCCGTTGGTTTTTGTTTTGTGTTGTTAATTAATTGGTTGAATGTTAATATTTTGTTGGTTGCGGTTGAAGGTGATCTGGCGATTGCGGTGAAGACCTTTCTTTGGAGGCGCAATCAATTGCAAGGGGTCGAAGGTCTATGTAGAAATTCTCGGTGGGGTTTTGCTATTGATCAATTGAGATGATATGAGTTGCCATGATTGATGCGTACATAATTTTTGCATGCGAATATTTATGAATTTGTTGGAGGCTCATAAGGCTCGGAAGATAAGTGAGTAGAAACATATCTAAAAGGACTAATTCAGGAGGCAAGAAGATCTGAAAATGCTTGGGAAATGCCAATATGAGCTTGAATCAGCATTTGGCATGTCTTGAATCTTCTTTCTTTGGACATCTACAAGTTTAAAGAACTAACTTAGGTCATGTTTCATTTTACATTGTTTATATGTATTTACTTTTCTCTATGTTGCTTTGGCTTAGTATTTGTTGCTATTCTAAGGAGTTAATTAAGAAATAAACCTTTTGGATGGGGCTCGGTTGCCTTGTATGTGGATGGAACCCGGTGAAGGCTATCCACAGTTGCTTTCGAGAATAGTCACAAGAATAGTAACTTGATAGGAAATCTATTACTTTGAATGATTGTAATCTAATTGAATTAGTATGAAATATAAAGGTTGATAACTTTAAAATGGTAAAGAACACGTGATTGACCTATGAGATGGCTCTTAAGTAGATCCTCCTTGATAGAAGTAAAAGGAGAATATGAGCATCACGGGTAGCTAATCGGTGAGTTGAGCATGAAGTTCAAGAATTATGCCATTTGTGTTGTTTTGGCTCCTAAAGGTGGAGCTATAATTCAGGATAATGTGGCAAGGATTACATGCAGTTGCGATCATCATGTTACATTGATTCTTAAGTGAAAGTGCTGGGTTTTGAGATGGGACTAGCCTAAGAAGCAGTTGAAGGTGATACAGGCAGTTGCGGTCAGAAGACCTTACGGATTTTTAAGCTAGAAAGATGTAATTGGAGGTTCCACTTTGCATGTGTGAAATAATTGATTAGCTATGGAAATTTAATATTAAAACTTTAAAACCATAGCTAAGGGTCTTAAATAAATAATGTTGGGAAGTTAGTTACGCATCGATTTTGTAGTAGTTATTTGAGCCTTATTTGCATCGACAAGTGGGTTGTTGTTAAGATTTAAATCCTTTGGCTGCTACTCCAATATGGGCAGGTTGTATGGGCAACCTTGGCAGGGGTATGGTTTATACACTTGTCTAGGAAATATTTTAAGGAACATTACATGTTGTTGTCATAGCTATTATGTCACAATGTGTTTATTTTTGTATTTGGATCCTTCGGGATCGGACTTCAGTTGATTGGCTGGGTTGTTCCGGCATGTCTCATGTTCTATGTTCTTTGTATTTGTTCTCTCGTGCGGGGGCGTGACTTCCTCATAGGCGTAGCTTCTTGTTGCGGATGCACGTCAACTCTTGTGGACTCCCATGGTAAGAGGTCCTCGATTGCGGACATGGTGAGAGGGTATCGCATCTGGGTTCACCCACCACCTCGCTTCTGGGGCTTGGAATGTAATTGCTGGGTGGCGTTATCCACGCTATGAGGCCTGAATATAGGCTGGTGAGCTACCCATTGTCACGGAGTTTGTTCATGATGGTTTGGTACTCTAGTTATGTTCTTTTCTCACGGATGTTCATGATGTTTACTTTATTGTCATCCTCTAGCATTGCACCATAGGTTCTTGTGTCTTGAGTTGTTTATGTTCTTTTTATCCAAGTTTAGGAGTGTTTCCATGTGTGCGATGCTATGGGATCCCCACTTAGTCACGAGGACTAACCCCTTTGAGTGCATGCGATTGATTGAGCAAGGTGGTGCTCGGGGCCGTGCAATGAGTGCTTGTTAGGGACCGTGGTGACTTTGGAGTTTTCTAGAAGCTGAATCTTAGCTTTGGTTTTGAATAAATCTATTAATTGCGTTCCTAACCGACATGCCCTTAACCAAGCTGGGCAAAACCGTCTAGGCGTTTATGAGTGGTCGCTTCTACCCATTTATGCGGTGTCCGGGAGGCGTCCACGAGGCATATTCGGGGTTCGAATACTTGAACGGTCTACCATGGGCCTGTTACAGTCTCTCCCACTAGAACTATGCTCGTCCTCGAGCGTCCAAGGCTATACCATGTCTTTGTAAAACACCTATACATATCGGCACCCATGGAGACTCGAACTCGAGACTTGCTCTAATACCAAATGTAACGTTCCTAACCGACATGCCCTTAATCAAGCTGGGCAAAACTATCTAGGCGTTTATGAGTACTCACTTCTACTCATTTATGCCGATGTCTCCGGGAGCCCCATAGGCATATTCAAGGTTCGAATACTCGGCGGTCTACCATGGGCACATTCTGGACATGGGCTAAATTTTAGAAGGGGCATATGCGGTCCACGGCCCTTGATGGTCAATATCGTATTTATATATGTATATACATATTCATGGCATGTATCTGACATGAGATTAGGGTTTTGTCTCTTTTGATGAAAGGATTGTTGTAGAGCGAGGAAGCGAGGAGCAATTGCAGGCGGTTTTGGATGAAGCATCATATCTCGGCGATCGAGATGCTTTTGGTGATTTTTCTTTTGCTAGAAAGATCTTCAAGTAAGCTTTCCAGAATGGTCTGATCAGACCGAAAATCATCTGTATAAGAAAGTTATGACAGAAATTGTGATGCTGGGTCAGAATTGACTGCACTATGTATGTTCTTCTTAGGTTTGATTCTTGGAGTTAGAAGGCGATCTTTGGGCGCAATCAATTGCAAAGGGTCCAAAAGGTCTATCATGAAGAAATTCTCGGTGGAGTTTAGCTATTGATCAATTGAGGTACTATGAGTTGCCATGATTAGTCTGTACATGATTTTTGCATGCAAATATGATAAACTATGGATTTGTTGGAGATTCATAAGGTAGAGAATGTAATCAATGATTGGAAACATCTCTGTAAGGGCTGATTCTAAGTCAGGAATGGCCGAATATTACATGAGAAGCACCAATTCAGCATGGAAACTTCAAAAGGGGACAGACATGTCCTTAACCAAGCCCGAACAAAAGCTGTCTAGGCGTTTATGAGTAGTCGCTTCTACCCATTTATGGTGGTGTCTCGGGAACGCAAACCAAGATCCACTCGAGCGGTCTCCCATGGGTCCGTTACAATCTCTCCCACTAGAACTATGCTAGTCCTCGAGCATCACAGACCAAGTCATGACCTACCATCCAACTATATTTCGGGTCATACTTGCCCCCATGGAGACTCGAACTCGAGCCCTGCTCTGATACCAAATGTAACGTTCCTAACCGACATGCCCTTAACCAACTGGGCAAAACCATCTAGATGTTTATGAGTAGTCGCTTCTACCCATTTATGCCGGTGTCTCGGGAACGCAAGATCCACTCGAGCGATCTCCCATGGGTTAATTTGGAAATGATTCATGTTCTTGAAGTGCGTTGTTAATGTTCCTATTGTCTATATGCAGAGTAGTAGGAGAGCATGGATGCTGGTGGTGCAGGTGGAGATGGAGCTCAAGATGTAACTAATATCCTGCAAGCTATTCAACAGTCTCTGCAACAAAGCGTGTCATAGCAAAAGACCGAGGCTGAGAAAGCAATTGAGAAGGTGTTAAAGGACACCAAAAGGGAAGTTTTTACAGGAGAGAACACAATAGGAGATGATGTTGATGCCTGGCTCCATGGAGTGGAGTTCTATTTTGATTTGATCAAGGCACAGGATTTCGTAAAAGCTCTTCTTGCTCAAGCAATGTTTTTTGCAAGAGTCCGGTGGGAGACTTGCCTAACTGACATGAATAAGAGAAATGTGGGAAGAGTTCAAAAAGGCCTTTGAGGGACATTTTACACCTCCAGGATATAAAGTTGATAAGATGAATGAGTTCTTATATTTGGCATAAGCGAGGGGCCCGTGACGAGTACAATGAAAAGTTTAGAAGATTGCAACCACATTGTCCTATTGTTGATAAAGCTAAAATGTGTGCTAGATTTGTGTAGGGACTCCATGTTGATATCAAAAGTACCATGTCTGGAGTGGCATATCTGGATCTGGAGGAGGGTAGTAAATTGCCAAAAATCAGGAAGCAGATTTGGCAGAAAAAGTTGCAGTGGATACTCAAAGGAAGAGACAAGCATCTTCCTCTTGGCCAGTTGAGAATTCATATAGTCGGAGACGATCATGTAGAGAAGAGCCATATGCTAGTCAATCTGTGGAAGTTTAAAGTAATAACAGGAATTGGGCAAGTAGCATCCAGACTGGAAGTAAGTTTCTACCGCCTCTCACTGATGAGGAAAGACAGCGATGCTTTGAAGAGGGGCGTTGTTTCCATTGTAGGGAAACATGGCACACAAGAAACAATTGCCCAATATTTGGCAGTATTGAGGGACGTAGCTCCTCAATGCCCATGGATTCACAACACCTAGATAGAAGTGCCATGGGGGCAGAACGATCCAATCGATATCCAAATGTTGGTAGAGGCAGAGGCCGTGCAGAACCTCGATGGAATCAAAGGGAGCGTCAGCCTGAGGAAAGATGGGTTACAGATGATAGAACCATTGAGCGAAGGCAGCCGAGTGGTGAAGCTAGAGCTGCCGCAGTGATGGATCTTCCGCAACACCAAATGTTTGTATACGCTGCCGAACACAAGGCATCCCAAAATTTAACTGCTATAATTAACCACTAAGAACACTATAGATGTGGTTATTTATGCAAACAAAAATAATCTTAATAAAAACCACATTATAGTGGGTTTTATAAGTAATATCTGATTATTCACTTATTTGGTTTTAGTTGTGACATGGTTTATTAAAATTGGTGATAGTTTCTAGCATGGTTTTATGTTTGTTTATTGATACGACATGGGTTATTAAATTGGTAATGGTTTGTAGTATGGGTTTTCAATGCTAGTTTCATTTGGCGATAATTATCCACATTGGTTTTCTTTTCGGGGGAGTGGTTTATTAAAATTAGTGTAGTTCTGAGGGTGGTTTTCCTTTGCCAATTTAAATATCTCTTGGTTATTCATGTTGGTTTTCTATTAAATACCAATATAGTTTGTATGGTGGTTATTCCGAAAGGGGGTGGTTATTAATAGTGGTTATTTATAAATCACTTCAATAAATATTATGCATTCTAGGATGTTAAATAGTTTTATTAGTTAATATATGCTACCTAGTTTTCTATTATGGCGAGTTATGAATATACCTTCTACAAGCCTATAAGACAAGCTCTCTATAATTAATCATCAATGGTGTCTTGATATGTTCAACAATCGTGACCTTGATAGTAGATCATAAATTTTGCCATAAGCTCCAAGCAATTGAGACATTTTTAATGCCTATTGATTCTAACACAATATATTTTGTTATTGTCCCCCTTGAATATATGTACAAGATGCACCAAAAAGGTGATGTTGATTGTAAAAAGGCCCTCGAAAAAGTTCCCAAAATAGGATGTCGTTTCCAAAGAATGATGATTCTATGATGGCATAGAACCATTGCATTATTTTGTAGATCTTGTAAGACACCACAAGCAGCCGAGCGGAAAAAAAAAATGCTAAGCATAGAAAAAAGGCTCTTGAGCGTCCATTTGAATGCATGACGATTGTAATTGATGGTATGGACCAAAAAGAAGACATCTCTATCTCAATTTCTCAATATTCCCAAAGATGTCACAGAAGAATATTTTGTCAAGGTCCACCTGATAGGGGCAATGATCTTAAAAAGTGCAAGGTCTTCTTGGCATATCCTAACTTGCACGGTGACCCCAACCTCACAATCACTATTCTGAACAAAGTGTTGTGTGAGGTAAAGCAATTGCCACCAGTGCTCTACTTGCAACTTGACAACACTACTAGAGAACAAAAAATCGACATTGTTTGCTTATTGTGCGAATCTTGGAATTTTTAAAAAAGACAAAGCTTGAATTTTCATTCTTAGGTCATATCATTGATCAAACTGACCAAATGTTCATCATATTTTCTGTGTATCTTCAAAGGAAGGAGGCCTTTATCTTTCCAACTTTAGTTCGAAATATTGAAGACTCTTGCGCTCCAGTGCCAATAATTGAACTTTATGAAAGAATAGAATATAATATAATAGAAGAAATTATTGACTTCATATAATTCGTCTTCCCTCGACGTAATGCTCGAGAACATGATGTCAATAGGTTGAATGATTTTACATTATTCTATTTGCACAATGGAAGCAGTTACTTGCAAGGGAAAAAATACACAACAACTAATAAATGGAACTCAGCAAAGGGATGGCGCCTCCTTAAGCATGTTCCAGAGACAAGGCTGGTAGACCATGCGAAGCAACTTCCGCTCAAAATTCCAAAGGAGACAAAGCAGAAGAAAAATACCCTAGTAACATCCTTGTTTGCTTCACAAAAGAAGACCAACAGTGATGTAGAAGTGTTTTTCTTGTACAAAAGCTTGTGATTCAAAACTTACATATTAGGCAGTTGCGATATCCTTTTAAGCGGCTTAACACCTTCCTTCAACTCCAAAATCGAGCATAGACAAGCAATGTCATAGTAGCATGCTCAAGTGAAGAGCAAGAGGAACATATCCTGCACCTCAGACCAAGATGGTTTAGGCATTATTATGGAGATTGCAAACAAAATGTTGATTGCTTTTCAAGCGAGAATTATGACAAAGGTCGACCTTTTTAAATAATAAAAGTACCCCACACAATAAAAAAAGAAGGGTTGGTGACTAAACTCAAGGTTCATTGGCTATACACACGTGCAATAAATGTCTTGAGGGAAGACAGGTTAGTTAAGCGAATTGAGGAGAAAGGGAAAGAAAGCAAAGAAAGTGAGTTGTAGGGATGAGCTCAACCTCCAAGATATTTGCATATTGTATTATGACTTTAAACTTAAATTTAACAATCCCTACTTAAAAAAAAGATGACCAACTTGCTCAAAGCGGTTTGTCATTCTGAGGAAAAGAATGATAAAGAGAGTGTAGTGACAATTATTCTCCCCTGTTGGCAATTATGAGAAAGATAACTCAAGCACTTCCTCAAGTGATAGTGAAGGAAGTCTAAATGGCGAAAGCGACATAAGCGATTATGATGATGTGCTTGATCTAGGCAATTTGCGTCACTACTCCCAGCATTGTATATAGCGAGACCCAAAAGAATTGTAAATCTTATATGTGAATATTGAAGATTTCATCTAAGAATTTTGGAAACACTTCTATCTTAATGTACTCTACTGTTTTTTAACATAAAATTTTTGTCCTTCGTAAATAAGTTTTGTCCTCAAAACCTTTTGCCACTTCCATCCAAGGACAACTAATCTTCTCATCGATGAGAGGAATTAGTATGCGAAGGTCTAGAGTAAGCCAAAAGTAACCATGATGAATCTGTAAGGTCTCCCTGCAATGGAGTCGACACAGAAGGAGCTAGAACTTCTGGAAGCATCCTAATATGACCTGGAACAGGCCGATTTAGCATGTTAATGGGCCGAAATGAAGGAATCAAGATAGATTTAATTGAATTAGAAGTCAGATTAGCCTTTCAGAATACTCGGAGGTGATCCAACTGCCTTAAATCTGATCCAAATCCCATAGAAAGAGGTGGAAACCGGTTGAGAAGGGCCGATTTGGGGATAAGGAAGCTTCGGATCTACTGACGGGTTTCAAATCTGGTAGGTTACGCCATGGAAGGGATCTGCCACGGGCCGGATTTCAGATGAGAAATAGGTTCCCGTTGGTTTCGTTTTGTGTTGTTAATTAATTGGTTGAATGTTACGGTTGTTATTAGAAGCGGGTCTCGACTTGAGTCTCCACGGGTGCCTATATGCATGGGTAATTTGCAAAGACTTGATAATCATTGTGACATGATATGACATAGACATGGTATAGCCTTGGATGCTCGAGGGCGAGCATAGTTCTAGTGGGAGGAGATACTTGGGCCCATGGTGAACCTTTCGAGTATTCGAACCTTGAATGTGCTTGTGGGGCGTTCGAGACACGGGCATAAATGGATAAGCGACTACTCATAAATGTCTAGGCGGTTTGCCAGTTGGTTAAGGGCATGTCGGTTAGGAACATTCTGATTGGTATCGAGGCGGGTCTCGAGTTGAGTCTCCATGGGTGCTTATATGCATGGGTAATTTGCAAAGACTTGGTAATCATTGTAACATGGTATGACCTTGGATGCTCGAGGGACCAAGTGGGAGAGCTATATGCAGGCCCATGGTAGACCGCTCTAGTATTGAACCCTGAATGTGCCTGTGGGGCATTCCCGAGACACCGGCATAAATGAGTAAAAGCGACTACTCATAAACGTCTAGACGATTTTGCTTAGTTGGTTAAGGGCATGTCGGTTAGGAACGTTACAGTTGGTATCAGAGTAGGTCTCGAGTTCGAGTCTCCATGGGTGCCTATACGCATAGGTAATTTGCAAAGATTTGATAATCATTGTGACTTGGTATGATCTTGGATGCTCGTGCGAATCCCAGGTGAGATTTGTAATAGCTTGATTTTATCTCATTTTCTATAGCAATTGTTTACCTTGCTTCAGATTGTTAGTATACTTATTAAGTAAGCATGATAGTTCTTAGAATCAACCCATGAGGACATGGGTTAAATAATAGCTTGATTTTATCTCATTTTCTATAGCAGTTGTTTACCTTGCTTCAGATTGTTAGTATACTTATTAAGTAAGCATGATAGTTCTTAGAATCGACCCATGAGGACATGGGTTAAATTTTAGAAGGTGAGACTGTAATGATCTTGGCCAGTTGATGGGTCAGTATATGTATCATGTATGTATATACAAGTTTGATATGCATGCAAGATGGAACATGCATGTTTGACATGCATGCAAGATAGAACATGCATGTAGGATAGAACTAAAATATAAGCAAAAGCTCTATGATCTAGAGAGGCAAAATTGAGAAAGAAATTTTGGAAGTTTTTTGGAGACGGGATAGCAGAGGAGGAATTCCATCGGTGGCAAGAGCTTGGAGCTTTCACCTGCATCGGATTTTTTTCTTATCAGGTGGGGTTTGGATTCAATAGATTGGATTCCATGAGATTGCATAGGCTGCCAGGAATGGATTCGATTTGCACATCTTCACGTGCTTTATTGTTAAATTTGTGGGCTGATAAGAAATTATGTGGATAAGATTGCTATGAGAAGGTCTAGAGTAAGCCAAAAGTAACCATGATGAATCAGGATCTAAGCATGGGTCGCAACAATTTCTTTTTCCCAATGGAGTCGACACAAGAGGAGCTAGAACTGGAAGCATCCTAATAATATGACTCGAACAGCCGACGGCATGTTAATGGGCCGAAATGAAGGAATCAAGATAGATTTAATTGAATTAGGGGTCGGATTAGCCTTCGAATATTCAAGGTGACCCAACCGCCTCAAATCTGATCCAAATCCCATAGAAAGAGGTGGGAACCGGCGAGAAGGGCTGATTTGGGATAAAGAAGCTCGGATCTGCTCGGAGTTTCAAACCGGTAGGTTGTGCCATGGAAGGGATCTCGCATGTGCCCGATTTGATCGTAAATAGGTTCCCGATTGGTTTTTTTTTTTGTGTTGTTAATTAATTGGTTGAATGTTAATATTTTGTTGGTTGCAGGTTGAAGGTGATACAGTGATTTAAGGTCGAAGACCTTTCTTTGGAGGCTAATCAATTGCAAGGGGTCCGAGGTCTATGTAGAAATTTCGGTGTGGGTTTTGCTATTGATCAATTGAGATGATATGAGTTGCCATGATTAGTCTGTACATAATTTTTGCATGCGAATATTTATGAATTTGTTGGAGGCTCATAAGGCTACGGAAGATAAGTGAGTAGAAACATATCTAAAAGGACTAATTCAGAGGCAAGAAGATCTGAAAATGCTTGGGAAATGCCAATATGAGCTTGAATCAACAGATTTGGCATGTCTTGAATCTTCTTTGCTGGACATCTACAAGTTTAAAGAACTAACCGGTCATGTTTCATTTTCTGTTGTTTATATGTATTTACTTTTCTCTATGTTGCTTTGGTTTAGTATTTGTTGCTATTCTAAGGAGTTAATTAAGAAATAAACCTTTTGGATGGGGCTCGGTTGCCTTGTATGTGGATGGAACCAGTGAAGACTGTCACAGATTGCTCAGAATAGTCACAAGAATAGTAACAGTAAGGAAATCTATTACTTTGAATGATTGTAATCTAATTGAATTAGTATGAAATATAAAGGTTGATAACTTTAAAATGGTAAAGAGCGATGTGATTGACCTATGAGATGGTTTCTTAAGTAGATCCTCCTTGATAGAAGTAAAGGAGAATATGAGCATCTGGGTAGCTAATCGGTGAGTTGAGCATGAAGTTCAAGAATTATGCCATTTGTGTTGTTTTGGCTCCTAAAGGTGGAGCTATAATTCAGGATAATGTGGCAAGGATTACATGCAGTTGCGATCATCATGTTACATTGATTCTTAAGTGAAAGTGCTGGGTTTTGAGATGGGACTAGCCTAAGAAGCAGTTGAAGGTGATACAGGCGATTCTTAAGGTGAAGACCTTACGGATTTTTAAGCTAGAAAGATGTAATTGGAGGTTCCACTTTGCATGTGTGAAATAATTGATTAGCTATGGAAATTTAATATTAAAACTTTAAAACCATAGCTAAGGGTCTTAAATAAATAATGTTGGGAAGTTAGTTCTGCATCGAATTTTGTAGTAGTTATTTGAGCACTTGTTGCATCGACAAGTGGGTTCTTTGTTAAGATTTAGATCACTGAAACTGCTATCTAATATGGGCGGGTTGTATGGGCAACCTTATGGGGGTATGGTTTATACACTTGTCTAGGAAATATTTTAAGGAACATTACATGTTGTTGTCATAGCTATTATGTCACAATGTGTTTATTTTTGTATTTGGATCCTTCGGGGATCGGACTTCGTGTTTATGGTGGCGGGTTGTTAAAAGCATGTCTCATGTTCTATGTTCTTTGTATTTGTTCTCTGTGACACGGGGCGTGACTTCCTCATAGGCGTAGCTTCTTGTTGCGGATGCACGTCAACTCTTGTGGACTCCCATGGTAAGAGGTCCTCCAGTGCCAGACATGGGCTGAGAGGGTATGCGCATACGAGGTTCACCCCACCACCTCGCTACAGGGCTTGGAATGTACGCTGGCTGAGCGTTATCCTGCTAACGAGGCCTGAATATAGGCTGGCTGAGCTACCCATTGTCCTGGAGTTTGTTCATGATGGTTTGGTACTCTAGTTATGTTCTTTTCTCTGGATGTTCATGATGTTTACTTTATTGTCATCCTCTAGCATTGCACCATAGGTTCTTGTGTCTTGAGTTGTTTATGTTCTTTTTATCCAAGTTTCCGGAGTGTTTCCATGTGTGCAGAGGCAGCTATGGGATCCCCACTTAGTCACGAGGACTAACCCCTTTGAGTGCATGCAGTGATTGAGCAAGGTGGTGCTGGGCAAGAGTAAACAATGGTGCTGATTCGGGACCGTGGCTGACTTTGGAGTTTTCTAGAAGCTGAATCTTAGCTTTGGTTTTGAATAAATCTATTAATTAACGTTCCTAACCGACATGCCCTTAACCAACTGGGCAAAACAGTCTAGACGTTTATGAGTAGTCGCTTCTACACATTTATGCCGGTGTCTCGGGAACGCCCCAAAGGCATATTCGTGGTTCAATACTTAGACGGTCTACCATGGGCTCAATGCAGTCTCCTCCCACTAGAACTATGCTCGTCCTCGAGCGTCCAAGGCTATACCATGTCTTTGTAAAACACCTATACATATCGGCACCCATGGAGACTCGAACTCGAGACTTGCTCTAATACCAAATGTAACGTTCCTAACCGACATGCCCTTAATCAACTGGGCAAAACTATCTAGACGTTTATGAGTACTCACTTCTACTCATTTATGCCGATGTCTCGGGAACGCCCCATAGGCATATTCAAGGTTCGAATACTCGAGCGGTCTACCATGGGCCTGTTACAGACATGGGCTAAATTTTAGAAGGGGAGACTGTAACGGTCCTGGCCACTTGATGGTCAATATACGTATTTATATATGTATATACATATTCATGGCATGTATACAGCATGAGATTAGGGTTTTGTCTCTTTTGATGAAAGGATTGTTGTAGAGCAGGAAAGCAGGGAGCAATTCTGGGCAGTTTTGGATGAAGCATCATATCTCGGCGATCTGAGATGCTTTTCAGGTGATTTTTCTTTTGCTAGAAAGATCTTCAAGTAAGCTTTCCAGAATGGTCTGATCAGACCGAAAATCATCCGTATAAGAAAGTTATGACAGAAATTGTGATGCTGGGTCAGAATTGACTGCACTATGTATGTTCTTCTGCAGTTTGATTCTTGGAGTTAGAAGACGATCTTTGGAGGCGCAATCAATTGCAAGGGGTCCAAAGGTCTATCCGCGAAGAAATTCTCAGGTGGAGTTTAGCTATTGATCAATTGAGGTACTATGAGTTGCCATGATTAGTCTGTACATGATTTTTGCATGCAAATATGATAAACTATGGATTTGTTGGAGATTCATAAGGTAGAGAATGTAATCAATGATTGGAAACATCTCTGTAAGGGCTGATTCTAAGTCAGGAATGGCCGAATATTACATGAGAAGCACCAATTCAGCATGGAAACTTCAAAAAAAGGGACCGACATGTCCTTAACCAACTGAACAAAACTGTCTAGACGTTTATGAGTAGTCGCTTCTACCCATTTATGGTGGTGTCTCGGGAACGCAAACCAAGATCCACTCGAGCGGTCTCCCATGGGTCCGTTACAATCTCTCCCACTAGAACTATGCTAGTCCTCGAAAGCATCACTGCATCAAGTCATGACCTACCATCCAACTATATTTGGGTCATACTTGCCCCCCATGGAGACTTCGAACTCGAGCCCCGGCTCGATACCAAATGTAACGTTCCTAACCGACATGTCCTTAACCAACTGATCAAAACTTTCTAGATGTTTATGAGTAGTCGCTTCTACCCATTTATGCGGTGTCTCGGGAACGCAAGATCCACTCGAGCGATCTCCCATGGGTTAATTTGGAAATGATTCATGTTCTTGAAGTGCGTTGTTAATGTTCCTATTGTCTATATGCAGAGTAGTAGGAGAGCATGGATGGTGGTGCGGTGGAGATGGAGCTCAAGATGTAACTAATATCCCGTAAGCTATTCAATCCCCGCAACAAAGCGTGTCATAGCAAAAGACCGAGGCTGAGAAAGCAATTGAGAAGGTGTTAAAGGACACCAAAAGGGAAGTTTTTACAGGAGAGAACACAATAGGAGATGATGTTGATGCCTGGCTCCATGGAGTGGAGTTCTATTTTGATTTGATCAAGGCACAGGATTTCGTAAAAGCTCTTCTTGCTCAAGCAATGTTTTTTGCAAGAGTCCGGTGGGAGACTTGCCTAACTGACATGAATAAGAGAAATGTGGGAAGAGTTCAAAAAGGCCTTTGAGGGACATTTTACACCTCCAGGATATAAAGTTGATAAGATGAATGAGTTCTTATATTTGACGCAAACAGGGACCGTGACAGAGTACAATGAAAAGTTTAGAAGATTGCAACCACATTGTCCTATTGTTGATAAAGCTAAAATGTGTGCTAGATTTGTGTAGGGACTCCATGTTGATATCAAAAGTACCATGTCTGGAGTGGCATATACGGATCTGGAGGAGGTAGTAAGAATTGCCAAAAATCAGGAAGCAGATTTGGCAGAAAAAGTTGCAGTGGATACTCAAAGGAAGAGACAAGCATCTTCCTCTTGGCCAGTTGAGAATTCATATAGTCGGAGACGATCATGTAGAGAAGAGCCATATGCTAGTCAATCTGTGGAAGTTTAAAGTAATAACAGGAATTGGGCAAGTAGCATCCAGACTGGAAGTAAGTTTCTACCGCCTCTCACTGATGAGGAAAGACAGCGATGCTTTGAAGAGGGGCGTTGTTTCCGTTGTAGGGAAACATGGCACACAAGAAACAATTGCCCAATATTTGGCAGTATTGAGGGACGTAGCTCCTCAATGCCCATGGATTCACAACACCTAGATAGAAGTGCCATGGGGGCAGAACGATCCAATCGATATCCAAATGTTGGTAGAGGCAGAGGCCGTGCAGAACCTCGATGGAATCAAAGGGAGCGTCAGCCTGAGGAAAGATGGGTTACAGATGATAGAACCATTGAGCGAAGGCAGCCGAGTGGTGAAGCTAGAGCTGCCGCAGTGATGGATCTTCCGCAACACCAAATGTTTGTATACGCTGCCGAACACAAGGCATCCCAAAATTTAACTGCTATAATTAACCACTAAGAACACTATAGATGTGGTTATTTATGCAAACAAAAATAATCTTAATAAAAACCACACATTATAGTGGGTTTTATAAGTAATATACGGTTATTCACGCTGGTTTTAGTTGTGACATGGTTTATTAAAATTGGTGATAGTTTCTAGCATGGTTTTTATGTTTGTTTATTGATACGACATGGGTTATTAAATTGGTAATGGTTTGTAGTATGGGTTTTCAATGCTAGTTTCATTTGACGATAATTATCCACATTGGTTTTCTTTTCGGGGAGTGGTTTATTAAAATTAGTGTAGTTTACAGGGTGGTTTTCACTGCCAATTTAAATATCTACTGGTTATTCATGTTGGTTTTCTATTAAATACCAATATAGTTTGTATGGTGGTTATTCCGAAAGGGGGTGGTTATTAATAGTGGTTATTTATAAATCACTTCAATAAATATTATGCATTCTAGGATGTTAAATAGTTTTATTAGTTAATATATGCTACCTAGTTTTCTATTATGGCGAGTTATGAATATACCTTCTACAAGCATATAAGACAAGCTCTCTATAATTAATCATCAATGGTGTCTTGATATGTTCAACAATCGTGACCTTGATAGTAGATCATAAATTTTGCCATAAGCTCCAAGCAATTGAGACATTTTTAATGCCTATTGATTCTAACACAATATATTTTGTTATTGTCCCCCTTGAATATATGTACAAGATGCACCAAAAAGGTGATGTTGATTGTAAAAAGGCCCTCGAAAAAGTTCCCAAAATAGGATGTCGTTTCCAAAGAATGATGATTCTATGATGGCATAGAACCATTGCATTATTTTGCAGATCTTGTAAGACACCATAAACAACAAGCGAAATGAAAAAAAAAAATGCTAAGCATAGAAAAAAGGCTCTTGAGCGTCCATTTGAATGCATGACGATTGTAATTGATGGTATGGACCAAAAAGAAGACATCTCTATCTCAATTTCTCAATATTCCCAAAGATGTCACTGTAAGAATATTTTGTCAAGGTCCACCTGATAGGGGCAATGATCTTAAAAAGTGCAAGGTCTTCTTGGCATATCCTAACTTGCACGGTGACCCAACCTCACAATCACTATTCTGAACAAAGTGTTGTGTGAGGTAAAGCAATTGCCACCAGTGCTCTACTTGCAACTTGACAACACTACTAGAGAGAACAAAAATCGACATTGTTTGCTTATTGTGCGAATCTTGGAATTTTTAAAAAAGACAAAGCTTGAATTTTCATTCTTAGGTCATATCATTGATCAAACTGACCAAATGTTCATCATATTTTCTGTGTATCTTCAAAGGAAGGAGGCCTTTATCTTTCCAACTTTAGTTCGAAATATTGAAGACTCTTGCGCTCTAGTGCCAATAATTGAACTTTATGAAAGAATAGAATATAATATAATAGAAGAAATTATTGACTTCATATAATTCGTCTTCCCTCGACGTAATGCTCGAGAACATGATGTCAATAGGTTGAATGATTTTACATTATTCTATTTGCACAATGGAAGTAAAGCATTTGCAAGAAAAAAAATACACAACAACTAATAAATGGAACTCAGCAAAGGGATGGCGCCTCCTTAAGCATGTTCCAGAGACAAGGCTGGTAGACCATGCGAAGCAACTTCCGCTCAAAATTCCAAAGGAGACAAAGCAGAAGAAAAATACCCTAGTAACATCCTTGTTTGCTTCACAAAAGAAGACCAACAGTGATGTAGAAGTGTTTTTCTTGTACAAAAGCTTGTGATTCAAAACTTACATATTAGGCAGTTGCGATATCCTTTTAAGCGGCTTAACACCTTCCTTCAACTCCAAAATCGAGCATAGACAAGCAATGTCATAGTAGCATGCTCAAGTGAAGAGCAAGAGGAACATATCCTGCACCTCAGACCAAGATGGTTTAGGCATTATTATGGAGATTGCAAACAAAATGTTGATTGCTTTTCCAACTGAGAATTATGACAAAGGTCGACCTTTTTAAATAATAAAAGTACCCCACACAATAAAAAGAAGAAGGGTTGGTGACTAAACTCAAGGTTCATTGGCTATACACACGTGCAATAAATGTCTTCGAGGGAAGACATGAGTTAGAAAAGCGAATTCAGAGAAAGGGAAAGAAAGCAAAGAAAGTGAGTTGTAGGGATGAGCTCAACCTCCAAGATATTTGCATATTGTATTATGACTTTAAACTTAAATTTAACAATCCCTACGCCAAAAGATGACCAACTTGCTCAAAGCAGTTTGTCATTACGAGGAAGAGAATGATAAAGAGAGTGTAGTGACAATTATTCTCCCCCTGTTGGCAATTATGAGAAAGATAACTCAAGCACTTCCTCAAGTGATAGTGAAGGAAGTCTAAATGACGAAGACGACATAAACGATTATGATGATGTGCTTGATCTCGTGCACGTCACTACTCCCACTGTTGTATATAACTGAGACCCAAAAGAATTGTAAATCTTATATGTGAATATTGAAGATTTCATCTAAGAATTTTGGAAACACTTCTATCTTAATGTACTCTACTGTTTTTTAACATAAAATTTTTGTCCTTCGTAAATAAGTTTTGTCCTCAAAACCTTTTGCCACTTCCATCCAAGGACAACTAATCTTCTCATCGATGAGAGGAATTAGTATGCGAAGGTCTAGAGTAAGCCAAAAGTAACCATGATGAATCTGTAAGGTCTCCCTGCAATGGAGTCGACACAGAAGGAGCTAGAACTTCTGGAAGCATCCTAATATGACCTGGAACAGGCCGATTTGGCATGTTAATGGGCCGAAATGAAGGAATCAAGATAGATTTAATTGAATTAGAAGTCAGATTAGCCTTTCAGAATACTCGGAGGTGATCCAACTGCCTTAAATCTGATCCAAATCCCATAGAAAGAGGTGGAAACTGGTTGAGAAGGGCCGATTTGGGGATAAGGAAGCTCGGATCTACTTCTGGAGTTTCAAATCTGGTAGGTTCTGCCATGGAAGGGATCTGCACAGGCCCGGATTTCAGATCAGAAATAGGTTCCCGTTGGTTTCTCGTTTTGTGTTGTTAATTAATTGGTTGAATGTTACAGTTGTTATTAGAGCAGGTCTCGACTTCGAGTCTCCACGGGTGCCTATATGCATGGGTAATTTGCAAAGACTTGATAATCATTGTGACATGATATGACATAGACATGGTATAGCCTTGGATGCTCGAGGACGAGCATAGTTCTAGTGGGAGAGACTGTAACGGGCCCATGGTAGACCGCTCGAGTATTCGAACCTTGAATGTGCCTGTGGGGCGTTCCCGAGACACGGGCATAAATGGATAGAAGCGACTACTCATAAATGTCTAGACGGTTTTGCCCAGTTGGTTAAGGGCATGTCGGTTAGGAACGTACTGCTTGGTATCGAGCAGTCTCGAAGTTCGAGTCTCCATGGGTGCTTATATGCATGGGTAATTTGCAAAGACTTGGTAATCATTGTAACATGGTATGACCTTGGATGCTCGAGGACGAGTGGGAGAGACTGTAACGGGCCCATGGTAGACCGCTCTAGTATTCGAACCCTGAATGTGCCTGTGGGGCATTCCCGAGACACCGGCATAAATGAGTAAAAGCGACTACTCATAAACGTCTAGACGATTTTGCTTAGTTGGTTAAGGGCATGTCGGTTAGGAACGTTACAGTTGGTATCAGAGCAGGTCTCGAGTTCGAGTCTCCATGGGTGCCTATACGCATAGGTAATTTGCAAAGATTTGATAATCATTGTGACTTGGTATGATCTTGGATGCTCGTGCGAATCCCAGGTGAGATTTGTAATAGCTTGATTTTATCTCATTTTCTATAGCAATTGTTTACCTTGCTTCAGATTGTTAGTATACTTATTAAGTAAGCATGATAGTTCTTAGAATCAACCCATGAGGACATGGGTTAAATAATAGCTTGATTTTATCTCATTTTCTATAGCAGTTGTTTACCTTGCTTCAGATTGTTAGTATACTTATTAAGTAAGCATGATAGTTCTTAGAATCGACCCATGAGGACATGGGTTAAATTTTAGAAGGTGAGGCCTGAATGATCTTGGCGATTGATGGGTCAGTATATGTATCATGTATGTATATACAAGTTTGATATGCATGCAAGATGGAACATGCATGTTTGACATGCATGCAAGATAGAACATGCATGTAGGATAGAACTAAAATATAAGCAAAAGCTCTATGATCTAGAGAGGCAAAATTGAGAAAGAAATTTTGGAAGTTTTTTGGAGACGGGATAGCAGAGGAGGAATTCCATCGGTGGCAAGAGCTTGGAGCTTTCACCTGCATCGGATTTTTTTCTTATCAGGTGGGGTTTGGATTCAATAGATTGGATTCCATGAGATTGCATAGGCTGCCAGGAATGGATTCGATTTGCACATGCTGCTGTGCTATTGTTAAATTTGTGGGCTGATAAGAAATTATGTGGATAAGATTGCTATGAGAAGGTCTAGAGTAAGCCAAAAGTAACCATGATGAATCAGACTGCTAAGCATGGGCTGCAACAATTTCTTTTTCCTGCAATGGAGTCGACACAAGAGGAGCTAGAACTTCTGGAAGCATCCTAATAATATGACCTGGAACAGGCCGATTTGGCATGTTAATGGGCCGAAATGAAGGAATCAAGATAGATTTAATTGAATTAGGGGTCGGATTAGCCTTTCAGAATACTCGAAGGTGACCCAACTGCCTCAAATCTGATCCAAATCCCATAGAAAGAGGTGGGAACTGGCTGAGAAGGGCTGATTTGGGGATAAAGAAGCTCGGATCTGCTTCTGGAGTTTCGAAACCGGTAGGTTGTGCCATGGAAGGGATGCCGCACAAAAGTCCGATTTCAGATCAGAAATAGGTTCCCGTTGGTTTTTTGTTTTGTGTTGTTAATTAATTGGTTGAATGTTAATATTTTGTTGGTTGCAGTTGAAGGTGATACAGGCAGTTGCGGTCAGAAGACCTTTCTTTGGAGGCGCAATCAATTGCAAGGGGTCCAGAGGTCTATGTAGAAATTCTCAGGTGGGGTTTTGCTATTGATCAATTGAGATGATATGAGTTGCCATGATTAGTCTGTACATAATTTTTGCATGCGAATATTTATGAATTTGTTGGAGGCTCATAAGGCTACGGAAGATAAGTGAGTAGAAACATATCTAAAAGGACTAATTCAGAGGCAAGAAGATCTGAAAATGCTTGGGAAATGCCAATATGAGCTTGAATCAACAGATTTGGCATGTCTTGAATCTTCTTTGCTGGACATCTACAAGTTTAAAGAACTAACCGGTCATGTTTCATTTTCTGTTGTTTATATGTATTTACTTTTCTCTATGTTGCTTTGGTTTAGTATTTGTTGCTATTCTAAGGAGTTAATTAAGAAATAAACCTTTTGGATGGGGCTCGGTTGCCTTGTATGTGGATGGAACCAGTGAAGACTGTCACAGATTGCTCAGAATAGTCACAAGAATAGTAACAGTAAGGAAATCTATTACTTTGAATGATTGTAATCTAATTGAATTAGTATGAAATATAAAGGTTGATAACTTTAAAATGGTAAAGAACCTGACAGATTGACCTATGAGATGGCTCTTAAGTAGATCCTCCTTGATAGAAGTAAAGGAGAATATGAGCATCTGGGTAGCTAATCGGTGAGTTGAGCATGAAGTTCAAGAATTATGCCATCTGTGTTGTTTTGGCTCCTAAAGGTGGAGCTATAATTCAGGATAATGTGGCAAGGATTACATGCAGTTGCGATCATCATGTTACATTGATTCTTAAGTGAAAGTGCTGGGTTTTGAGATGGGACTAGCCTAAGAAGCAGTTGAAGGTGATACAGGCAGTTGCGGTCAGAAGACCTTACGGATTTTTAAGCTAGAAAGATGTAATTGGAGGTTCCACTTTGCATGTGTGAAATAATTGATTAGCTATGGAAATTTAATATTAAAACTTTAAAACCATAGCTAAGGGTCTTAAATAAATAATGTTGGGAAGTTAGTTCTGCATCGATTTTGTAGTAGTTATTTGAGCACGCTGCATCGACAAGTGGGTTGCTGTTAAGATTTCGTCACTGAAACTGCTACTCCAATATGGGCAGGTTGTATGGGCAACCTTGGCAGGGGTATGGTTTAGACACTTGTCTAGGAAATATTTTAAGGAACATTACATGTTGTTGTCATAGCTATTATGTCACAATGTGTTTATTTTTGTATTTGGATCCTTCGGGATCGGACTTCCAGGTTCGGTGGCCTGGGTTGTTCCGGCATGTCTCATGTTCTATGTTCTTTGTATTTGTTCTCTGTGACACGGGGCGTGACTTCCTCATAGGCGTAGCTTCTTGTTGCGGATGCACGTCAACTCTTGTGGACTCCCATGGTAAGAGGTCCTCCAGTGCCAGACATGGGCTGAGAGGGTATGCGCATACGAGGTTCACCCCACCACCTCGCTACAGGGCTTGGAATGTACGCTGGCTGAGCGTTATCCTGCTAACGAGGCCTGAATATAGGCTGGCTGAGCTACCCATTGTCCTGGAGTTTGTTCATGATGGTTTGGTACTCTAGTTATGTTCTTTTCTCTGGATGTTCATGATGTTTACTTTATTGTCATCCTCTAGCATTGCACCATAGGTTCTTGTGTCTTGAGTTGTTTATGTTCTTTTTATCCAAGGTTCCGGAGTGTTTCCATGTGTGCAGAGGCAGCTATGGGATCCCCACTTAGTCACGAGGACTAACCCCTTTGAGTGCATGCAGTGATTGAGCAAGGTAGTGCTCGGGCCAGTAGCAATGGTACTGGGAAAACAGAAGAGATAACTAGAATGCAGATGTATTATTGAATAGAGAAAAACATGAGAACAAGCTTCTCACATAGCTTGATATATGCGGACTCCCTATAAACAGACACGACTATTGGACAGGACACGACTCTTTAGATAGATTGCCATGTCATCATATGACGTGGCTAAGATAGATGAGGTGGCGGATTGGACATATTCCAACACCATTTTCATCCTCTTCCAGCATTGCGTCCAGCTTGTCTAGCTCCGCACATGCCAGAGCGTCATCCCAAAATCTATGGTGCCTTTTACCCACTTTCTCTATGGGTTCTTCCCCAGGAGGCAATCCGTAAATGACGCATCGCACTTCTCTGATAGAAGCGTGACTCGGATCAAGGGTAAGCCTCCACACAACCTCTACTCTATAGTAGCTGATTCTGGCTGAATTTCAAGGGAGGACCCACTCGCTAAACAAAACGAACTTCCCAGTTCGCAACATCCGTGCCATCGTATAGCACAAACTGGGAGTTCTCTGACGTCTCCCATGATATAACACGAAGTGGCTGCCACGACTGAGCAAATTTCTGTTATCTAAAATCACGCAGTGTTTGATCTCACCTGCACCGTAAAGTGCATACAAGTTCTTACCGCGCTCAAGCTGCTCAACAGTCACCTCCTTCATGTGATTCCTATAATGCAATTTCCCGACATCTTTGACAAGATGGCGAGCATTCCTTCAAAGCGGTGTGGCGTGTGTCCTTGACGCTTTTACATAATCACTCCTCTGGCGGGACGATGGTTTGTCCAATTTAGAGCACCGCCTCAAGCGAATATTCCGCGGTGGCGGTACGGTGAGGCTGCAGCAACTCGAAACACACACTGCAGGTGTAAATGATCAAGTTCGGACCCTCGTTCTCTGACCACCATGCACGCAGCGCCAATCGAGTCAGAACACGCACACTCGGGCGTAGCAGCTCTTCTACTATATCAGACCGGACCGATGATTCTTTGTCACCTCCGTCCGGCCGCTAGTTCTAGCTTCTCCACGCTTCCTTACGCATACTTTTCCTCATCTCCTTCTCCTTTCTCTCCATACATTTTTCTTCTCTCTCTCCTTCTTGATCTCTTAGTTTCTTCCTTCCTCTCTTTTTGCTTCTTCTCTTTTTTTGTTCTCTCTCTCCTGTTTAAATCTTTTCCTCTCCTCTCTCTCAAGCTGCTTTCTCTTCGGCATCCCTATCATTTCGCTCTCTAATTACAATGCCAACATCCTTCCTTGGCACGCCTCTCTTCTTAGATGGCTCACGCATTGGGGGCATCAGCTAGACCCAAATTATATTCACCTCTCTTGGGTGACAGATGGAGCTGCTCAGAAGGCACCTCAACAAATTTACTACGATGGAATATGGGTTGGGAATCAAGGCACAAAGAGTTATGCTCAGCCATAGAATTCATGGGCACAGCAGGGAATTCATGAGAAACATGGTTATGCTCAGCCACAGTATACATCTGCCCAGCAGAAGACAAGTAACCTAGCCTCCCTCTAGCAGCTCCAGCGCTGCTGCTCTCAGGAGGCCTCCCCTCCTCATCCAGACAACCATTCATGCCCTGCATGCCCTGTTCTGATCTAACACTCCTAGCAATTCTCTTCAACATAGAAAGACTCTGGAACGTACCTGTGTTGGCCTCCACAGATCCTTGGCTGCTCGGCATGGCGCTCAGACAGAACAACAAACCCACAAGCAGTTGAAAGATGACAGTCTCCTTTCGACCCCCAGCAGCATCGCCAGACGTCACCAAATCCTCCCAGCCCGGAGCTGGTCTTCCTGACATCGCCCATTCCATGCCATCAATTCACGGCCATGCTCTTGCTATTTCAGGCCCCTCGCATCTCAGCATCCATTTTCGGCCACAGCAAAAAAAAAATTCCTCCTACCCGACCCCAGGTTTCATTGGGAAACCTACTAACAATTGGACAAAAATACAAGGGCATTTTTAGAAAGGGAGAATTTTCAAAAAGGCCCCTATATTTGTGAAAATGCCCCTATATTTTTGTTATTTGTCAAAATGCCCTTAATTTCTGTAAAACAATGAAATCGAAAATCGGTGAATCTGTAAATTTCTGAAGCAGGAATCGGTGAAGAACAGGGGGCATCAAATCCCCTCCTCCATGTCAAATCTTCTATTTCCGATCCAAATCCCATGTTTTCGGCGCATCTTCTCTGGGAAAAAACCTGAGCATCAAGAATCAGTGGAAAAACATCTGGGCATCAAATCACATGCTCTGCATTCGAGTCAGATAGCGGCTGTTTTTGGCGACAGTAAAGGGATGGCCGGATTTGTTTTGCGATGTTGCAGATGTCTACACATGAGAGTTGAAAATACGAATAGCTTTAGCAAGGATGTATTCCGATTTGAAGCTCCGAAGATTTTTGAAGAACAAAGCAGATTGGGCACAAACTTGGAGCGACGAGAAGAAAAAGATTTTTCGGTTTCTGAGTCTGCTCAGGTCATGAAACAGTTGGGAACACCGATTTGGAGATAGCTGGAGCGAATTGGTGTTGCAATAGCGGAAGCAATCTTGACAAAGGAGAGGATTGGTTTCATCTATTGGGTTAGAATCTTAAGCTTTGTTTTTATCATGTACAGCAAGAACTGAAAACAAAAAGAATAGATTTGTACAAAGAACATCAAGATAAGTGTAAAGATCAAGCGAAGGAGTGGAGGAACAAAGAGATCAGAGATCGATCCTGCTACGCCATATGCAGAAGAGTATAAAAATAGGGGCAATATGATAAATACACAAAATACAAGGGCATTTTCACAAATATGGAAAAATATAAGGGCATTTTTTAAATTTTCCCTTTTAGAAATTGCCCATAATTTTATCCTGCAATGCATCATTTTTTAGAGCATTTGTTGCAGTCTATGGCTTGAGTCTATGAACTATATCCCGTTGCTGGCGATCTGTATTGATGGCAAGCAGAAATGTTTTCCAATTTCTGGATGATATTTTGCATAAGAGCCATGGTAAAGAGTTAATACAGGCACTGAGACAATAAGAGGGACCACTTCCGACGCCTCAGTTTGTTGGAAAAACATTGCATAATATGAAGGCTGAAAGGTGTGACTCTGCATTGCTTTTCTTTAAGTGGGTTGGATCGAAACCTGGGTTTTCACCCGACACTTTCTCCTATAATTGTCTCATCCAGTTATTTGTTAAGGCCAGGAGATTTAAGGAAGCTATTGAATGTTTTGATGAAATGTCCAGGAAAGCGTGCAATGCAAATTTTCATATCGATAGCCTGTTATTACAGCTCTATGCAAGTTGGGGCTCGTGGATCGGGCTAATGCTTTCTTTGGAGAAAATGGAAAAGTTAGGATGTGCTGATGTGATACCATACAATCTAGTAATCCATGGACTCTCAGAAACAAATGAACTACCTAAAAGCTTGCCATTTGGTCGAACTTGATGGTTGCACGAGGACACCAACCGGGATGTTGTTACCTACACTTCTTTCAAAAAAGCCAAAATGATGGATCAGGCTTATGCTCTTCTTAATGAGATGCATGCACCCATAATGCTCGGCCAAATATTGTCACTTACAACCTGCCTTGTAAATGGGCTCTCAAGATAGCCAACAAATTAGATGAGGCCCACAATGTTGTTGAAAATATGATTAAAGGATTTTTTTCCGTGATGTTGTTACTTTACAGTTGCCTTATAGATGGTCTTTGTAAAGCAAACAAGATGGATAAAGCAACCGCTCTTTTGAGGACATGGTTACAAGGGCTGCATACCCAATGTTGTCACCTATAGCTCGCTTATAAACCGGCTCTGCAAAGCCAACAAACTAGATGAGGCGTTTAGTGTCGTTGAAGATATGATTACAAGGGGATGTCTTCCAAATGTTGTTACTACAGTTTGCCTTATAGATGGTCTTTGTAAAGCAAGCAAAATGGATAAAGCCCGCGCTCTTTTGAGGGCTGCATTCCAGATGTTGTCACATATAGCTGTCTTATAGATGGATTCCGCAAAGTGAACAAACTAGATGAGGCGTTTAGTGTTGTTGAAGATATGATTACAAAGGGATGTCTTCCAGATGTTGTCACTTACAATACTCCGGTAGATGGTCTTTGTAAAGCAAGCAAGATGGATAAAGCAAACTGCTCTTTCGAGGACATGATCACAAGGGGCTGCATACCAAATGTTGTCACCCTACCGCTTCGCTTTATAAATGGTCTCGCAAAGCCAACAAACTAGATGAAGCCCATGATGTTTTGAAGATATGATTAAAAGGGGTTATCTTCCAAATGTTGTTACGTGCACAGTTGCCTTATAGATGGTATTTGTAAAGACAATAAGATGGATAAAGCCCAGGCTCTTTTGAAGGCATGATTTTGAGGGGCTGCACCCCAAATGTTGTCACCACAACTGTCTTATAAATGGACTCAAAGAAAGCCAACAAACTAGATGAGGCCCTAACAATATTGTGGAAAATATGATTACAAGGATATTTTCCAGATGTTGTTACTACAATTCCTTTATTGATGGTCTTTGTAAAGCAAGCAAGATGGATAAAGCCCACACTCTTTTTTGAGGACATGATTACAAGGGGTGCACACCGAATGTTGTCACCTATAGCTGTCTTGTAGATGGATTCTGCAGAAAAGCCAACAAATTGGATGAGGCGTTTTAGCATTGTTGAAGATATAATTAGAAGGGGATGTCTTCCAAATGTCGCCACTTACAATTCTCTTTATAGATGGTCTTTGTAAAGCAAAACAAGATTGATAAAGCAAACGCTGCTTTTGAGGACATGGTTACAAGGCCGTAAGATGCCGATGTTCTCACTTACAACCTGTCTTATACATGGACTATGCAACCAAGCAAAACTAGATGAGGCATATAGGGCTTTTGAAGATATGATTACCAGAGGATGTCTTCCAGATGTTGGTATTTACAATTGTCTTATAGATGGTTTTTTCTCAAGGCGGCAAGGTGGATAAAGCTCATGCTTTTTAAAGACATGACTACAAGGGGTCGCGATGCCAAATGTCCGATATGAAAAGATGTCTTACCAAGAGGAGGATAAAACCCTTTCAAGGACATGATTGGAAGAGGATGTATGCCAAATCTCCTGATATACAATTTCTTTTCAAGTGGCCTTTGCAAAAGCAAATAAAGCCTCTGGGTGAAATGATTTTGGAAGGGTGCATACCGTGCTTAAGGATGACATTGAGTACCTCATAGATGAACTTTGGCAAAGGAGAAGAGTCCTTTGTTCAAGGAGCTGATTGTGAGAGGATGTATAACACTCTCATATATGGTTTCTACAAAGGTCTTATATATGCACGACATCAGAGAACGGTCATTGTCTCCGATGTGACCATCCATATATGGTCTGATGTTTGAAATTCCAACCAAAAGCTATGCAATTGATCGCTTAATTTCAAGTAAGAAACAAAGCACATAGAATTTGATAACGCATGCCATACATGCGCTATATATACTTTGTCAGGCTGTTTTGTATGTATGCAGATGAGTATTGGCATCCAGTTAATAGTAGAATGTAGGTTCCTAGTGTTGTTGGGAGCGTCTATGCAAGGTATGCTTTTGTACTGAGATTTTAGCTATGCTTACATCTTCGAAATGAAGGGGACTAGACAATGCTTTTCTTGGTACTCTGCTGCATTGGATTTGCCTTCCCCTTCGGCAATTCATCACTATCTTCCTGCCTTGGCTAAGCATGAATGTTGACTTCTGGAGTTTGATTGCCAGTGTGTTTGCATTGTTGCCCGCAAACGTCAATTTCTTTTATCTGCAATACAATTTGAGGCAACCATTACTTTTGGACCACTTTTAGAAATACAATGGAACCTCTTATTTGTTTATGCATGGGCATTTTTGTGCCAGCATTTCTTGGTATGCTATAAGCTCTCTCATGGCATCTCTTGAATCCCAATTCTAATCCTAATCCTAATCGGTCCCTCCATGAATTAAAAAAAAATCCCAGCCTTCCATGCCAATGATCATTGGCAATTCACAACAAATCTGGTTCGTACATGTGGCATTAGCCAGATACAAGTGGCATCAATCCCAGATTAGTAGCAAAAGAACAGATGCACAATACAGAGACGTGAACAAGTGGCATCAGCCAAACATTAGAAGCAAAAGAACAGAAATAGCCAACCAAAACAACAATAAGGTATGAACATTGAACCGGTAGGGGAATTGGACCCCACGGGCAAAACACCGTGTTCCAAATCCCATGAGGAAGAGGGGAGAACAATAAAAGAAACCCCTAATCGGCACAAGCACACCAATCCGGCAGTAGAGGAGAACAACAGTAAGAAAAAACTCTGATCGGCACAAGCAAAAATTCCCTCTGGGAAAAATTCCATCCTTGAGAAATAAAGCCCACTGTAAAATGGCCAATGATTGCTTCCGAATAGCCGCAGAAGAAGCGAATTCCCGATGCCCGATGCTAACAAGAGATACGCCCAAAAGAACTGAAAGAGGGCCAAAAATTGACTGCCGGACCTGTCGAACCTACCTGTAAACTAATAAAAAGGCATGACATCCCAACTCCGGCTGCCTCAAATCTGGTCGTTGCAGACAAACCTTGGGAGAAAAATGCCCTATCGAATGGCCCAAATAATTTCAATAAAAACAAAAGCCAACAAAACTGCAAGATGCGTCATTGGGGAACCTACTTTGAACGACTTCATTTCTTGGTATGCTATAAGCTCTCTCATGGCATCTCTTTAACAACTTCATTGGTGCTAGCAAACAATGGCATTCTAGGTTTTAACTTTGATGTGAGTGTTAATAGCAGAGGTAATGTGTCAATGTGCAAAAAAAAAAGCTTAGATTAGTGAACCAATGTCTTTTAATGCATGGTTGAAGCTATTGAACTACATCAGGTTCACGACGCGGAATTGGTAATGCACACATCGCGGCAATGTAACATAACTATTTACATAGCGTGTCATGCGGGGTGACGCTTAGTTATTGTCGTTGTTTTCTACATCCTACAGTGCCATTTGGAGTGAGTGTATGAAATAAAGGAACTGCCAAATGATAATTATTGACAATTTGGCGAAAATAAATTCCCAAATTGCACATTGTACACTTGCAACCTTAAAGTCTCAAACCAAATACTTTGTTGGTTCATTTTTTCAATAAGCAGCTATCTGCGCCATTGTAAAATAGGGTAGAGTAAATGTGGTATTCAAAGAAAAATATATGTTGGGATTTCTTCAAAGAAAAATATATGTTGGGATATTAAAACTGTTACTCGCTTAACAACAAAATCTTTGGGAATGAAGAAGTGTGTTCGTCATCTCCTTGACTCAGGTTACTACCCTTTTAAATGTGTGGCTAATTCCTCTCATCGATGAGAAGATTAGTTGTCCTTGGATGGAAGTGGCAAAAGGTTTTGAGGACAAAACTTATTTACGAAGGACAAAAATTTTATGTTAAAAAACAGTAGAGTACATTAAGATAGAAGTGTTTCCAAAATTCTTAGATGAAATCTTCAATATTCACATATAAGATTTACAATTCTTTTGGGTCTCAGTTATATACAACAGTGGGAGTAGTGACGTGCACGAGATCAAGCACATCATCATAATCGTTTATGTCGTCTTCGTCATTTAGACTTCATTCACTATCACTTGAGGAAGTGCTTGAGTTATCTTTCTTTCATAATTGCCAATGTGGGGAGAATAATTGTCACTACACTCTTCTTTATCATTCTCTTCCTCGTAATGACAAACCGCTTTGAGCAAGTTGGTCATCTTTTACGTGGGATTGTTAAATTTAAGTTTAAAGTCATAATACAATATGCAAATATCTTGGAGGTTGAGCTCATCCCTACAACTCACTTTCTTTGCTTTCTTTCCCTTTCTCTGAATTCGCTTTTCTAACTCATGTCTTCCCTCGAAGACATTTATTGCACGTGTGTATAGCCAATGAACCTTGAGTTTAGTCACCAACCCTTCTTCTTTTATTGTGTGGGGTACTTTTATTATTTAAAAAGGTCGACCTTTGTCATAATTCTCAGTTGGAAAAGCAATCAACATTTTGTTTGCAATCTCCATAACATTACCATAAGAGTCATGCCTAAACCATCTTGGTCTGAGGTGCAGGATATGTTCCTCTTGCTCTTCACTTGAGCATGCTACTATGACATTGCTTGTCTATGCTCGATTTTGGAGTTGAAGGAAGGTGTTAAGCTTTAAAAGGATATCACCGCATTTCTAATATGTAAGTTTTGAATCACAAGCTTTTGTACAAGAAAAACACTTCTACATCACTGTTGGTCTTCTTTTGTGAAGCAAACAAGGATGTTACTAGGGTATTTTTCTTCTGCTTTGTCTCCTTTGGAATTTTGGTGAGGAAGTTGCTCGCGCATGGTCTACCGCCTTTGTCTCCGAACATGCTTAAGGAGGGCCATCCCTTTGCCGAAGTTCCATTTATTAGTTGTTGTGTATTTTTTTTCCTTTGCAAGTAAATTGCTTCCATTGTGCAAATAGAATAATGTAAAAAATCATTCAACCTATTGACATCATGTTCTCGAAAGCATTACGTCGAGGGAAGGCTTAATTATATGAAGTCAATAATTTCTTTCCTATTATATTATATTCTATTCTTTCATAAAGTTCAATTATTGGCACCGGAGCTAAGAGTCTTCAATATTTCAACTAAAGTTGGAAAGATAAAGGCCTCCTTCCTTTGAAGATACACAGAAAATATGATGAACATTTGGTCAGTTTGATCAATGATATGACCTAAGAATGAAAATTCAAGCTTTGTCTTTTTTAAAAATTCCAAGATTCGCACAATAAGCAAACAATGTCGATTTTTGTTCTCTCTAGTAGTGTTGTCAAGTTGCAAGTAGAGCCGGTGGTAATTGCTTTTACCTCACACAACACTTTGTTCGAAAAATAGTGATTGTGAGGTTGGGGTCACCGTGCAAGTTAGGATATGCCAAGAAGACCTTGCACTTTTTAAGATCATTGCCCCTATCAGGTGGACCTTGACAAAATATTCTTCTGTGACATCTTTGGGAATATTGAGAAATTGAGATAGAGATGTCTTCTTTTTGGTCCATACCATCAATTACAATCGTCATGCATTCAAATGGACGCTCAAGAGCCTTTTTCTATGCTTAGCATTTTTTTTCCATTTCACGCTTGTTGTTTATGGTGTCTTTACAAGATCTGCAAAATAATGCAATGGTTCTATGCCATCATAGAATCATCATTCTTGGAAACGACATCCTATTTTGGGAACTTTTTTAGAGGCCTTTTACAATCAACATCACCTTTTTGGTGCATCTTGTACATATATTCAAGGGGACAATAACAAAATATATTGTGTTAGAATCAAAAGGCATTAAAAATGTCTCAATTGCTTGGAGCTTATGGCAAAAATTTATGATCTACTATCAAGGTCACGATTGTTGAACATATCAAGACACCATTGATGATTAATTATAGAGAGCTTGTCTTATATGCTTGTAGAAGGTATATTCATAACTGCCATAATAGAAAACTAGGTAGCATATATTAACTAATAAAACTATTTAACATCCTAGAATGCATAATATTTATTGAAGTGATTTATAAATAACCACTATTAATAACCACCCCCTTTCGGAATAACCACCATACAAACTATATTGGTATTTAATAGAAAACCAACATGAATAACCAGTAGATATTTAAATTGGCAGTGAAAACCACCCTGTAAACTACACTAATTTTAATAAACCACTCTAAAAAGAAAACCAATGTGGATAATTATCGTCAAATGAAACTAGCATTGAAAACCCATACTACAAACCATTACCAATTAATAACCCATGTAAAGCATCAATAAACAAACATAAAAACCATGCTAGAAACTATCACCAATTTTAATAAACCATGTCACAACTAAAACCAGCGTGAATAACCGTATATTACTTATAAAACCCACTATAATGTGTGGTTTTTATTAAGATTATTTTTGTTTGCATAAATAACCACATCTATAGTGTTCTTAGTGGTTAATTATAGCAGTTAAATTTTGGGATGCCTTGTGTTCGGCTGCGTATACAAACATTTGGTGTTGCGGAAGATCCATCACTGCGGCAGCTCTAGCTTCACCACTCTGCTGCCTTCGCTCAATGGTTCTATCATCTGTAACCCATCTTTCCTCAGGCTGACGCTCCCTTTGATTCCATCGAGGTTCTGCACGGCCTCTGCCTCTACCAACATTTGGATATCGATTGGATCGTTCTGGCCCCATGGCACTTCTATCTAGGTGTTGTGAATCCATGGGCATTGAGGAGCACGCCCTCAATCTTTGCCAAATATTGGGCAATTGTTTCTTGTGCCATGTTTCCTACAACGGAAACAGCAACGCCCCTCTTCAAAGCATATTTGTCTTTCCTCATCGGTGAGGCGGTAGAAACTTACTTCCGTCCGGGGATGCTACTTGCCCAATTCATTATTACTTTAAACTTCCGCGGATTGACTAGCATATGGCTCTTCTCTACATGATCGTCTCCGACTATATGAATTCTCAAGCGGCCAAGAGGAAGATGCTTGTCTCTTCCTTTGAGTATCCACGCAACTTTTTACGCCGTCGCTTGCGATTTTTGGCAATTCTTACTACCTCCTCAGATCGTATATGCCACTCGGACATGGTACTTTTGATATCAACATGGAGTCCCTACACAAATCTAGCACACATTTTAGCTTTTATCAACAATAGGACAATGTGGTTGCAATCTTCTAAACTTTTCATTGTACTACGTCACGGTCCCTGTTTAAGTCAAAATATAAGAACTCATTCATCTTATCAACTTTATATATCCGGAGGTGTAAAATGTCCCAAAGGCCTTTTGAACTCTTCCCACATTTCTCTTATTCATGTCAGTTAGGCAAGTCTCCCCACAGGACTCTTGCAAAAACATTGCTTGAGCAAGAAGAGCTTTTCTGCGAGAAATCACGTGCCTTGATCAAATCAAAATAGAACTCCACTCCATGGAGCCAGGCATCAACATCATCTCCTATTGTGTTCTCTCCTGTAAAAACTTCCCTTTTGGTGTCCTTTAACACCTTCTCAATTGCTTTCTCAGCCTCGGTCTTTTTCTTTGTGACGCGCTTTGTTCGCGAGGCGTTGAATAGCTTTGCGGGATATTAGTTACATCTTGAGCTCCATCTCCCTGCACCACCGGCATCCATGCTCTCCTACTACTCTGCATATAGACAATAGGAACATTAACAACTCACTTCAAGAACATGAATCATTTCCAAATTAACCCATGGGAGATCGCTCGAGTGGATCTTGCGTTCCCGAGACACCGGCATAAATGGGTAGAAGCGACTACTCATAAACATCTAGATGGTTTTGCCCAGTTGGTTAAGGGCATGTCGGTTAGGAACGTTACATTTGGTATCAGAGGAGGGCTCTTCGAGTTCGAGTCTCCATGGGGGCAAGTATGACCCGAAATATAGTTGGATGGTAGGTCATGACTTGGTCTGTGATGCTCGAGGACTAGCATAGTTCTAGTGGGAGAGATTGTAAGCGGACCCATGGGGAGGCGGGCCGAGTGGATCTTGGTTTTCGCGTTCGAGACACCTCCATAAATGGGTAGAAGCGACTACTCATAAGCGTCTGCACGGTTTTGTTCGGTTGGTTAAGGACATGTGGGTCCCTTTTTTGAAGTTTCCATTTGAATTGGTGCTTCTCATGTAATATTGGCCATTCGACTTAGAATCCAGCCCTTACTGACAGATGTTTCCAATCATTGATTACATTCTCTACCTTATGAATCTCCAACAAATCCATAGTTTATCATATTTGCATGCAAAAATCATATCTGCACTAATCATGGCAACTCATAGTACCTCAATTGATCAATAGCTAAACTCCACGAGAATTTCCAAGGGATAGACCTTTGGACCTTGCAATTGATTGCCTCCAAAGATAGTCTTCTAACCAGAATCAAGCCGCGAAGAACATACATAGTGCAGTCAATTCTGACTTAACATCACAATTTACTGTCATAACTTTCTTATACTCACGGATGATTTTCGGTCTGATCCAGACCATTCGGAAACTTACTTGAAGATCTTTCTAGCAAAAGAAAAATCACTGAAAAGCATCTCGGATGCCGAGATATGATGCTTCATCCAAAAGCGCCGAAATTGCTCCCTTTCTGCTCTACAACAATCCTTTCATCAAAGAGACAAAACCCTAATCTCATGCTGTATACATGCCATGAATATGTATATACATATATAATCACATTATATTGACCATCAAGTGGCGGGACGTTACCCGGTCTCCCCTTCTAAAATTTAGCCCATGCGTAATGAATGGCCATGGTAGACCGCCGGTATTCGAACCTTGAATATGCCTATGGGGTTCCGGTGACATCGGCATAAATGAGTAGAAGTGAGTACTCATAAGCGTCTAGATAGTTTTGCCCGGTTGATTAAGGGCATGTCGGTTAGGGCGTTACATTTGGTATTAGAGCAAGTCTCGAGTTCGGGAGTCTCCATGGGTGCCCGATATGTATAGGTGTTTTACAAAAGACATGGTATAGCCTTGGGCCTTCGAGGGCGAGCATAGTTCTAGTGGGAGAGACCGGCTTGAGCCCATGGTAGAGCCGTTCAAGTATTCGAACCACGAATATGCACGTGGGGCGTTCGAGACACAGGCATAAATGGGTAGAAGCGACTACTCATAAGCGTCACAAACGGTTTTGCCCGGTTGGTTAAGGGCATGTCGGTTAGGGCGTTAATTAATAGATTTATTCAAAACCAAAGCTAAGATTCAGCTTCTAGAAAACTCCAAAGTCACCACGGTCTGACGCGGTACCATTGCTCTTGGCCCGAAAGCACCACCTTGCTCAATCAATGCATGCACTCAAAGGGGTTAGTCCTCGTGACTAAGTGGGGATCCCATAGGCTGCCTGCACACATGGAAACACCGGAAACTTGGATAAAAAGAACATAAACAACTCAAGACACAAGAACCTATGGTGCAATGCTGAAGGATGACAATAAAGTAAACATCATGAACATCCGGAGAAAAGAACATAGACTAGTACCAAACCATCATGAACAAACTCGGGGACAATGGGTGGCTCGGCTGGCCTATATTCGGGCCCTCGTTAGCAGGATAGCGGCTTCGACGGTACGTACATTCAAACCTGGCGAGGTGGTGGTGGTGAACCTTCGTATCTTACCCTCTCGGCCCATGTAATGCGGCTGGAGGACCTCTTACCATGGGAGTCCACAAGAGTTGGCGTGCATCCGCAACAAGAGCCTACGCTATGGGAAGTCCGCCAGGTGTCCGCGAAGAACAAATACAAAGAACATAGAACATGAGACATGCGAGGAACAAGCGAATACGAACACGGAAGTCCGATCGAAGGATCCAAATACAAAAATAAACACATTGTGACATAATAGCTATGACAACAACATGTAATGTTCCTTAAAATATTTCTAGACAAGTGTATAAACCATACCCACCAAGGTTGCCCATACAACCTGCCCATATTGAGTGCTTGGTTTAGATTGACGAAATCTTAACAACAACCCACTTGTCGATCTGCGGCGTGCTCAAATAACTACTACAAAATCGATCTTGAGAACTAACTTCCCAACATTATTTATTTAAGACCCTTAGCTATGGTTTTAAGTTTTAATATTAAATTTCCATAGCTAATCAATTATTTCACACATGCAAAGTGGAACCTCCAATTACATCTTTCTGGCTTAAAAATCGTGGGTCTTCTGACCCTTGGCTACGCTTTGTATCACCTTCAACTGCTTCTTGGGCTAGTCCCATCTCAAAACCTGGCACTTTCACTTAAGAATCAATGTAACATGATGTCGCAGCTGCATGTAATCCTTGCCACATTATCGAGATTATAGCTCCACCTTTTGGGGCAAAACAACACAAATGGCATAATTCTTGAACCGCTCAACTCCATAGATTAGCTACCGGATGCTCATATTCTCCTTTACTTCTATCAGGAGGATCTACCAAAACCATCATGGGTCCAATCACAATGGGTTCTTTACCATTTAAAGTTATCAACCTTTATATTTCATACTAATTCAATTAGATTACAATCATTCAAAGTAATAGATTTCCTTCTTGCATTTACTATTCTTGTGACTATTACGAGCAATGCGGCGGTCTTCCGGTTCCATCCACATACAAGGCAGAGCCCCATCCAAAAGGTTTATTTCTTAATTAACTCCTTAGAATAGCAACAAATACTAAACCAAAGCAACATAGAAAAGTAAATACATATAAACAAGAGAGAAAATGAAACATGTGGGTTAGTTCTTTAAACTTGTAGATGTCGACAAAGAAGATTCAAGACATGCCAAATACGTTGATTCAAGCTCATATTGGCATTTCCCAAGCATTTTCAGATCTTCTTGCTTTCTGAATTAGTCCCTTTTAGATATGTTTCTACTCACTTATCTTCCGTAGCCTTATGAGCCTCCAACAAATTCATAAATATTAAGCATGCAAAAATTAATACCGGACTAATCATGGCAACTCATATCATCTCAATTGATCAATAGCAAAACCCCACACGAGAATTTCTACAGACCTCTGGACCCCTTGCAATTGATTTAGCCTCAAAAAGAAAGGTCTTCGGCCTTGGCCTTTGTATCACCTTCAAGCGCAACCAACAAAATATTAACATTCAACCAATTAATTAACAACACAAAACAAAAAACCAGGGAACCTATTTCGATGCGGAAATCGGGTTTGTGCGAGATCCTTCCATGGCACAACCTACGGTTTGAAACTCGAAGCGGTCGAGCTTAACATCCCCAAATCAGCCCTTCTCGGCCGGTTCCCACCTCTTTTCATAGGTTTGGATCGATTTGAAGCGATTGGGTCACCCGAGTGATTACGAAGGCTAATCCGACCCTAATTCAATTAAATCTATCTTGATTCCTTCATTTCGGCCCATTAACATGCCAAATCGGCTGTTCGAGGTCATATTATTAGGATGCTTCGAAGTTCTAGCTCCTCTTGTATCGACTCCATTGCGGGAAAAAGAAATTGTTGCAGCCCATGCTTGGCGATTCGATTCATCATGGTTACTTTTGGCACTCTAGACCTTCTCATAGCAATCTTATCACATAATTTCTTATCACCCCACAAATTTAACAATAGCACAGCAGCATGTGCAAATCGAATCCATTCTGGCGACCTATGCAATCTCATGGAATCAATCTATTGAATCAAACCCCACGATAAAAATCCGATGCGGTGAAAGCTCCAAGCTCTTGCCATAGATGGAATTCCTCCTCGCTATCGAATCTCCAAAAACTTCCAAAATTTCTTTCTCAATTTTGCCTCTCTAGATCATAGAGCTTTTGCTTATATTTTAGTTCTATCCTACATGCATGTTCTATCTTGCATGCATGTCAAACATGCATGTTCCATCTTGCATGCATATCAAACTTGTATATACATACATGATACATATCTCCCGACCCATCAGCGGCCAAGATCATTTGATCTCACCTTCTAAAATTTAACCCATGTCCTCATTTATGGGATTCTAAGAACTATCATGCTTACTTAATAAGTATACTAACAATCACGGAAGCAAAGGTAAGCAAGCGCTATAGAAAATGAGATAAAAATCAAGCTATTATTTAACCCATGTCCTCATGGGTTGATTCTAAGAACATCATGCCTTAATAAGTATACTAACAATCACGAGCAAGGTAAAAGCAATTGCTATAGAAAATGAGATAAAAATCAAGCTATTACAAATCTCACACGGGATTATACGAGCATCAAAGATCATACCAAGTCACAATGATTATCAAATCTTTGCAAATTACCTATGTATTATAGGCACCCATGAACTTCGAACTTCGAGAGACCTACTCGATACCAAGCTGTAACGTTCTAGCAGGCATGCCCTTAACCAACTAAGCAAAATCGTCTAGGCGTTTATGAGTAATTAACTTTTTACTCATTTATCTTGGGTGTCTGGGGAATGCCCCAGAGGCACATTAGGGGTTCGAATACTAGGCGGTCTACCATGGGCCCGTTCTGATCTCTCCCACTCGTCCTCGAGCATCAAGGTCATACCATATTTTACAATGATTACCAAGTCTTTGCAAATTACCCATGCATATAAGCACCCATGGAGCTTCGAACTCGGGCTCGATACCAAGCTGTGCTTGCGTTCTAACAGACATGCCCTTAACCAAGCCCGGGCAAAACCGTCTGAACATTTATGGTAGTGGCTTCTATCCATTTATGCCCGTGTCACCGGGGGCATACAAGGCACATTCAAGGTTGAATACTTTCGGCGGTCTACCATGGGCCCGTTACGGTCTCTCCCACTAGAACTATGCTGGATCCTCGAGCATCCAGAACTATACCATGTCTATGTCATATCATGTCACAATGATTATCAAGTCTTTGCAAATTACCCATGCATATAGGCACGGGTGGAGACTTCAATTAGGGCCTGCTCTAATAACAAGCTGTAACATTCAACCAATTAATTAACAACACAAAAGCGAGAAACCAGGGAACCTATTTCTGATCTGAAATCCCGGGACTCTCGGATCCCTTCCATGGCGAGAACCTACAGATTTGAAACTCAGTAATCCGAGCTTCCTTATCCCCAAATCGACCCCTTCTCAACCGGTTTCCACCTCTTTCTATGGGATTTGGATCAGATTTAAAGGCGGGTTGGATCACCTAAATGATACGAAGGCTAATCGACTTCTAATTCAATTAAATCTATCTTGATTCCTTCATTTCGACCCCATTAACATGCCAAATCGGCATTCGTTCGGTCATATTAGGATGCTTTCGGTTCTAGCTCGCCGTGTCGAGCTCCATTCTTGAGGGAGACATACCGATTCATCATGGTTACTTTTGGAAGCACTCTAGACCTTCGCATAGCAATCTTATCCACATAATTTTCTTATTAGCCCACAAATTTAACAATAGCACAGCGGCATGTTCAAATCGAATCATTCTGCGCCTATGCAATCTCATGGAATCCAATCTATTGAAACCAAATCTGCACGATAAGAAAAAAGATCCGATCGCGATTGAAAGCTCAAGCTCTTGCCCCAGATGGAATTCCTTGCTATCGAAGATCTCCAAAAGCTTCCAAAATTTCTTTCTCAATTTTTTGCCTCTCTAGATCATAGAGCTTTTTGCTTATATTTTAGTTCTATCCTACATGCATGTTCTATCTTGCATGCATGTCAAACTTGTATATACATACATGGTATATCTTGCGACCCATCAGCGGCGGGGATCATTCAGTCTCACCTTTAAAATTTAACCCATGTCCTCATGGAAATTAGATTCTAAGAAATATCATGCTTACTTAATAGAGTATACTAACAATGTCTGAAGCAAGATAAACAATTGCTAGAAAATGAGATAAAATCAAGCTATTACAAATCTCTCACGGGATTTAGCACTATAGAAGCTTCCCCGAGCACCATCATGTAGAGCCTGGCGGCATAAAATAAGCGTTTGATGTTGCGGAAGATCCATTATTATGCTCGGCTTCACCACTTTCGCGACCTTGGCTCAATAGTCTATCATCTGTATCCATCTTCCTTAGGCCCGGCGCTCCCTTTGATTCCATCGGGGGCTCTCCACTGACCTCTCCCTCACGCCAACATTTGGTTGTGATTGAATCTTCCTCCTTCCATGCTACCAAGTGGGCAATTATTCGCCCAGTGTCCACTTCTCTGTGAAATGCCACCTCTCCTCAAGGCACCGTTGTCTTTCCTCATCGGTGAGGCGGGGAGGGCTTACTTCCGGTCACGGATGCCGCGCCCCAATTCACGTTATTACTTTGAACTTCCCGCAGTTGACTGGCATATGGCTCTTTCTCTACATGATAGTCTCGGACTATATGAATTCTCAAGGCGGCCAAAGAGGAAGATGCTTGTCTCTTCCTTTAATTATCCACTTTGCTGACTTTTACGCCAAATCTGCTTCGTTTTTGGCAATTCTTACTACCTCCTCAAGATCCGTTATATGCCACTCCGGACATGGTACTTTTTTGATATCAACATGGGTCCTTTCACAACTCTAGCACACATTTTTAACTTTATCAACAATAGGACAATGTGGTTGCAATCTTCTAAACTTTCATTGTACTGTCCGCGGTCCCTTTTTCGTCAAATCTAAGAACTCATTCATCTTATCAACTTTTATATCACGGAGGTGTAAATGTCCCTCAAAGGCCTTTTTGAACTCTTCCCATTTGCTTGGCCAGGTCTCTTATTCATGTCGGAGTTAGGCAAGTCTCCCACGGGCCTCTTGCAAAACCTCCCAACATTGCTTAAAAGAAGAACTTTTTGCAATCTTGTGCCTTGATCAAATCAAAAGTAGAACTCCCTCCATGGGCCTGGCATCAACATCATCTCCTATTGTGTTCTCTCCTGTAAAACTTCCCTTTTGGTGTCCTTTAACACCTCCTCAGTGCTTTTCTCGGCCCTCGGTCTTTTCTTTGTGACACACTTTGTTCGCGAGAGGCGTTGAATAACTAGGGATAGTAGTTACATCTTGAGCTCCATCTCCCACGCACCACCAGCATATGATCTCCTACTACTCTGCATATAGACAATAGGGCATGGGGGAGTAATGAATAGCTCGAGAAGGCCAAGCCAATGGATGCTGCAAAATTGCTAGAATGGGAACATAGAAATAGAAAGGCCATTACCAAATAGACCTTGCTGTAGGAGATAGATAGATAGATAGATAGTATTTTATTGCATGCATCTTTTAGAGTTGAATGCAAAAATCTATTCTAATTGGGAAGCATTGGCAAAATCTTTTGGAGGCACAAAGAGACATGTGATTTGTCTTTATAACCAACAGATCCTTGCCTTGTCCATGAAATGGATGTGTTGGTGAAATCTTAAATCTTAGGGATGAGATCTTGATGGTGCAACTTGCAAAGGATAGAAGACAATAGTTTCTTCGGGGATCAAATGGTAGTTGGATTTTTGTTAAAAGGCTTTACACCAAATTTCGTCCAGTCACAACTTTAACTTGTATTCCATATGAAACGGTGGATATACATGCAACATCATTATTAAAAGAAAGAGAAAAAATGAAGTTGCATGGCAATACAAAAGAATGTTGTATTTTTCATCGAAAAGAAGCGTAGTTTGGGAAAGACATGTTATGACACATGGAACTATTGCAAGAAAAGTTAGGGCAATCTTCAAAACTAGTAATATGAATGGAGCACAAGGGTCATCAATGTTCTCAAAGGAATCAGTTTCAGACAACAAAAGGTAAAAAGTTACCCTTTAAGAGGGCGAGACCAAAAGTCAAAGTAAACAAAGTGGAAGTAACAATGTGGCTCTTCATGGCATATACATCTTCAAATAAAAAACAGCAAAAATCCTTTGGCTTGATTCAAGTGCTTCTTTTCATGTGAGGGCACGATAAGGGAAATATTTCACACATTTTGAGCATGCCCAAATGGCATAGGGTGTGGCGGCTCATTTGTGGCTGTAGTGCCCATTGTATATCCCATGGAAACTCCCCTATCCGATAGCATTTTGTTGTATGGACACTCCCATCTATCAACTTACCCGGAATGGCGGGGCATGAGAAGAAGGAGAGGTGTCTAGCACACTTCCCCCCCTTAGGCTCCCTGCGAGAACAACATATCTATATAGGCACTAGCAATTCTAATCCGCAGTCAACTACCACGAAGTAGTACAATCCATCCATAGATCCATCGATACATCAATACATCAACACATCAATAGAGCTCCTTCTGACCTGGACACATGGGAAAAGTAGTTTGGCTTGGCTAGGGCTAAGAGATAGAGCAGAACCAAGTTATGGAAATGACTTGGGCGGCAGCAGTTTAATGGCTAGGATTGACCACTCCATTAAGCCCCTCTGTGCATACCTATGCGGATGGGGCTAATTTAGGATCGAAACTTGGCCGTAACACGCCAAAAATATAGTCCCTTAATTTATCACCCAACAAGGCTTCACGCCCGAGGTTGCATCTCCCATTAGATGAGGGTAGGAAAGTTCACCCGCCTTGCTTCGAGAATCTGCATTAAGCTCCCTATGGCGTAAAGTATCATTGGCGACGGGTAAGGATTTAAGGGGCCTAAATATTTTTCTATTCAAATTGAGGGTTGGCTAAATTTATTTAAAAAAAAAAGTTCATAGATTCCTTGCTTGGCGAATTAGGATAAAAAATAAAGCCCTTTAGTTATCTTCCAACTTGGCTCAAAATGTAAAGTTTATGTGACATGAAAATACACGGTGTTGGCAAATCTTTCTTGGTCTCCACCTTTGAGCACTCATTACTACATGAATCACGACTAATTTCAATTCCTTTACAAAATGATAACAAAAGTTGTTCAAGTACAATTGATAAGGAACAAACAATAACATTTGAAGGGTTAATGGGGTCAAATCATCAAATGGCTAACGGTATGCAAAGCCCTTTAGAGTCAACAATTGCAAGAAAGAAGTCACTAATACTTAAAGCTTAAAATGCTCATCACACTAACATTCTTCATAACATTTAACCTAAACAAGTTATAGATTCAAATTCAATATCCATCAAAACATGATTGAGGTAGATAATGAAAGATTCTTAAAATGAGCGAGGCTCTGAGTAGATTAAGGCGTGCTATTTGAATTGATCGGGGCATACGCCTTCAGGAAGCGATTGACACACCATCGACAAAATAATCTAGGCTAAACCCTAGATGTCCAAAATTTCCCTTTTAGAATGGCTAAATTATGTTTTTCTTTTTCTTTTTTTTTAATGATCTTTTGTAACTTTTAGCTATGAAATTTGACTAAAAGGTCTAAAAACCATTTGGCGAATTCTAGCTCCACTCTTAAATACTGGCGACACACGTCCTTATCCATAGTGAACTCACCATTGACCCGAGGGGAAGTGTTGGACTCATACTCGACCCACCCTCAGTGGCCTATCTGAGGCCCCATTAGTTGCCCTTTCAATGAGACCTCCCTCTACTTTTCACTATACTTCCCACATTGTGTGGTGCTCCGATCCTCTCAACCTCCATGGCCCTAAATAACTAAATCAATAAATAAATAAATAAGTATGTTAATAAAGCCATTGAGGGCCCCAGGGCCTCTATGGAAAAAGCCCAATATGCAAAAGCACTAGTCTAATGCTGTATTTTGGCCTCAATTAATGAGCATGGAAGAATTTCCACCAGGGTATCACTCTCATCTTTTTGAACGTCTTTTATGCCAAATCTTTCGAATTCTGGCGGTGTGGGTTAGCAGTAGAGTATAGCACGGGAACATCAATAAATTATGCCCACCATGTATTTTGTTGCATCATGTTGTCTCCAAAGCGCCGTGTTTCGCTGAACAACTTTAACAAACAAAATCTCTCTACGTGTTGGTACATCTGTCCCATCACCCATTCAATGGCAGATGATCTGATGAAACCTAGCAAGATATGAGGAATCTTTTCCATTTCACTAATTTGAAAATAAATAAAGCGCGAACAGCGCTCACTCGCCAGTTTAGTTAATAGCTTCGTCATATATCAGCCACTCATTTTCCATCAGGAGACTTTGAGCAACCCCATAGCCTTTGGTAGCACAAACCAGCTTCACCGTTCCACACTTAAAATGCATTCCCCTTAAGCCCCTGGGTTTGGTGCATAGCTACGGGGGGTGACTTCCGGTATCGGTATACCTATGATGTATATGGCCGCACGATATTTGGTTATGATTGGCCCTCGCGGCATCTTCAGATCTACTTCTTGATCCATTTCACCACATCACCAAATAACCATATGTTGAGATTGTAATAGCACTTGATGAGGAATCTATCCCTGCGGCATTGCCCTAATCCTTCATGCAAATTACTATGGGATTGCTCGGCCTCAAAGTTTCTAGAAATATAAACATGTATCATGGCTTTCCTTATGATGCTTTCGTCAAAAGA
>JAJEKV010000025.1:10710913-10833793 GCA_021234155.1 Isoetes taiwanensis | reverse complement strand
AAAGGTTATGGCGGTGATTGGCGATTTGGGGAGATTTGGGCAGTCGGGACTTGGCGGTTGAAAAAACCATGTTTGCACGGTGTGTTTTGATGGGGATTTGATTACGGCCGACCATACATTACCCAGTTAATAAAAGAAGAAGAAAGATTGAGAACACGATTGTAGAGATGCGGAAATTGAAAGAACGAGGGCTACCATTTTGTTATACTCATACCATGGAAAGTTACGAAACCACCCTTTGGGGAGGTAACATATGAAGGTAACTTAGCATCTGCAATCACGGAGAAGGATAAATTTAATGACTTTACTTACGATGAGAAGATGGAGCCAGCGAGGTGGGAAAATTTAGCGGATGTATAGGTACAGCATGCGAACCCTGCCCACCACTTGCCGGGCTTATGGCTCATATCCCTGTCAGGCATACATGGCCAGAGATCACGGCGAGGTTGTGGGCAAGAGGCTTGTATGGGGAGGGTACCGACTAACCCCTCGAAGAATGAGGCGTGAGAATATTGATGACGTGGCATGTCGGTTGGCATGTTTGATGGCAATCCCGATAAAGTAGGTACCACGAGGCGATCGCCTAGGTAACAAATATGAAATTGAAGGGTGTGATGATGTTAAGCGATAGCGTGGCGAGGGGACTATAAATATATAACTGATTGAGGTTTTCCAACCATATATACAATAAGTGTGATCCTTCGTTCTAGTTTCCTTGGTGTTCTCACATATGCGCTACGCTTCTCTCGAATTTCATGAGCTAGGCTCATTTATAATTCCAATAATTGCGGGAATCGATCGTGGTGCTGTCGAAGGATACATCCAGAGAGCCGGCAACATTAGATAGAAGAGGGCCAAGTACGGTAAAAAGCGGGCCAACTCCCTCCAGGTCAGCGTGTATCGTGCAAGGAGCGGAATCAGGAAGAGCACGATAGGATTGTGGAGGCAGCGAGCGAAATTCGTTTTAAACAAAGAGAAGAGAGTTACGCGAAGATCTCTATTTTCTTGAGGGTGTCAATGGCGCCATCCTTTTAGATTCGGAGAGCGACTTCAACACCAACAATAGAACACCTTGAGATTCAATAGAACCAGAATAGTTGCAGAATGGGAGATTTGAAATATCCAAAGTTCTATCCGGGAGATGATCTTGAGTAGGCATCTATATCGTTCTAAGCTACTTGTGCCATGATGGAAAAATGATGTTAAAAATTATTTCTAGGAACACTTCTTGATGCTCACGACACGGTGAAATGCAGCAATCTCAAGAGACCACACGTTTACAAATTAGAATGCATTAAAAGGCTTTTCTAACCCAATTTAGAAGGAGCGAGGTTCAGGAAAATTCTCCAGAACTCCGCACATTAAAGTGTTATCGAGGATGAGACTTTGCAAAATTATATTTTGAATACAAAAGCTTGTCAAAAGAGACTTGAAAAGAGAGACCGCTACCTATGAAGAACAAGTAAGATATTTTGTGGAGGATTGCTTCCCTTTACTTCAATTATTTGTGAAAGCAAACAGCAGAGCTACTTTGGATGGCGCCACGGTGGCATCACAATGCTCTACAGCCAGTTTTGAAGTACAAAGGAACCTTGCAATTCTTTCAAGTGGAGGAGGATGATTTCTATGGCAGCCAACACATTTCCAACCTTCGGGAGGTGGATTATTTCCGCCTCAACAACGGTCTTGAAGCAATCCGGCACATTTGCCATCCCGATGCACCCCTATCATTAGCGGCCAATCCAACATTAACTTTGCCAAATGCTCCTGTGCTTAGAAGTCCATCAATATGGAGAACCAAATGCTTAAGGTTAAAGAAGACATATCTCAAGCAAGAAGATGGATGGGATCCAGTATATACTGCAATGAGGAACTATCAACTCCTGCGGACATAGATCTTGCTTGGTTTCCCTCATCATCGATCCCATAATACTTCTTCACCAAATAACCATTTACTCTTGTGGGAAGAAGGTCTCCCTCAATGTTTGTGATGAACCATTAGAAACCGTCACTCACCACATGGTCCGAGCATGTTGCTTTGACGCTGCGTTTGGTTTGCTCGCTGTTGGTGGGACTTGCCATTAGAGAGCATTGTGAGATACAGTTAGTTAGTATATGAGGCTAATCAGGGATGGCGGCGGTGCTGCAGTACTGCATCTGTTGTTGGTAGAAATAATCCACCTTCCCCGGTGGAATGTGTTGGCCTATAAAGTCATCCTCCCTACGCGAAAGAATTGACGGGCCTTACTCAAAACCAGCAGTGTCATGTTGTGATGCCGCCTGCGTCGTCATCCAGGGTAACGTTGGCTTGCTCTGAAGCGGTGAATGAGGGGCAATCCCTCACCAAAACTCTTCTTGTTCTTCGGCGGCGATAGCGATGTCTTTGACAACAAGCTTTGTATCTCAGGCTCTCTTTGCAAGTCATCTGGTAACACTGTGTGAGGATGGAAAATTCTGCTCGTGAGCTCCGACTCCTCTGGGGTGAGTTAAAAAACTCTTTGTCATTCCAGTGTAAAGGTGTCGGAGTACCCGATACTGCTCCGTCTTCTTATTGATTCTGGAAATAATTTGGCGATCGTATCTTTTCCATTTGTGACGACTAACATGAAGCCCGTTGATCATCTCTGGATGAGCTTTGGATGACAATCTCCCGATGCTTACGGTAGACCAGTTCAACTGTCGTGGGTGGCGGGGTTCTGTTGATGATGGAGTGGGTGCCGGTCTGGGGATGGTGTTGCCTGAAAATGAGGATCTTCGTTGGCGGCCTCTTTCTCTTTGTTTAAATCGTGATTCGTTCGGCGTGCGTTCACGGGCCCTGTCGTTGTAACTCGCGGTTAGTTCGCTACGCGTACGCTCTGACGGAGGAACCAGCTGGTTTTTCTTTTGCGATGACTGGCTCCTCTGGCAATGGCTCTCGCGGACGTATCTCGCCGGCGAGCTCGACTCGATTCGACGATCTCTGATATCGACACAACTCGCGACCGAAGAAAGTGTAGCATTTGTGAAGAACGCTCAGGGAGCAAACGAAGGATCCGCTGGCCGCATGCGATATGGTTGGAAAAACTATGTTGTTATAGTCTGCTGCATCATCATACATCATCACACCTTCAGCCGTGTTGCCACCTGGTGATTACTCCTCGGCACCGCGCATCGGCGGATAAGTCTCATCAAATACCAGCTGAACATGCTGCGTCATCAATATGCGTCTCGACCAGCTAACGAGGAAGGGGTTGATCGTGCCCTCCCATAGTTTCATGACCCTGTTTGCGACGGTCGCGGCCGGTATCTTCAGTGGGGCCAGCGGGCTTATAGCTGCGATGGTGGTCGGTTGGTGGGTGCCGCCGGGCGACTGCGGTGGAGATTCTTCCATCTCGGCTCCATCTTCGCGTGATAAAACTGCACGCAAACTAATCGCTGGGGTGATTCACATGCTGAGCGGCGCTGTTACCTCCCCAGGAGTGGTTTCGCCAGCTTTCGCGGTGGTGGCTGAAATGGTGGCCACCGTTCACCGTTTCGATTATCGTCGTGCGAATCTTCTTCTTCTTCTTTGTTCGGTCTGCGTAACGGTGGTGACGTCAAATCGTCAGCGACACCGGCGACGTAATTTTTCTTCAAACGGCGAAAATCGACTGCTCGTCTCCTCATCGACCAATCTCTTTCTGATGCTAACACTAGCTCGGCGGTCATTTCTTCTCAAAGCTTGGCGGATAAATGGAGTAAATTCTGAGTTCAGCCTTAAGCTTATTATTTATTGTGCCCTTGTCTTCAACCAGGCCAGGCAGCTGCAACTCCGACCCTAGAATCTATTCGGGACCGCCATGGCTTTCCACTTGATGGCCGCCCTTTTTCTGATAAACCGTCCAAATGGCCTTTAGAGTCGCAATAGTCCATGCCTGTTCTTGCCTTGTTAACAATTAATACATCCTTCCTTTAGTTTTCCTTTTTATTCTTTAATGGAACTTATTCTCCAACTCGGCGCTCCTTTATTCCTGAGATTTCTTCTTCAATAAAGTCATTCTTGTGGCCATTCCTTGTCACCATTGATATTTCTTTTCTGGTTTTGCCCATAAGGCCATGACAATCTTCTTTCTTCCGTAGGTACTTCCATGGTTTCTTTCCTTTAGCTTTTTTCTTCCTTTAATTCTCCATACTTCTCTTCTCTAAACAAGCCCTTTCCTTTGGGGCCTTTGTTTGCCAACGTTATCTCCATTTTCCACCATGGGTATTTTTCTTCTATAGGGTTCTTCTCCCGACCTTTATTTATATACTTATATCTTTCTCATGGGTTATTCGTGGCGCATTTCTCGGGCTACTTGCTTCCCTTTCCATAGTGCCTAGCTTTCTTTTCTTAAGCTAGCAGTTGTACATAGTAATTTGCATATTTAAGGTATTTTGCAGCTTTTGTACCTTCATTGTGAAATATTGTTGTAAGCTAGGAAGATCCCATGCCGGTGACCATTTATCCAGTTATTAGTAGATTATAAGGATAGGGGGTGAATGATTTCTTGATCTTTGATTTGTTGCGGTTAGTGGAATTACGAGAATGAGTATTCGGATGTGGCGATTTCTTTCTAATAAATTTCCGAAGATGAAACTAATTGGTAAAAGAAAGCGACTTATTCAAAGATGTAAGCCTTTCACTCTATTAGACCTTATATAGGGTGGTAGGATGATATATTGCTGTGAATGCATATTCCCTCTTAGGTGCAAAAGTCCATTAAGTCTTGTCATGGTTCCTGCGGTAGTCATTTCTTCTTGATGTAGCTGCTAAAAGGTGCTAAATACGGAATTCACCGGTAGCGACCTGTTTTACGATGTAAGCTCATGTGACGTGTGACCTGCCAGCGTATGGGCAGGCCTACTAGAGATTCTGTGCCATGAACCCAATAGTTCCTCTCAGGCATATATAGGACTACGTAACTAAGTGGGCGAGCCAAGCCTTGCGCCATGATAATCTTGATGTTGTTGCAGCCTTTTTATATAGAAACATCATCCCATTAGGTTTGGTTGTCCTTTAGAGTTAGTGAGTGATAGGGTTCTCCTTGATCAATGGAGACAATTACAGCCTTAAGCCCCGGAGCGATGTGACATATCTCATGAAAAAAGCACCCCATATCATCCCCAAAATTTGGACAAAGTTGTTAGATGCATTATGGGCCTATAGAATAATACAAAGTTGCCACAAAACAACCTTTTATGTTAGTGTATGGCCAGAAGCAGTTTTGCCAGCAAATTAGAAATCCCATCTCGGTAGCAATTAGGAATAGATGAAGATGGTAGCCTTAAGCACGCTTACGAGTTGATCGTGATGAGTTCGGCTCCCGTATATATAGGCGCAAATGAGAAAATGCGCCAATTATGATTTTTATTTTGTGTTATTATGAGGGCTAACTAAGGAGCAGAGCATGGGTATGGTAGAAGACTATACTCCACATGATTCAAGACTATTTTAATGGCGAAATTGTAAAAAGCTAGAATTATGTGATTGGAAGTGATGGAAGATTAGGATCGCTTATGTGTCAAAATCATAGACTTAGGAAGTTCTCAGTTTATCCACATGAATGACAAAGTTTATAGTGTTTAAGGTCCGATTCTATTGAAATTGTATAAGTGAAAAGCAACGTGAATGGAAGCTAGATCTTGTGCCTATTCATGTCCTCTCTTGCTTCAGCTGCAGTGTCACAGTACAGTTTGATCCATCAATGCTATTACATATTTGATCATCTTTTATTCTGATTAGGATGATGATAATTGAGAGTGAATAATTTTCTTTGTGTGTATGGTGATGGGTGCAGTGCAGGTGGATTTGGGGCATAGGGGTTTACGGAGGAGATTCTCTTGTGTAGTTTTGGGCAAATAACAAATAACAAAACCTATAGAAATAGCAATAACTTTGTAGAAAGAAATCAGGATAATAGGAGGGAATTGGGGAATTTGATTTTGTTAGAGAGTAAGTAGGCGGGAACCGACTCTTGCCATAGCCATGATCATCACGGAGGAAGCGGATACGCATGGCCGCTGCCTTTTGCATATAGTACCACCTTACTGTTCTAACTAAACCTAATTAATATTAGAGAATTAATATTGTTTATATTTTTTTTTTATATAAAGGGTCCATTTGCTAACATTTGAGGTTGTAAGGCGAAAGTTGGAAATGCAATACTTGTAATACAATTTTAGGTGCCAATATTTGAGGCTAATAGGTGATATTAAATAAGCTACTAACATTATATGCCTTCCTAATATTAGCGCTGAGAATTCTTTTCATTCCATATTATGTCTAAGCAAGCATAAAGGCTTATGAATATTAATGCTAGGTTTCCGGTTTGCAACCCTCCTCGTCTTCCCTTGTGAATTATCCCATTTCATCAACCGTACGTTCTCTTTGAACCTTGGGATTACGATGTAGCCATGGCGGGGATGTTCCTGGAGTCAGGAACTACCAACTCTGTCATTATAGAAGCTGTTGTTGTCCTCATCGGCGACCTATAATATTTCTTCTTGGGGATAACCATTTATTCTTGTGGAAGAAGATCTCCCTCAAAGAGTGGAGCTATATTGAAATGTTAGAAATACTTGCTACGCCACATGGTCCAACCTATCTCATCTTCAACTTCTTTGGGCCTTCGATGTTTTTGCTTCATATAACGATACTTGGCCTCGAACTTAAATTCTTTTGCAAATGCTTATACTTCCATTTTCTTTTCTCTTTTTGTAATGCTTCTCATTAGCAGGGCTAGAAATCTTGTCTCTCTAACGTTTCAAGTTCCTTCAATCGTTCTTTCACACTCCTATTCTCGACATGTTGAGTGCTATCCTCCAAACTTGTTGTTTCCAACTCAATTGGTATCACAGCTTCAAGCCCATATACTAATTGGAATATGGCATAGCCTTTGTAATACCTTGTAAGCGGTCACGATATGCCCTCTGAGCATCAATAATCTTTGGTCCCAATGGGATTTACGACTAAGTGGAGCAAATTTTCATCATAGTATTGCATAAGGTTTTATTTATTAGCTCAGCTTGTCCATTGGCTCATGGATGGTAAGGACTACTCTTTGATGTTTATTCATTTGTTGTAAATCCGCTTATTTGGCTAGCAACAACAAGCGCATTTAGAACTCTGGTTCCCTTAGGCCTTGAAAATCGTGCGGAAGAAGCAGAGTTTTCAAAATCATTCAAATAAAGCCAACTTTATAGAGAAACAGCTCAAACAAAACCGCATACATTCTTGCCCCTTTGTTAACAATTGTTAATACATCCTTTCCTTTAGTTTCTTTTTTATTTTTCAGTAGGTTTATTCTCCAACTAAACGCTCCTTTATTCCTAAAGTTTCTTCACTAGCCCTCATTCACCTTGGCCCGTTCCTTGTCACCATTGATATTTCTTCTGGTTTGCCCTTAAGGCCCGACAATCTTCTTCTCTTCATAGATACTTGTAGTTTCTTTCCTTACAGCTTTTCTTCCTTTATTCCTCGCTATAACTACCAAGCAACAGCTCTTTTCCTTCCAGAGGCCTTTATTTGCGAGTTATCTCCATTTTCCACCATAGGTATTTTTCTTCTGTGAGGTTCTTCTCAAATAACCTTGTTGCCATATGATTCTTCCATATCTTTAGCATGGGTTATTTGGCTCACCTTCCCTTTCCATAGTGCCTGACTTTCTTTCTTAAGCCTTGATTGTATAATAATTGCATATTTAAGTGTTTTAACTTTATACCTTCATTGGCAGATGACACACAACAATCCGAAATTGAAATTCTTGTAATATGATTAACCATCGGTAATCCTTCCCGTTCTGAGGTTTCAAAATTAGATACTTTAATGTGATGGTCAACATAGAAACTAATTCTTTACCAAGTAAGTAGTAGCGAAACTTTATTATAGAATAGATCATTCCTAACCCTTTGCTATTTAGTTGAATAGTTTTCTTCTGCATGAGATATTTTACGCCTACTTGCATAATAGATTGGGTGGTCCCATCCATCTTCTGCATTTAGGGATAAATGCTTTCTGTGCATAAGCGGATGCATCTACATGTAGATGGAACTCCTTCAGTCCCATCTAGAAACTTAAGTATGAAGTGCGATAAACATGATTCTTTCAATATTGTAAAAAGCCTTTTTGACATTCAATAGGCTAATTATATTCATTTCCCATCTCTTAGAAGTGATGTTAAGGAATGGGCCTTATACGCATAATGTCTTATAAATAAAGCGATGATAACCAACACTTGGCCTAAAAGGCTTGCAATTGCTTCACATTAGTTGGTGGCACTAGATGATCAAATTTAATTTTATTAGGATCAATGTCATAATTCTGGGCGAAACAATTCTTCCTAATAATCTACCATGAGTAACTCAAATATATTAGGGTTTAAAGAGATACCATAGTCCGACATTTTTAAGCACAATCGTAATTTCTCTTTATGGTCTGATGCATCGTAAACACAAAATCATCTAAAACACCTCATAAATTGCCTTATATATAGTCCATAAATTCATTAATGACCACTCTTTGAAATAGCGGGAGTATTCTAATCAAATAATAACCCTATGCAAACACCCCCATTACGTAACAAATGTTGTTTTGTTTGGTCTTGGGGAGCAATGGTTACTTGAATTTATAACCACTAAATGATACAATTCATGTATATTTGGGAAGTTGTAACACGAGAATCATAGAACCATAATGAAATAATAGAACACGGACTAAAGCTTTATTCAAGCTGGCCTTAATTAATATGGCGGCACCATTAACCTGCTTAGGATCCAACAGGTTATGGGAAGCACAAGTGTTCTATAGCAAATGGCTGACTCTAACATGGCCCTCGATAATTCACTACTCAAGTAGCCACAGATGGAAAGTAATTACCGTCCTTAAAGTCGTTGTAAGCAGGTGATTTGTGACCCCTGTCACGTTTTTGACCATTACTCTCATACGGATGAACTACGATATGTGCTCCCAATTCCAAAACTAGACTTCATAGGTTCCAATAGGCTAAAATAACGCCTCAATAGAAGCTGGATTTGCTGATATGTCCAAGCGAATTTTAGGTTCCTATTTATAGATCTCTGCGACTTTAGCCTTTTTAGCCCGTGATTGCCTTTTATATCAAAATATCTCCTTGCCTTTAATTAGATTATATGACTTTATCATATAGGATATATCTATGGCCTTTTCTCGACTAATTATCATCCCAATGATAGTGCCTGGAAACCAATTCATAAATATCAATGGTTCTTCACCCCCGTGTTATATTGTCCTATGCCCTTTATATTTATTAGGTGACCTTAGAATAACATTTATATAATATTGCCATGACTATTAACCCCATTAAACCATAGTTACTCCTAAATTACTTGCTCCATATCACTAAAACCGTCAAGGAAAATACAATATTCATGTCAGCAACTGAATCTAACATTATCGATAAATAATACGGAAAATCCATCTTTAATTATTCTGTATTCAATTACATCATAATCTACACACTCTTAGTTTCTTATTCTTTATGGGACTATAACAATTGCTTGAAAATGATACTATTATAATGCGACTCTATAAAACCAACCTAAAATTTGTCAATTTCTTCCTTAACCACACTTGAATAATTTGGATTCATCCTATAAGGTTTTTTGTCTAACCGCTCTTGCTGAGTTCCAAAAATCTTATGCACTCAAAGCGGAATATACCTCTAAGGTCACGATAACTCCATAAATACATCTTGATTCTGAAAAGAGATCCATATTTTGTAGCTCCTCATCCAAGTTTTTGGGTTCAGCCAATCACTTTAGAGTTCTTAGGTCCTAAATTTAAATCAATAATCTCGGAGATGTTAGCATTGCTTGATCTATCCTAGGTGCACTATAATGCGGAGTCTCTTTTAGTTTGGATTCCCCTTCCTCATATTTGGAGAAGTAGTTGGGATGTTCTCTTATTCATCTTCTTCTATTTCTTACGAAATGGTTCGTTAGTAACATCCACACTTATAGTATAAGCATTTACAATACACAATTCATCCATTTTTCTAAGCGATGCTCGAGAAGTGTCTTCCTAATGTTTATTCTTTCATAACCCTTTTCCTCAACATACACTTGATGTTCCTCAATTCCCTTATTATTATCATCATAATCATCATCATCATCGTTATCATCATTGTTATCATCATAAATCATGAGGATGTCCTCTATAGAGGAGCTAGTATCACTATCATTTCCATCCTATCCCTAGATTGGATATGCACTCTACTTTTAATCTCGGTGTTTCATCCCAATATGTATGCACAAAATAACGAGGGGTTCGAGTTTGATATAGATATAATTCTTGGGAAACCATAGACCATATCCTAAAACAATTCAATGAGTTATTATAAAAAAACATAGATTTAAAGATAAAAATAGTCCATTACCTCCTTTGGTTAGATTGGTTTAAATGGTCATTTAGGACATTGAGTTATTTTGGTAGAGGTTAGAATCCGTGTTCATATTCTAAAAGCAAGTGAGCATTATGAGGCTCGATATACCATCAAAACCTTAAAAACGAGCTGCGTATTAAATACTTAAAATCTTAATCACAATCGCAATTGAGCATAATTGAAGCGAAGGTGTCCGGAGGCTCCAGCATCGATGCAGGCCGTCGGTTGACGAGATCAAGGCGGTGGTGATCCAGGGTGCACCTCGTTTTAGAATATGTAGCAAAATAACGGGGGGTTGATATAGATATAATTCTTGAAACCATAGACCATATCCTAAAACAATTCAATGGTTATTATAAAAAAACATAGATTTAAGATAAAAATATCACATTACCTCAGGTTAGATTGGTTAGTAATCTTATTAGGACATTGGTTATTTTGGTAGAGGTTCCGAATCTGGTATTCATATTAAAAAGCTTAAGTGAAACCGTCTATGGGGCTCGATATACCATCAAAACTTAGGCAAACTCGTATTACGACGTCTTAAAAATCCTTAGGCGTCACAATCATAATTGAGCATAATCGGGCCGAGAGGTGTCGGGGCTCCAACATACGATGCGGTAGTCGGATTGTGAATCCGGCTTGTTGTAGTAGTCGAGGTGCACCTCATTTTGAATATGGCCGTGAACCAATACGTGTTGCTTGAAGCTTGCGTATTATAGCCTACCTAGTAATAATGGATAAGTAAACCTCCATGCCATCCTCAAAAGGAAATTACATAGTCCACAAAGAGAGTTACACCAACAATTAATGTTTTATTCAAGTAATCAATCCCAATAGTTTGTACCTCCTTTGATCAGCCATCCTAATCACAAAATGCCTTTAAGGTGCGGGGTTAGGCAATTCTAATTTTTCCATATAGACTCGGGCATGATGTTCACCTTGGACTCTCTCCATCTATTGTGCAATTCCTTATTAAAGGTTCCATTAATTTCCAACATCTAAAGCACGAGACTCATGTTGGCTATTATGGGCCATGCGAAATTTACAATTACCTCCTATGACTCTTTCATGAGACATTAATATCTTCTACGACAACTAGGGGCAATTTGCTTGTGAATTGTTTAAGGTGGTGAGGGTTGTTTATTTTCCATATCTTTTTAAAATATCATAGAATTGACTCATTTTTAAATTCATAACTCTTTTATACTTTTATGGACACCTCTCTTGCTTTTAGGTGGTTGTGTTTATAATCTCTCTTACCGCTTTGGGTTGAAACGATTCTTGATTTCTTCAAACATCTCTTATGAATCCATCTATCCACCTCGTCATCTAATATTTGTTCCTCAAACAAATTTGAAACTAGATATCTTCATTATGAACTAAACTTTCATTATTAACCTTGTTTTCTCTCTCATACATGATTCATTCTCTCCTTCTCAAATTCCATTCTGATTTCTACAACATAAAATTTGAGTACTTGGCTCTCCAACGAATATGGCCCCACTACTCGATGACAACCTCTTTACCCTATTCTTAGGGTGGGATTTTGTATCACTTTAAGCTTATGAGGCAATTTTCTTGGTGTGCAGCCCTTGGGTTTGACAGATTTTACATATTGGTTGGTAACATTGGTTTCATTAGATTTGGACATTGAAGAGGCGTAATATTTGTTTCTTATCTATAATTGAAGGGTCTTCTTCCTAAACATTTGGTCTTGGACCCCCAGTATTGAGTTGAGGTTGTGTTATACAAGGACATATTCTCTATGATCATACATTGGTTGAACTTGGTATCTTTGATATTGGGAGATCCTAGACTTGAGTTTAGTCTTATCATCCCAACTCCATCCCTTGTATCAATTGAAAGCATTGATCTGTTCTATGATTGTTTCCCACAATTTAGGCAAGGGCTTAGAATCGGCGTTGGATGTCATTTGTGATGTGGAAAATGCTTAGGTACATTTTGAAGCAATTTAGACATATTGGCATGATTAATAGTCTCTTATTACTGCAAATGGGAGAAAATCGCAATTGATGTTATTTTTTAATGTTTTTATAAATATTGTTTAGTTAGCCTCATAATAACACAAAATAACATCCCATAATTCCAATATCGATGATCATCTAAAAGTGATTGATGCTTGAGGACATTTCTTACTTAAAAGTACTTTGTAATATTTTAGTGTATAATATGAAGTAAACACGTTCTTCAAAAAAAAAATAATATCATAATTGTGCATTTTCTCCATTTGAGAACAGACACTATTAATCATGCAAATATCCTCCATTGCTTCAAAAATAAAATTTAGGCGTTATTTTTCATATCACAAGTGAATGTCAACCTTTCTTGAATTTAAGCCTCCTTATCGAAATTGTGGGGAAAAACAAATCATAGAAACGGATCAATGTTTTCAATTCGTCAAGGGATGGGAATTGGATGATAAGACCTCAAACTCAAGCCTTAGGATCTCCCCAATATCAAGGATACCAAGTTCAACCAATGTATGATCACCAAGAAACATGTTCATGTATAACACAACTCCTCAACTCAATCTTGGGGTCCAAGACCACAAATGTTTAGAAGACCTCTTCAATCTTATAGATGTCAAGAAATGGGGCACATTCGCCTCAATGTCAAATCAGTAAGCAATAGGTTACTGTGTCATAGCAAGATCTGTCAAACTAGGGTTTGCACACCCAAAGAAGAAATTGCCCTCATAAGCTTAAAGTGATACAAAATCCTGCTCTAAGAATAGGGTAAAGAGGTTGTCATTGATAGTGGGCCATATTCATTTGAGAGCCAAGTACTCTCACTGTATGTTGTAGAAACTGTGTGCAAGATTTGAGAAGGAGAGAAGGGTGCGTGGGAGAGAGAACAACAAAGGGGTTAATAATATGATTTTATAGATCACGGGGCTTAAACATGGCCTATGGGACCCAAGTACAAAGAAACAGCGTATTACTGGGTTGAAACCCCCTTCGAGAGGAGTTCCAGAGGAAAAACCTTAAGTAACAATAAGGATCTTTGACATCTTGCTGATTATATACATAATCACAAGTCTAATTTGAGGTTAATGTCGGACGAGAGGCATAAGCGGGTCGTATCCATTACCTCCTAGATACGATCCCAACAAGCCTCGAGGCCGTGTCTATACACAATTATGATCATAGCATGATAGTCTGATTTGAGCATTTGCGAAGGAGGCTTGGAAGTGTTATTTTTGTTAATTTGCTTAGTAAGTATTTTGTTTTAGCATCCCATGAACAGTAAAGTAAATACATTTTGCTGAAGATACACCCCAAGGCATGGAAGAGTATAATTATGCTACCCTCTGTCTATTTGAAATGGGCTACAATTGTAATTAATTTATTGAACCGAGTATTTCTTTTGTAAGTGTTTTAAAGTACAGTTTAGCTGACAATTTCTTCTTTTGCATTTGCAGTATTTTCTTTTGCAAGGTAGTTTGGTTCCTTTTGAGCTTATTTTCACGATGTCCACCATCATTTTGGTCCACTATTTCTCTATGTTTATAATCAGTTTTTTAGCGAGCATAGGCTTTGACTATAGCAGTTCCATTCACTTTTATAAGAATGGCTAGATCTGGAATATCATATCTGGCTATAGCTGGAATTGTATATCTCTACGTACACAATTGATAGCTGCCATGTGATTTTGGCAATTAGATAGCAATCGATTCTGATGATGAAAATGTAGGTCCTTTCTCTTTGCACTAACACAATGTTTCTTTTTTAAACGACAATAATGGCGATGGCAAAATGAGCATGTAATATGAATATTAAAACCCTAACACAAATTAAATCCATTTTTTTCTTTCTCGGTTTTTACTAAGGCGATGTAAATTGAACACAAAAGCTTCAATCCGATTTTTTATTCTGGAAGACCCCTTGGCAGGAATACTGCATGCAACAACTGGGTTTATGGTTCCTGGGCTTTGCTCTGTCTATAAGTTAAACAAAAAATATTTTGTTTGAAGGAAACGATCCATAGCCCTCCTTCTTCTCGCAAAAATAGAAGAGCAGTTAAGAAGCTTGTGGCCTGCCAACCAAAAAGAAAATTGTTCTCTGTTTTATCTGAACATGAATAACAAGTGTCTTAGATTTCCAATGTTCTATGCAACTTATATCGCAGACTTCATGTATCCAAGTCGGCGTCATACGGTGGAGCTTTTTGTATTCGACTATGAAGGATAAAATCCCACAAATATTTGAAGGATCGAGAGAGCTCCTTGCCAAAACCCTAATGATCAAAAGAATGGTAATGGCGAATCTAGGCTGTTGCTCCTCAGCTTTGTCGAAAATTTGTATTAAACCTCTCCTCCCAGCATCTACTTAATCTTAGCAAACTCTAAAATTTGATCGTAGGAGTACCATAAATGTTAATTTATTATTTTTTCCCGCCATTTTTTTAACCTATCTAACATTCGTGGCACCCTTTTTGGGCAATTTAAAAATGCCTTGTATTTTAATCTAATTGTTAAAAAGCCCTAATTTTATTGTATTTATCAAAATATAATCTCTTTTATACGTATATTCATTTTAATTTGAACGGCGGTGGCGGGAAGCTAGATCGATCAGACAAATAGAAATTCGGACATCAATTTGCCTTCGTCGGTCTGGCGAAGATCCGTGAAGAATAGGCATCCGACAACTTGATTCTTCACAAAGCGGTAAGTTTTGGTTTTGCATGCTTTTTGATATTCTTTCATCGTTGAGGCAGTTACGCAAAAACCCAAGACTTTAAATTTTGCAATTCTCATCCTAAGTCTTGGTTTTTGCGAGCTGTCTCAGATCAAGAGAAAAAAAAGCATGCAAAGCAAAACTTACATTTGTGAAGAATCAAGTTGGATAACCGGTCCTTAGGATCTACGCTCGCGCATCGAGCCCGAGCAATTTGATATGCGGAATTTCCATTGTCCCTTTGGATCTAGCTTTTTACTTGATAATATTAAGCAAAAGCGAATATTCACGCTTAGAGACAATACTACCGGTCCTTTCACATCTAGATTCTTTGCAACCCTATGTTCTTGAAGCTGACAACTTAGATATTGCTCTTGGTTGTATCTTGTCATAGGAGGGGTGTGATCACTCATAGAAGTTTCATCCTGCTGAAATCAACTATCTTATTTATGCAGATAAGGAACTTTCAATGATTGTTGACTCTTTTTAAGAGTGGCGACAATTTCTTGAAATCTCCCCTCATAAAATAGTACATTGCAACGATCATCAAAACACAGGTATTTTAGTTACCTAGATTTTCCAATCATCTCGGAGTACAATGGCATACACAGGTGTTTGATTTCGTCATCAAATTTTGGCTTGACACACTTCAAGAGAAATCAGATGCTCTTTCTCACAGATCTTATTTGGAACCTAAAATAGGGGAATCAGAATTTGATCAGCAATCCCAGGTCATTCTTGGTTTGATTGATTGCAGCTTCTTCTTTTGCCGCCGTTGTTCAGACTCCTCCTTGTGCTTTCTGCTTTCGGCAATACGAAGCGCACTTACCATAGATCCTTTGACACAAAATATTCTTTCTCACCTTGGTTCAAACTCTTCCTCTGGAGCTCCACCTCATCATTTAGATTATGAGGCTTTTCACGTCCATGATGGCCTAATTTTTCAATGCAATACCTTGTATATTCCTAATGGTGATCCTCGACTTCAAGTTCTACTTGACCTGTCCTGATTCCTCTTACTTCCCTCTTCTGGCCATTTGAAGTTGCGAAGCTTCTGGGAACTCATTGCTCAAAGTTATTGGTGTGGGCCTTTCATATATCCTGAATTTGTGTCTGTCCACATGACACTTCTGCCAGTACTAAAGCCCCCAAGCATTACATGACACTACTATGATGCTAAAGCCCCCAAGCATCTTCCTTATGCTTTGCTTCAGCTTTTACCAGTTCCAATCAGCCCTTTAAGGAGCATTTCGGTGGATATTTCATTGTGGATCTCCCATCTTTCTAAGGCTTGTTATCAAAGTTGCATAGTTTTGTCACTACTATATAGGGATGGGTAGCTGAAGTACTCCAGCTCCATGCTCGACATCATGTCGCATTCTCAAATATGAGTATTATACTCATATATAAATGGCTGTCACACGGAAGCAAAGGTAGTTGGATGGCTTGAACTCGTAACTTTCTAGTTGCGAGATATATACCTTTGCCAAGTAAGCTACCAACACTTCTTAAAGGCATTTAGTGCATCTTTATATACGAAGTTGTTTCTAGAAGGTTTTGGAACATTTTAGAACCTACACACATGTGCAACAATTGGCGTGATCTCATCCTTTGAGTGGCGCGATACTGAGCGTTGGTCTAGAAGTCAAGACTTATATTTAGAAGTGTCTCATCCTTATTGAATCATTTCGATTCAACAGCAATCTTGAACCTTCTAGCTCAAACCCTTGCATACTGCCTTGTTGTATCAAGTATATCTAGTTTTTCGGCATATTTCTCAACTCTTGCTGTCGTGAACGTTCATGATAGAAGGAAGCATGGGCTATGAGTCTTACATCAAGATGTATATTATTTTCTAATACGAAATTAGTATAGTTTGTTATAGCTGGAGTTTCCATATATTGACTTGAAGTTTCAACAAGCTTAAGGTAGGACAACATATCTATTGATCCAGATGCTAATGTTATACCCCAATAGATGTATATTCTTCTCACTGACTTTGAGCAAGCTAGAATTAGATAGTTGTTGGTATTACATATAGCATTCCATGTTCACAACATACATCATTGCTTGATGCATTTCTATGCGGCAAGCTAGAAATTAAGAAATGCCATTTTTCTAGAGTTTGTGGAAGTAAAATTATAATATTGAGCAAAAGCAATAATATTCTTGAGGAGAAAAACAATGTCCACCATCAAACTTTTGTTGTAGAAAAGTACTAGCAGAGATCTGAAGGTGTAGGAATAAGAAGTCATGAATTTGGAGGCATCCATCCACCACAACAAATTGGGGTCATGGACAAAGGTTTTGATGAGGGGCAACTTAGTTCAAACAAGTTTGAAATCAAGCATACGTGATATGGTTTAAGGTTAACATCTGACAACGAGCTCGGGGGAGTGGCAATAACATATAGAGCTAGTATATATATTATGGTTGTGAACAAAAGGCAAAGGCAGCAAAGGCAAAGGCAAAGGCAATAAGCAAAGTGTTTTCTAAAGAAGGCTAAACTCGTAAAGACTTCTATAAATAGAACTTGAACTTCAATTGGTGATATCATCGCAACCAAAAATCTGATTTGGTCGAGTTTTACGTTTCTGGAATTGCTCAAAGTCTAGTTTTCAAATTGGGGTGGCGCTTCTTCTGGTTCATCTGTATGAGGGAGGAATGGCGAAAAGAGTGACAATTTCTTTTGTAAAGAAAGACACATTTCTAATGAGGTCCTCTTTCTTTGGACCTAAACATGCCAAAATAGGATAATGCCTCTAAAAATGCAAAGAACTAGTCTATGATTTGATGGATGATGATAGTTTTATTTAACATTAAGAAACACCTTGTAGCAGATATTAAAATAACATTTGTAGTCATGATTTATTTGTTGACTAAGAATTTGCATCCTTAGAGTAGAAGGCAATATTCCTTTATGGAATGTCTATCCAGCATGTTGCTGTATATGGAAGTGAAGTGAAATGAAGCAAAGTTCCTTTTAAAGGAGGACATTTTTAATGATTAAGAAGTCCTAGGAAAATTAGAATCCCTATAGTTGGACCTAAAAATTTCCAATCTAAGATAGCAATTGGGCTAAACTACATGCTAGGGGAGGGGCACCAATAGTAGACCATGGTCCAATAATGGACCAGGGTAAAATGGACTAGTTTTTCTAATAGTAGCTCAACACATAACGTTTGCCTCAATCTGCACCATTGAGTTAAATGGGCAAAGAAAGGGGGTTTAATTGTCACCATCCAATCTCGATCCATAAATGATTCAAACTATTTATAGATTGAACCATTTAATGTGGAAATTTCATGGGCTATATGAACCGAGTTTTTTTCAAGAGAAATATATGCAATACCTCATATTAAGGCTTTTAAACCATGCATTTTAATTGACAAAGATATTATTGAATTCTAATCCACATTGTCCTTATTTGGTGCCAATTTGCAGCGGCACCATGTGGTCCCAGAAGTATAGTTTTTTCTTATATATCTAAATGGGACAACCATAAAAGTCCACGTATTCAGACACAATACAAAAGTGCGAGAACTAGGCCGAGCTCAGAAGAGCAGCAGCCATGTCGTCTCCGGCATGGATTTGCCTGTTAATGGCCTTCTTATTCATCCCATCTTCTCGGGCAATGCAGGTCAGCTAAAGCTTATCGACCTCTACTTTCTTAACTGTTTCATTTCATATTTTGTTGTATCAGCTGAATTTCTAGTGTTAGTTTGCATTGAGCTGGGAGCTGGGCGCACAATCTGAGAAATTGTTTTGGAATCATAGAGCATTCTGTCTAACGTGTACCTGTGTGCTGCAGACTTACATTGTTTATATGGGAAGCAGTCCTATTTCTCATATGCCTGAAGAAATCACTAGATCCCATCATCATATGCTGAAATCGGTGCTAAAAAGGTGGAAATAAGACATCATTCCTTATGCAACTAGTTCATTTACGAATGTTAAGACATTGAACATATCCATAGATAGAAGAGAATGTCCAGGATAAATAGGAGTCCAAGAAAACTATCAATCTTCCCGTTTGGCCTAGATTTGAGCATTGGTTAACTTATAGTTATTTCATTCTATCTATCATATCGAGGGAGCAATTTCTTTGATAATATGGACTTGTTGCATCTTGTTCTGTAGCAAAGAAGTGGCAGAGGAGTCTATACTATACAGTTATACTCGCAGTTTCAATGGATTTGCAGCACGCCTACATCCAGAGCACGTTGTAACTTTGTCTAGTATGTTCCATAAACTGATACATAACTTGTATTTATCTTTATCCTTTGGTGTATGGTAAAATCCTTTTGAGATGCAGTTTGTAATGTCTTTGTGAAAATTCTTCAATTTTGTTCAGATTGTTTTGTGAATACCTTCTTGCACATCCTTCCTACATCGTACCAGTATCTCTAGTACGTGAGAACAGCGAGAATGTGAACCTAATTTTGATGAACTGTAAGGCTAAAGTTATTTAAACGTTGTATAAAATGGAGTCTTGAATTTTGCAGAAATGCCTGGCGTTTTCTCCATATTTCCAAACAAGAAAAACTATCTGCATACAACGAGGTCTTGGGAGTTCCTCAACTTTGAGAATACTAATCTGGATATTGTGGAGGACTCTCTATGGACAAAATCCAATTTTGGCAAAGATGTGATTATTGGCTCTTTAGATACAGGTGAGCTAACATTTCAGACACATCTTAGCAAAACAATATTCCTCATGCAGCACAAAATCATTTGTAGTTAGAGAAGATAGTCCTATTATAGGGGACATTTGTAGTTAGAGAACATAGTCCTATTATAGGGGACGCTCTGTTCCTATTCCTTGAGTCCTATTATAGGGGATGCTCTGTTCATATTCATTGCCATTCTTTTATCCAGGTGTTTGGCCAGAGTCCCAAAGTTTTAATGATGATTCATTTGGACCTATTCCTAGCAAATGGAAAGGCACTTGTGTTAATGGCACAGCATTCAATGCAGCAAATTGTAACAGGTATAGACTAAAATCCAAAAGCTCTTTGCCTTTGAGATACTTCTTCAAGCAAGACCTTTAACTTTGGTTGTAATAGGAAGTTAATTGGAGCAAAATTTTACTTAAAGTCTTGGGAAGCAGAATGTGGACCCTTGAACGAGACTGCAACAGGAGACTTCCGATCTCCAAGGGATAAAGATGGTCATGGCACACATACTTCATCCACTGCAGGGGGGCAGTTTGTACCAAATGCAAATATTTTTGGATTTGCAAACGGAACTGCAGTTGGTGGAGCACCTTCTTCAAGAATAGCTATATACAAAGTATGCTGGCCAAAAATACGGGGAGAGTGCTTTGATGCAGATATTCTTGCCGCAATGGACGATGCCATTCAAGATGGTGTAGACATCCTTACTCTTTCTCTTGGGGGGTCTGTGCCACTGCCACCTCTCTTTAAAGATGGCATTGCAATAGGTGCTTATCATGCAGTGCAAAAAGGAATAATGGTTGTTTGCTCTGCTGGGAATGCTGGCCCAACCGTTGGGAGTGTTGTAAATGTGGCCCCATGGATCTTAACAGTTGCTGCCAGTTCAATGGACCGTGATTTCAGCTCCTACGCCAAACTGGGAGACAACACAACATACAAAGTTCGTATCTAACTTAGAAGTTATGCGAATTATTATGTTTGCTCAATCCTTTTCTATCATCAATAGGGAAACAGTTTGTCACAACTTAAGCTTGAGGAACGTCTCTATCCACTTGTAGCAGCAGGCAATGTGGGAAATGCATCTGCATTAAGTTTACAATGGTAAGTTGCTGCCTTCTTCTAGAAGTTTCTTTTTACCTCAGGAAACGTCATCTAATCAGTTGACATGATAGTGACATATGTGAGATAGGCTCATTGGATGCCAATAAAGTTGCTGGCAAGATTGTAGTTTGCTTACGGGGGAAAACAAGCCGTGTCTCAAAAGGGGAAGCAGTACGGATTGCAGGAGGGGCTGGCATGATTTTAGCCAACGCCCCAACAGATGGAGCAGAAATAGTAGCTGATGCACATGTTCTGCCCGCTACGCAAGTCGATGCAGCCAGTGGAGCTGCAATCTTTGCATATATCAACAGTTCCAGGTAATTTTCTTTATTGCCGGTGGCTGGGAAAGAAGGCTTGGAAGTGAGATAAAATTAGTTAGTATCATGTCATGACACCAAAACAGCAATGGTAGCTATAACATTATAAAGCTTAGACCAAGTGATGAGACACTTCTTATCAAGCTCACTAATAATAATGCAATTGATCCCATTAAAAGCATTCACATTATCACCAACCAGCAAGCGAGGGCAAAAACGGGGCCCTTCAGCGTTTCCTTTAAACCAGTATTGCATGCCTCCAAATCTATGTTTTTATGCATAAGGGATACTGACTGCTTGGGATGCAGACTCTACAAGCATTGATGGCTCTATAGCCTAGCCTTAAACTAAACCTTCTTCTGTGTTCCAGTTCGCCAATGGGCTATATCACTCCTGCAACAACTGTATTGGGTGTTAAACCAGCACCTGTAATGGCTGCATTCTCTTCTCAGGGCCCAAACACTCTGATTGGAGATATCTTAAAGGTAATTTAGCGTGAAATACTTAGCTTTAGGAACAGTGCTTATTGAATTATATCAAACATTTACAGCCAGATATTACGGGACCTGGAGTCAATGTATTGGCAGCGTATACAGAAGCTTCACCCCCGACTGGTCTTGAGTTAGATCATCGAGTTGTCAAATTCAACATTGTTTCAGGAACATCAATGTCATGTCCACATCTCGCAGGAATTTCTGCCCTTTTGAGAGCTCTCCATCCTGAATGGAGTCCCGCTGCAATAAAATCAGCAATTATGACTACAGGTAGTACTATATTGCTTTGAATAATTCAGATGTACATTCTCATCTTTCCCTTCCCCTACAGCGACAACACAGGATAACAGAGGCCAACTTATTCTTACTGCCAGTTCAGTACCAGCTGGGCCATTCAACTTTGGTGCAGGTCATGTTAACCCAAATAAGGCTGCAGACCCTGGCCTCATATATGATGCAACAGTGGATGACTATTTTCACTTCCTTTGTAGTCTAAACTACAGTAGTGATTCACTAAGGATCTTAACTGGAGACAATTCATCTTGTCCCGATGCCACCACCTCACCAAGTAACTTCAATTCTCCATCAATAGCCATATCAAACTTAACTGGGAATGCCACAGTTACAAGAACAGTAACCAATGTGGGAGGAAACTGCTCATACGAGGTATTCATCAAGGCCCCTCCAGGTATCTCAGTCAGTATTCAACCATCCAAGCTCCAGTTTGCAAAAACTGGTGAAAAGCAGTCTTTTACTGTTAGCTTCAATGTCACACAGCCTCCTACAGGAAGCTACAGTTTTGGCTATTTCATATGGGCAGATGGAAAGCATCAAGTCAGAAGCTCTATTGCTGTGAGAGCCACGTCTGCTGTTCCAAGTTCTAATAGTGGTGGTATCATTAGGACAATTGGAGAAAGGGAAGCGATCAGCGCAAAGTAATAATCTCCCTACCAATGAAAATGGAAATTTGAAATCCTCATGTAGCTGAAGAAATTTAGCACCCCAGTTGACGGCTGTGTGAAAGCGTACCATTTCCACTAAAAGATGTACTATTATCGAAACATTGTTCCAAGTGAAGATTAACGCAGAATAACTTCCTGTGCAGGTGTTGATAATGTTCTAATTATTTTGTTTGGTATTTGGGGAGGGTATCTCACGCATGGTTTGGCCTAGATTTTGCCACTGTATTGTATGCAAAAACGTAGTGAAACAGTATTTTTTGAGCGATTTGAGGTGCTTGTTGGCCCGTCAAAGCATCATTCCTAAAATCGGCTGAGGCATACGTTTCCATACATGGTTTAAAAATGGGAGGATAAGAAAGCACGTTGCTTTCTTTTTTCAGCAGTGGGGCAGGCTTGGAGGCAGGGTTCCGGGATCAGGTATGGTGGATGGCAGCCCTGGTTTCAAGGAAGAGGCCCAAGATCGATTATGGTGATAGAAGGTGGGCGCAGATAGAGCAGGGATTGATTCCGGCTGGGTAGAGCAGGGCTTGGATTCCGGCTTGGATGTCAGCATGTTGGAGGCTCGTTTTTATTTTTTATTTCTTTCCTTCCAACCGTCAAAGAAAAAATCAGAGGCTGCTTCCATCAGAGGCCGAATCTCATGGCCTTGGCTCCGGCTGCTTCATGGTGGTTCCAACGGTTCTACATTGGCATCTGCAATCGATGCCCTTCATTCCGGCTGGGTTGCTTAGGGTTGCAGGTGTCCAGATTGCAGCAGCCGAGTAGGGAAGACTTGCAAAGATTGTTTGTGCCATTCGAACTCAGAGTTCTAGGCCGACAGTGTGGTGATGGTCATTGGTCATGCACAGGCCACAGGCACAGAGGCCGGCAATGTGGTGTGGTGGTTTTTTTTTGGACCATAGGATTTGTCATGTGTTTCTTCTGGCAGAGTATTCATATCCGTGGATCTGGAACAATCCTACGAATATACCGGAAATCAACGGCCAAACAATCAACCTTACCAGAAAAACCGATAAGGAAAGAAAAATAATGAAATATCATACCAAATTCCTGTGCAGAATAACTTCCTGTGCAGGTGTTGATAGACAGTACATATTATAATATAACGTTTCTGCCAATGTACTATTGAACTATTCATTGAAAGTGGAGAATTCCCATTGTGCTTAATTATGAATCCCCGCTTTAAACATAGAAACCCTTAGAATCTAATAACTGCAACAGAAAATACAGGTCTACTATTGCCATGCTAAAAGTGTCTATGTCCAACACTCCCTCTCAAGAGTGACATTTGTTGCATGCAACAACATTAAAATGAGACACTAATAATATGCTAACCCACTAGGGGTTGCCCGTGCAACTGTATTGTAGATGAATTCATCCTGTTTGTTATTAAGTGATCTAATTCTCACCATGTCCTAGATGACAAGGACATAGGGCTGAATTCGATATGGTTGAGTAAGGTGCGTTGTCTGAAACAAGGATATAGAGCTGGAGCATACCGTAGTCCACATTAATCACTCTCGAAAACAAAACATTGAGAAGGGTCATGCTGGCCACGCTGAAGTAGGAAAGGCTGCCAGTCTCTAATAGACAAGGTCAGGGAGAAAAAGAATTGTTGGCAGATAGGAAGCTAAATGAAGAGTATACGGAATGTGTGTTGAGAAGAAGAGTGAATCCAGACTAAAAATGCTAAAAGACTGAATCCCAATCATTGGTACGAGCCAAGATGAGTAAAAAGAGGTAAGCCCTTATAGTAGTTATTAAATTCAATTAAACCAACCGTAGTTGGAATATAAAGTCAATATAAGGTGGTAAGTGAGGGAAGTAGGCATGCTTAACCATCAGAAGTCTTAGTATGATGACATAGATAATGAAACACAAAGTAGGAGATAACTGTTTGGTTGTAAATAAGTTGAGGATAAAATATATATTGTCCTCGTGCCCATTTAAGTTGTCAGAGATATGTGTCCATTGAGGGGCACAAAGGCACACCTGGGAAACGTTGGCAAGGTAGTGCTTAATACATTGTGTGGAGTTGTTGTGAAGTCATAAGTTGTTTGCTATTAGTATGCATTTGCAATGGGAGACTTTGTGTGGAGTTGTTATAAAGTCATAACTTGTTGCTATTAATAAGTGCCTCCACCTCAAGTGATAATAAACCTGCTTCTGCCAGCATAATAGGATATGGGGTTTGCTGCTTAATGCCAAGCTCCTCTTGCAAGAATAGCTTCTGAATACTCTCAACCTGCTTCCATAATCCTTTAGACAGAGCCGGTCCCCAGATTGGAGCACCATACAGGATTACTGTTTGGACCAGAGTTTTGAAAAGTAATCTCCTCAACCCCCAATCTTGTAAGGATGCCTAATGGCATCGCCGGAGCATTCCGTATAAGGCTGTTTTTCCTCCTGCTATTCGTTTCTTAATGCATTCTTTCCACTTATAATTTGCGCTGAACTCTATTCCAAGGTATTTATATGACTTACAGTCTCCAATGTCTCTCCATTGTACGTGAAGTGTGGTTTGTTTGTTGTGCCACACACCATGATCTTGGATTTAGACAAATTCACTTTCATTTTCTTAGCCGTGCAGAACTCGCTCAAGGTTTGTAGGTGTCTCTGGAGGCATGTTGGGGTGTCTGCCAGTAACACCACATCGTCAGCATAGAGTAGCAATCGAATCACATAATCCCCTAGCTGAGATCTCATAAGCTCAAGATTAAGTCTAACCATTTAGCATGAAACAAAGTAATGCACTGCACTCCAAGTGAACATTATTGCTTTCACGACTTACATTATATTGTTTATTATTTTAATAGATATAGCTGTAGTCCTCTTAACTGTCTATACCCTGACTATGATCTTTGTTGTAGGCTGCTTAAGATATTTAGTGCATGAAACTTCAAGAAACAAGTCCTATCGATGTTCTTCTGAGATGTGCAAAAATTCCTTTGGCTTCTGTACAGTGAAGCTTTGTAGGCCTAATTATAGTAAGAAAAATTAGGGAATCAACTAACTACTTTAACCCTAAGAAACACTTTTGAACTTCTTATCCTGCTCTTTACAAGAAAAATTAATGCACAAAAATCTCTATACAAACTAGAAGAATAGACATCAAAATCCACCATTTTAAGGGTCAGCGCATTGTATATCACAAGGCACCCAAAACTTTAATCACTATAATAAACCACTGATAAACCACTATAGATGTGGTTTTTTATGATAAAAGTTTTATTGTTAATAAAAACCACATAACATAGTGGTTTTTATAACTAGTACGTGGTTATTCATGTTGATTTTCTGTTGTAGCATGGCTTTTCAAAACCAAAATTAGTTTATTTTACAGTTTCTAACATCAACGGTGGTCATTCATGTTGGTTTTCTAATGTACCATGGTTATTAATTCGATATTGGTTTGCAACATAGTTTTTCAACACCACTTTAAATATGGTAATGGTTGTTTATGTTGGTTTTCTATTGACACGAAGTTGAAGTACTTTATGGTATGGTTTTTTAACCAATTTAAATGCCATGGTGGTTATTCATGCTAGTTTTCTATTATCATAGTTTATGTTATAAAATGGTTGTGGTTTGTAGCATACTTTCAATACTGAGCTAATTGTCATGGTGAACATTCATAAATATCACCTAAAAAGATGTCACTATTCGTAGTGCAGAACCAACATAGAATTGAATTGAATGTTTTTTATCGCCCAAGGAGACCAATCGGATAGTGGTGCAGTTTTGCATTCACACTTCTATATTAACTAAGGTTTATATCATGATTTCCATTTTTCGATACCAATTTAGTATCCCATGGCCCAAGTATATATTGAGAAGTAAAATATCATGCTATAACGATCTTTGAAAGATGGGAATTATTCTCGAGATGACTTTCTCATTAATTAAATTGTTTTTTATCATCTATAGTATCCAAATTATCTACGAGACTTAATACAAGGACTTCATAGAAGGACAATCACAAGCATGCAAACCAATAATATAATTTCTTAAAATCTATTCAATTAAAATTGAAGGACATGTTTTATTATATTTCTTTCTTGAAGAAAGTAAAAAATATATATATATTACCACAAAAGCCTCTTTCTTGAAGCCTCTTTTAGTGGAAAAAAATATTTAGCTACTTCATGTTCATCGTCTACACAAAGAACAATCTACTCATTTAAAACATTTTAGGGACTGCTTGCCTAACGTCGTTAACACTAATTTTGTTGTTAAGCAAGCCTTTTTCAAGGCTTGGTTTCCTTCATTTTTGTTTTCGAACAACCTGTTTTGATTCACTTGGTGCATTCTAGATTTCTTCTTCCTTTCATTTTGCTCCTTCGCTCTGGTTTTCAGATTTTACAGATTCTTTCTTTCACTATTTTGCCACACCAATTACCTAGCAAACAAGAGCTCACTTAACAACAAATGCAAAAATGACACAATTGCTCAGCACCTGCCTCAAATGTGGTTCTTGCCAAAGATGCAAAAATAACATCATTTCAGTAGCACACTACCCCGAAAATGTACCTCCTAAACTTTGTTTACTATCTTTCTTTTATTCATACATTATTGAGTCTAAAGATGACAATCCTGTGGTTCCTACACCCCTGAGGGATGCACATAGTAATAAGGGGGTGAACATCTGCATTTGAAGGGTGGCCAAAAACATCCCTAGTATACTGATCTTTGGAAACTAATTTAACCCCTAAGGTATATATTTTACCCCAGATAGTGGCAAAGAAAACCCCTACTGGTAAGTATACAAGTATGAAATGGTAAAGAAAGAACCCCTTTCTTGCACGCATCCCATACTACAAACAATACTGAATCCCCCGGGGCTACACCGAAATGATTTATGCCATAGAATGGAATGGAATGGAATGGAATAGAACAAGCTCAATGAACCTATTTGAAGCTCAAGCCGCAGAGCACCTCATACCAGAGATAGGACTAATATTGGAACACCACTCCCTCCGTACAAAAATGACCAGAACCAAACAATTGATGCCTCCCAAGTACTTAATGGGTACAACTACAAACTACGCAATCACCCACAAAATCCATTATTGTTGCTATAGGAGCCCCATTTATTGCACTCATGTTACTACCAAACAATTTATTCTCAGTAGTTTTTCATTATTTGTGTCAAATGCTTGAGCACATACATGGGGGTACTCGTACCACCACCAAGTGTGCAATTAAGACTAGGGTTTGAACTCGACACCATGTAACCTTGGGGAATGCAACCAAGAAGGTTGGTTACCATGATAGAACAAAAATAGTATAAAACATAGCTAAGAATCACACACATGGAGAGACTTACATCAAACTTACACCTCCAACATGGAAAATTACAAATGGGCACTAAATATACCCCCATGCATGCATATTAGTCCATCTGGTACATTGGGAACTCATAACTCCGACCATACACTATAAACAATCATAGCATCTGAACAATCATGCGGGCTTGGTCCCTAAATGATTTGGAAAAAATAAAATAAAATAAAATAAAACTACAACCTAAGAAACCGTTTGATTTGAGAACACGTGGGATTTGAACCTGCTGCATTATTGCCCCATGTTCTTTTCCCAAAGGATAGATGGGTGCTACGATCGATGACCCTGGGATTCCCACTTTTGAATTCCTATCAAATTTTCCCACTTTAGATTCAAACTTAAAAGTTTCACACGTCTTAATGCTTCAAAGGACCAACCAAATTCAACAAGAATATGGTTCTAATTGTATGGTTCAACAGCAATATGGTCATTGTATGACAAATCTGCATTGTCCGTGCTAATCTACCAAATGAAGTTTTCCACGTCCACTACGCATACATGAAGCAGTTGGAATGAGGATCACCACCAATTTTTTAAAATAAAACAACGGAGAAAAGTGATGGAAACCTAACCTCGATTAAAGGCGGAAACCTTCCTTTGTAAAGTGTTATCACCAATAAAGCGGGCGGGAAGAGGACATCAACGACAAGTTAAAAAATTAGGTAGACACGTGGGCTTCCCAGGCTGTCCGCCTCCACCGACCTCTCTCCATACGAAAAAGTATCGTCCGGGAAAAATTCGAGCCTGTCACCTTAACATTTTCTTCCTCCGTTTAGCAGAGAGGCCATGGCCATGGCGACCACTCCATTCCGGCATGGTGAGATTTTAAAGCTCCAGCTATGGCGCTAACTCCAAATGCTATTCTGCACCATGCAGCTGCATGTGCTTGATCTCTGCATGAGCTTGATCTCTGCATGCCCATTCCGGCACTTTTCAGGCATTTATACATGAACAGTTTCCCTATAAAGCTAGATCTTCATGTCTGGCATGCTTAATCCATCGAGACGAGGAGCTAAGGGGTCCGGCGCTTTCAAGAAAGGTATATTTATTCTTCAACTCCCGATTCTATTAACCTTGAGTGAAGAACTCTGATTAACCTTTTCTATTTTTAAAAATCTGACGCTCCATATCCGGCCTCATTTTCCAATCCGGCGTGTAATAGCTGCCCTCTGCTGGAGACCCCCTATACTTTTTTGTTTCTTGCTTGCATGGCGGCCGGTTAGTTTGGATATAAAGTTTTTTTTCTTCTTCTTGGAAAGTATGGAGCATCCCGCTTGCTGGAATGCCATGGCATGGCATGGCGCCTTGCTATCGTTCCTATAAAATCTCTGTAGCTTGGTTTCTCAGCTGATTTTTTGGCATCAATGGAGCGCTGCTTGGCGATGGCGCATAAGCTTGGTGATGGCATATCCAAAGGCAGTGGCCTTAACTAGCAACCCATTTGAGAGCTGGAGTTGGGACCGGCAACCTCTATTACGAAGGTAATTTAGCTTCTGCTACTCTATTCCTCTCTTCATTCTAGCTCTAAAACAATCCATTACACAGGGCCCTTTGCAATCTTTGGCTTCTACGGGGCTGGAGACGAAATCAGCTGAGGGCGAAATCAATGGATCCAAAGAATGTTTTTCTGCAAATGGCTATAAGAGCGATAAGTCACCTCTGGCGAATATATTCCACTGCAAATGGGCCTCATTTTGCGATGCAGCTATGTTGGGCTTGCTAAGTATTTGAGCTGCAATTCTACCTCCAGGTTCTCCTTACTGTTGTTGCTGTTTGGTTCTTCCCTTTTATTTTCTTTACAGTTATAACCTGATTCTTTTATACTACAGAGGCATACCAAGGAAATTTAGAGGCATAGGAAGGAAATTTATTACCTTCCTGTGAAACTACACCTCTGGAAAATGGAAGCTCAGGCTGGTTATGGCAACTACCTTTGCTATGCCATTCATGTAGCTACTGTTTTTATGCAGACTCCCTTTGCAGGAAATCTTGGTCCAGACTACGAATGAAATCTTGGTCCAGGCTTGAGTAAAATCTCTTTGCAATTTTTCTGCTACAAGATATGTGAGTTTATACGCTTTTATATGTCAGATCTTGGTACAATTTACATGAGCCTTTATAGACCTTAAAGTAAGAAGTTATCTTTTCATACTTTATTGCATCACCGGATCACAGGATGGAAGTAGTGGTGATTGGTTTAAGCTGAATTAATGTTTCTGTTTTTTATGTACTTACCTACAAGTGCAGTCAATACTTTCTTTTATAAGATGTTTCTATCTGAATTTGTTTTCTATGTATTTTTGAAAATAGATTTATTATTGTTTATGAGTTTTGGAAATGGTTGGGGTTCAAACCCCCTTGCTCCGTGAAAGCATCAATACATAAAAAAACCATCCACATTCTTGTTAAATAATCTTGAAATGCTTTAAACAACAAAACATTACTCCTTAATAGATTTTAGTTAAATAAAGTTGAAATGGTTTAAACAAAAGTGTTATTGGTTATCATCACAGGTTTATAAATGATAACCATGAAGATAATGCATAACAAAACCATGCACATTTGGAATAAACTATTACAAATAATAATAGTAATTTGAATTTAACACATTGCGAACCGTGTGCATTTACCATGACAATTAGCCATGTTAGTTCACCACAATAACCAACCACACTATAGAATCACATTAATAGAGCAGCATATTAAACCACATCCACACCATCGTGTTATACCATAGGGACAAACCATAGCCTTAAAACACTGTAATATACCATATAAATTTATCAACATGCTATACCACTTTAAAAAACTCTACAAGGAAGCCATTAGCAATTACCATACAATGACACCACCCTAACAAACCTTACAAAATAACCCATTAGTTTAGCCTCATATGGTTTTTAATGATATCAACCCACAAACATGTATTGGTTTTGTAGAATGGTTTTCTAGTCACAACCATGGGAAAAACCATGTAGTGTTTTAATTTTGGATGCCTTGTGTATCTCAAATTGGATTTTGCTAAAGCCTATGACAGTATAGATTGGAATTTCCTAAAAAAATGCCTTCTGACATTGGGATTTGGAGAGTTGTTTAGTAGGGATGTTATGAAGCTCCATCTTTCTGCTCGATCCACTGTGCTTTTTCAGGGAGAACCGCCGGTTGTGTTTCCTGTTGGTAGAGGAGTTCGACAAGGATGTCCCCTTGCCCCATTATTGTTTACTATTGTGTTAGAGGTATTATCCCAGCTATTCTCTTCGGCTACTCAAGATGGCGTAATTCAGGGATTGACTATGGAGGATGGTTCTCAAGAAGTGTGTAATCAATATGCCGATGATACATTTCTCTTTCTGGTGGCTGCGGATGATAATCTTCCGAATGCTAAGCTTTTATTGGACTCTTTCTCCCTGGCATCAGGGGTTCTTGTTGGGTGGCTAAAGTGCTCTGCTTTATGGACTTTGGATGTGGATGTTCCTCCTTGTGTTTACGAGTATCCGTAGAAAGTGCTTCCTCAAGGGAAGGCAACCAAACTCTTGGGCATTCCTGTAGGTATACATATCTCTACTTCAGATGCATGGGATATTATAGTGGAAGGCCTGCGTAAGCATCTTTTTTGGTGGAATACAGCTAAGCTTTCTCTGGCAGGGCGGATCATAGTTGCTAAGCAGGTTCTCAGCAACACTTATGTATATATGGCATCTGCTGTGCTTGCCTCACAAACAAAGTTTCAAGAGGTTGTCGCAATTGTCCGTAACTTCATTTGGGCAGGTACTGAGACAGGTGTAGTTGTGAAGGTCGCTTGGTCCACATGTATCAAACCAAAATTTGCTGGAGGTCTAGGTATGATTGACTTTCAGTTACAGAGTAAAATTATAATATCTAAGTTCATTTGTTGCTGCTTGGTGGCTATGATACATTCGCCTGGAATGAGATTGGTTGCGCAAGCACTTGGGCAGTGTATTCCTTTTGAGAAACCGGCACTTAGGGCAGTTCTTCCTTGTTGTCTCTTTTATCAGCTTCGTCCATATCCGAATGCTTCCCCCTTCTTGAAGGGACTGCTTGATTCTTGGGAGATAGTTCGTGTGTTATTTAAGATTAATCCAGGTGTATGTACACATGCAGGTTCTCTGTGTTGGTGGATTCCTCTGGATTTTCACATGTCTCTGTGTGCTTTTGCCTCTGTGTCCTCTGGAATTTCTGCCCTTTTGAGAGCTCTCCATCCTAAATGGAGTCCCGCTGCAATAAAATCAGCAATTATGACTACATGTAGTACTATATTGCTTTAAATAATTCAGATGTACATTCTCATCTTTCCCTTCCCCTATAGCGACAACACAGGATAACAGAGGCCAACTTATTCTTACTGCCAGTTCAGTACCAGCTGGGCCATTCAACTTTGGTGCAGGTCATGTTAACCCAAATAAGGCTGCAGACCCTGGCCTCATATATGATGCAACAGTGGATGACTATTTTCACTTTCTTTGTAGTCTAAACTATAGTAGTGATTCACTAAGGATCTTAACTGGAGACAATTCATCTTGTCCCGATGCCACCATCTCACCAAGTAACTTCAATTCTCCATCAATAGCCATATCAAACTTAACTGGGAATGCCACAATTACAAGAACAAGAACCAATGTGGGAGGAAACCGCTCATAATGAGGTATTCATCAAGGCCCCTCGTGAATCTCGGTCAAGATTCAACCATCCAAGCTTTAGTTTGCAAAAACTGGGTGAAAAGAGTCTTTTCTTCGTTAGCTTCAATGTCACACAACCTCCTAACGGGAAGCTACAGGTTTGGCTATTTCATATGGGCAGATGGAAAGCATCAAGTCAGAAGCTCTATTGCTGTGAGAGCCACGTCTGCTGTTCCAAGTGTGGTATCATTAGGACAACTGGAGAAAGGGAAGCAATCTGCACAAAGTAATAATCTCCCTACCAATGAAAATGGAAATTTGAAATCCTTATATAGCTGAAGAAATTTAGCACCCCCGTTGACGGTTGTGTAAAAGCGTCCATTTCCACTAAAAGTTGTACTATTATCAAGACATTGTTCCAAGTGAACATTTAACGAGTAATAAATTCCGTCGCGGATGTTGATAGGCAAGTACATATATTATTATAATATAACGTTTCTGCCAATGTACTATTGAACTATTCATTGAAAGTGGAGAACCCATTGTGCTTAATTATGATTCCCGGTGCCTCAAGCTTAGGAGCTTTAAACATAGAAATCCTTAGAATCTAATAACTGCAATAGAAAATACAGGTCTACTATTGCCACGCTAAAAGTATCTATGTCCAACACTCCCTCTCAAGAGTGACATTTGTTGCAACAACATTAAAATGAGACACTAATAATATGCTAATACACTATGGGTTGCTCTTGCAACTGTATTGTAGATGAATTCATCCTGTTTGTTATTAAGTGATCTAATTCTCACCATGTCCTAGATGACAAGGACATAGGGTTGAATTCCTTATGGTTGAGTAAGGTGCGTTGGCTGAAACAAGGATATAGAGCTGGAGCATACCGTAGTCCACATTAATCACTCGAAAACAAAACATTGAGAAGGGTCATGCTGGCCACGCTAAAGTAGGAAAGGCTGCTAGTCTCTAATAGATGTGGTCGGGAAAAAAAAAAGAATTGTTTTGGGCAGATAGGAAGCTAAATGAAGATCTTGAGTATACGGAATGTGTATTGAGAAGAAGAGTGAATCCTGACTAAAAATGCACTAAAAGACCGAATCCCAATCATTGGTACGAGCGAAGATGAGTAAAAAGAGGTAAGCCCTTATAGTAGTTATTAAATTCAATTAAACCAACCATAGTTGGAATATGAAGTCAATATAAGGTGGTAGGTGAGGGAAGTAGGCATGCTTAACCATCAGAAGTCTTAGTATGATGACATGGATAATGAAATTGTTAGAAATATTAATGTTAGATATAACATGAAGATTGAGTTGGTTAACGGAGCATGCTAGTCATGGAGATAAGGTGAAACATTTTCAAATGGTTGGAATCATGGAGATAAGGTGAAACATTTCTACGGTTGAAAGTCAAAAATAATGGTTTAAGATAAACCATATGATCCATGGTTATTATTAAGAAAGAGAACATGTTATATATAGATGCATTAAGGGGTCGAATAGGATCGATCAACTATCCGATAGCACAGGCGACCGAAATGGATCGATCCGGAACCGCCTACAAGCGGTTAGGATCAGATCTATAAATAAAAACAAAGTGAATGCTTTTGATTGAGCGGATTCGACTGAATGTGTATGCAGGGGAATGATTATTGCTATGGAATCAATGCATTAAAACATTATCCAATAGTATAGTCACTTGTTTTGACTGAAATCCTAAGTATTTAAGCTGTTTTATATAGTTTATATGTGATATTAAGTTAGTTGCCTATTCTATTCTATTCTATTCTATTCTATTATATCTATTAGATTGAAGTATTGATTTAAGTTGTTTCTCACACATTGTTTAACATTGGTATCAGAGCTAAATGTCAACTAGACTTGGTTCCTCTTTGCTCAATGGAGTTGAGATATTTCAAGGGGAAGCTGGATTTCAGGCATGGAAGGAAAGGATGAAGGATGTGTTGCTGGCTGAAGATCTGTGGGATCTGGTTATTGGAGAAAGTACTGAAGAAGGTGAGAGCAGTACAGCAAACTCAAGAGACAGTGGTGCTAGTGAGGCATCAACAAACGCTGTTGCAAGTGGAAGCAACACAAAAAGAGCACATCAGGCAAGATGTATCATTGCTAGCAAGTTAAGTTCTAGTATTATATTTAAAATAAAAAATAAAACACCCAAGGACATGTGGTATTTTCTGATCAAGAACTATGAGGTGAAAAATTCATCTCACATTGAATTACTTGATAGAGAATTAAGAAGATTAAAGTTCAAGGAAGAAGATAATCAAACTGCTTTCTTCCAGAAGTATGACAATATTGTTACAGATCTTGAGGCTGTTGGAGTTCCCATTACAAAAGACTTTCATATACTCTCTCTTTCAAGGGGATTTTATGAGTTTGAGCAACTGTCTATCTTGGTAAGAACAGTGGCTAGAAATAGAGAAAAAACTGAGCTTATAATAAGAACTGAAATTGAACAACGGAAAATATTGAAAGGAGAAGAAGAAAACTCTGAGGTACTTTTTGCAGGGAAAAAGAAAAGACAAATGGGAAATGGAAAAAAGAAATTAGGACCATGCTTTGGATGTAATTCATATGGTCACTTGAAAAACAATTGTCCCAAACTTAAAGAAACCAGATGCTTTAACTGTGAGGGCCTTGGGCATTTAGCTGCTACATGTCCTAGTCCTGAGGCTACATTAAAACAGCGTGATGTGCTAGTAGCACCCTTGTAGGGAGCTCGCCCATGCTACACAAGTCCAGGGGCCTTACGGCACAAAGGACATAAATGTATTCTATTCTATTCTATTCTATAAGAATAAGGACAAACGAGATTCTGGTTATGGTAAAGGGAGCAGCAACATAAGAAGGAATGAAGGTACTAGCAGTGTAAATCTGGCACAAGATGGTGGAAATCAGGAAGAAGAAGTTAAGGTCGAGGTATGTAAATTTGCTACTTGCTCTATTTCAAATGAAATAGCTAACAAAAAACAAATGACATGCTTGTGATAGATAGTGGATGAGAGATCTCAAGAGTTAAATCTACTGATACTCTCAAGGAAAGGAAGAAAAGGACTTCTACATTTGTACAAATGGGTGATGGTGAGCTGCAAGAAGTTAAAGAATCTGGAATGCTTGAATTATTTGACTTGGACGGAAATGTTGTTAATCAAGACAATGTAATCGCCGGGTTTCAAATATTGTAAGGAACTTAATATCTGTTAGTCAACTGGTTGACATGGGATTCAAGCTTGTATTTGACAAATAATGTTGCAAAGTATTTGAGAACAATAAAATTAAGTTTCTTGCAAAACGTGTTGACAACCTATTTGGGTTTCATAACAGAATCTTGTCTGGAAGCATAAATTCAGTGGAGATTCCAACATTAAAGCTTTGGCATGAGAGATTAGGACATGCTAATGTAGAAAGTCTAAAGGAAATGATTAGGAAAGGTATGATAACTGCTGCAGGAAGTAATGATTTTGTCTGTTATGGATGCAAGATGGAAAAAAGCACAAGATTACCTTTTCAAAAAAGACATGAACGAGCTGGAGACCTACTAGACCTGGTACATTCTGATCTCTGTGGACCTATTAATGTGAGAAGTATGCAAGGAAAAAGATATTTTATTACATTTATTGATGATCATTCTGCATACTAAGTGTTTCTTTCTTAGTCGAAAAAATCAAGCTTATAAAGCTTACATGATTTTTGAAGCAGAAGCAGAAAGAATGACAGGAAGAGTAGTCAAATGCCTAAGATCAGACTGTGGTGGTGAGTTTGTTAATGATGAATTCAAGAAATACTGCATAGAAAAGGGGATCAAAAGGCAAATCACATGTAGTCATACTCCTCAACAAAATGGAGTGGCTGAAAGAAAAAATAGGTACGTTCTTTACTGTGTAAGATCTATGTTAAAGCATTATGGTCTGCCTAATTTCTTATGGGAAGAAGCAGTAAGAGCACTGTTTATTTTCAAAATAGAATACCTTCTTCTAGTCTAGATGGACATATAGCTGAAAATTTGTAGAGCAGGACAAATACAAGGTATGAATATTTAAAGGCTTTTGGATGTATGGCTTTCTCACATGTACCTAAGGAAGTAAGAAAAAAACTCGACAATAGAGCCATAAAAGGTTTTCTAGTAGGGTATGACGAAATGTCAAAGGGCTATAGGATTTATTTTCCAGAGGAAAGAAGAATTATTGTTAGTAGAGATGTGAAGTTCAATGAAAACATACTCTACAAGAATAGAAAAGAAATGATAGTAGACGAGTTCTGTTTGGGAATATTGAACACTATAATGTAGAGCCAAAGGATGCACCAGTAAATTCTTATATAGAAGATGATGATGAATATACAGTGCAGGATCTAAGCAACTAAGTTGAGGAGCCAACAAAATCAGTTCACGATGAAGAAAACAGGAAAAGAGAAGCTGATAAGCATGTGGAAAATAATACAGAGAAAATGATCATAAGGAAGAAAAGTGCAGAGGTTGAGAGGTTGAGAGAAGGAATCAATGATATAGATCTTGAAAAATATGGAACAACTCCTACTGGTACATCAAGAAGATTGGAAACTTTCAACATGGAGATTAATGATATAATGGCAATTTTGGAGCCTAGCGTGCCTAGAAATTATGAGGAAGCACTGAATTCAGAAAATTTAGATCAATGGAAAAGTGCAATGGAAGAAGAAATGAGATCATTTGCAAGAACACAAATATATGAATTAGTGGAGAAGCCTAAGAATAGAAATATTGTAAGAAACAAATGGCTATACAAACTGAAGATTGATAATGATGGAGAACAAAAATTCAAGGCACGTTTGGTTGCACAAGGTTTCACTCAAAGAAAAGGTATTGATTATGATGAGACATTTTCACCTATTGTTAAGCTAACTAATTTGAGAGTTCTTCTTGCCTTTGCTAATGCACTAGATCTTGAGCTTCACCATATGGATGTCAACACAGCTTTCTTGAATGCTGACCTACATGAAGAAATCTATGTGTAGCAGGCTCAAGGATTTGAGCAAGGAAAAAATATGGTGTGGAAGCTAAATAAGGATGTTTATGGCCTCAAACAATCTCCAAGGCAATGGTACTTGTGCATGGATGGTTTTTTGAGGGAGCAAGGATTCAACAAACTGGAGAATGATGGTAATCTGTATATCTATAGGGAGAAAAATCTTTTTTGTAGCATTGCATTATATGTGGATGATAATATTATGGTAAGTGATAATTTGCAATGCCTAAATCAATGTAAAAATCTGTTGAGCAACAGGTTCAAGATGATAGACTTGGGACCTCTTAAAAGGTTCCTTGGAATTGAAGTACACAGGGATCGAGGGCATAAAAGAATTATCTTGACTCAAAACGGCAATATTCAAGGGATGCTATAGAAATTTGGTATGGTTGAATGTAATAGTGTAAGATCACCTATGGTTACAGACCAGAAATTGTCCTTGGATTTATGCCCTACAAGTGAAAAGGAAATTTTGGAGATGGAAAATTATCCATATAGAGAATTAGTAGAATGGCTTCTCTATGTGGCAAATTGTAACAGGCCAGATATAGCCTATTGTGTCAATATGTTGAGTAGATTTGGGAATAACCCAAGAATGCAACATTGGCGTGCAACAAAGCATGTACTGATTTTTTGAAGGAACCGCAATAAAGGCTTAATGTTTGCAAATAATAACCTTGAGCTAACTGCATACTCTGATGCAGATTGGGGAGGAGACATGGACACTAGAGCATCGACCTCAGGTTACATTTTACAAGTTAGGGTTGTATAGCAATGTCAACAGCAGAGGCAGAATACAATGCAGCTTCATTAGCAGCCAGAGAAGTGGTCTGGGTAAGAAGATTATTGGGAGAATTAGGTTCAGCACAGCAAAAACCTACTTCACTCTTTATTGATAGTATGAGTTGTATAGCCATAACTAGAAACCCAGTTCTTCATGAAAGGACAAAGCACATTGAACTTCATGTTCATTTTGTAAGGGATATGGTTGCAAAAGGAATAATTACAGTTGAGTATATAAGTACCACAAAACAAATTGCAGACTTGTTAACTAAAGTGCCTCCAGTGCACAGATTCCTAAAGTTGCAAGAAGATATTGGTGTAAATCCATCTATAACAGTACACTCAGGGGAAGATCATGATCCTACAGGAAATACAGTAAAAGGGAGTAAAATCCGGTGTTTAAAAAGAACTCCTTATGCCAGTCGATCCCTCTTGCTTGCCCTATGCTTGAGTTTCTGTGAAGAATCTGGCTTTGGGTCTGAGAAACCGACTCTTCTGTGCTAGAAATTAGCCTTGATAGAGTTCCAGAAGGATTGCCGAAGTAGAACCTTAGAACCCAGCCGGCAGGTTCTGTGTTCTGGCCGCCATCGCTTCTTCTGATTGCTATTTTTTAAGGGGCTACCCAGGCCCCGGTATCCCCCATGTATATATCAATATATTTAGTGTCTAAGGTTTCAAACCATATTAACCCCATGCATTTATATTAGTTATATCTATGCTTCGACCATACTATAGCATGCCTTCACCTTTTAGAATATAGACTATGCTCTATTGGGACCATAGAGTCCATCTTTTAGAAACCTAGTTTTTGCATGCCTAGTTAGGGACAGAACTTGAGGCCACGTTCGAATACATATTGGCTTAAGTTATTGACCCCTACATATTAATATATAGAATATAATAACAGGGGATTTCTTTTGCATTTTACACTTTTCCCTATGCTTTTATATGATTTCGTCGCGTATGGGAATGGAGTACTAATGCGTACATCTAGAGTGCGCCCAATATTTCCATATTCTTCTCAAAAAATTTAAGGCATTCTCAATGGTTTACATTAGTATGTATTATTTTCATATTTGTTGTAGTTGCCATTTTCAGAGTTTTGCATGCAAGCATCGCGCCATCATGTTTTAGGGTTAGGAAGAAAGAAGGCAAGAATCGAAAGCAATACAATGCTGCAGGATCCCGAGCTTCAAGAGATTCGAAAGCCACCCAGCCTTTGCCGCCTATGCACAGAGCTCATTGCCCTCCTCTGTTTGTTGAACTGGGTTTTGTTTGTCTTGCTCTGTAGGGTTCGTTGTCTTCCTCTGCAGGGTTCGTTGTTGGCATTCTGTATTTCGCTCTAGAGATATTTGGAACGACATTGAGGTTGCTATTAATCCACCATCTCAAATGAAGCCACTGTTCTTCAGGTTAGCAATTCTAGTTGATTCTGGTGCTTAGTTGTTATATATTTTGATCCGCTCTTCTAGCTGCTGGTGCTTTGAACAGGGAACTTGAAATAACCTATTGCTGGATTGCATGTGCCCATTCCCATTAGTACCATCATTGCTTACTGGCAGAATTACATAGGGCCGATGCCCAATTTGCTGCGGCTGGAAGAATGAATAAATTCGTTCATTAGGGTAATAAGATTTCTTCGCATGATGCCAAACCTGCCAAGTGCCAACTGTTTTACCAGATGCTACTATATCCAACTGTTTTACCAGATGCTACTATATCGGACCTCGCGGTGTGTGTTTGCACACCTGGTCAAGAGTTTTGTGACAAAAAGCTTGTGCTGCATCACTCTAGGAAAGAGGATATATAGATAGAATAGAATAGAATAGAATAGAATATGATTTTATCGTCCACGGAGAGCAGAATGGGGACGCATATCTGTGCTAGCTCATCAATGCAGAAACCAACAGGGCATCCTGTTGTGCTGTTCATTAGATCTTTTTCTTTTGATTCTCCCCAGAAAACGGCCATAAAGATAAAGAGGTCCACATTGTTTACCTTAGTTGCCCTGATGTAGCTGACTCTCTGTTTAATATTGCTCTTTGTAAGTTGGTTAGGTCTTAGACTGATAAAGCTCCTAGTCCTTTCTGGTCGTGAAAGCTTCATCAGCTGCTGCAACGTGGTTGGTTCCAGAAGAAGAGATGTTCTTTAGATTCCACCATTGCGCCATGCTTTTCTGTTGGCGAGCCTCATTTTGATGTGCCCAGGACTAATCTCCTTAGGTTAGGTGAGATATGGATAAAATATCCTGGCTATCATGCTCTAAAATGTATCCTTGTAGAATTCTGTTATACAAAGATGAAATAACAACCATCAGGTAAGTCTTAATGTCTCTAATTCTTTTGCTTTCTGCCAAAGTATGCAATTTGTGGTAAGCGGCCCTTGGTATGCAATGCAGGGAACTGCACGGAAAGGAAATGTGTTTGTGAGAATGTCCAGTTATGCAATCTTCTATATTTGCAAAGATATATATGCATGGATATAATGAGTTGAAATCCCATATTATAAGGTCGCTATTAAGCTACTAATTATATGTTCATTTCAAAATTTCATTTTTAATATCATTATAATTCAAATGGCATGTTTATGTGCAATAATTTTTCTAATGACATTGGCTGCACATTTCTTTCTTCCTGTTATCGATTGTGGTTGCTTAGTTGGTATGGTTATGACTTGACTTGGTTCAGTTTAGTGATTTAAGCAAATGTGAGATTCTTCATGGGTCCATTTCCTAAACAGATGTTTAGCATATGAAATGCTACTATATAGGGACATTCCAAGTATAAATGCATTTTCCTTGGCATTTTGCATGTAGGTTTCCCACATTGTAGGCATTCCACCATTGATCATATCTTCACTCTGCGCACATTGATTGAGGATATCAGGAATCACCGACAAAACCTGCATCGTTGTTTCCGTGGATTTCAAGAAAAGCTTTTGACACAAAGGTGCCCCTGACCGGGTTATAGGACGACTGCGGTAATGGGACTCCCCTTGACTTGCGTAATGCGATTGTATAGGCTATCTGAGGCATGCTCGGGCCGTATCACATCGTCGGGGACAGCCGTGAATCGGAGGTATTGGAGTGCGTCAAAGGTTGCCCCCTCTCCCCCACACTCTTTGGCCTATACATTGACCAGCTGGAAGATTGGCTCTCTGAGCATGGAGGTGCGGGCGCCCATCTCATGCATCACACAATCCGGCAACTCATATATGCTGACGATGTCAAGCTCTTGACCTATACCCGGAGGACATACAACGCCACCGGATGCTCTTGTCACTTTTTTTGCCGATTCATCGCATGCGAAGTTAACTTGACCAAAACTAGGGTGCCGCTTAGTTTCATCATCCCGTCGACCAAGGCTTCCCTCATTCATTTACCGGGGCCGGGATGTAGAGGTGGCTCCGACCTACAAGTACTTGGGTATCGAAGTTCTCTACTACCACCCATTGGGATGTCGCCATCGGGTTGCGGGTCACCGCAGTTGGAAAACACTATATGCCATGCGAACAAACAACCACACAAGGAGAGTTGTATGCCCGGGGCCACCAAATCACACTTATTTCGGGCATTGGTCGAAGCTGGTTCTTTTGTATGGGGAAGAAGTGTGGGTCCGGTGATATCCTTCAACACTGAATGACCTCGGCAGTGCAGAAAGCCTTCTTGGCACGAGCCCTTGGGGTAAAGTCCACGGTTCCATACCAGATCCTACTCAGGAGATAGTGTTTTCTACCCCTTCAAGGGGCTACATTGGAACGCCATATCATTTACTTCCGTAAGGTGGTCGCTATGGGTGATACACATTTGCCCAACCTTGCTTTGGCCATGGCGATGGGTCCCCAACGCCGAAAGCCCGCTAGAAGGACAAGCAAGCCTGGTTCTCACGCTTGGGTGTACAGGCAAACAGATGCGTACATGTAAGGACAAAGAAGGATCACAAGGCACTTAAGTTGTACCTAGATGCTACTTTCCTTCGCAAGCTCTGGGATGCAGATGCTTTCGACGACGTTAAGGCGGGCACACTATCGCCAAGAAGTCAATCCTGTGCTCACGAGAGGCCCACACCAGTACTTGTACACCCAGTTGCCCATGAAGAAGCGCAGACTTATAGCTTCCATTCGCACGGGTGCACATCACCTCCGCATTGAGACAGGACGTTGGGCCGGGAAGCACGAAGGGTGTAAAATCGCTAGTGGGGTACAACTTTTGGCGAAGCGTTTAAGCACTTTAAGTGCTGAAACTCGCGGACGTCGAAGCCCGTCACGCCCTTCTCCCTCCTTTTCCCCGGGGCGAAAACTCAGATCCCGGTTTTTCGCTTGACGATGGAGGCATGGAGCGCGGGATGATTTTCACACCATCGAGGTTCAGGCAATCCGGGGTGAAGCCCCACGAGGAAGAAGCTTGGTTGGAAAATAATGTCGCGGATCGAGATTGAGATTCGTTTGGACAAAGAAGTTGAACAAGGGAAAGATAAAATGGCACTGCAAAGGAGCATCTTCAAGAGAAGTTGGAAACACTCTGAAAAAATCTACAAGAATTGTCACAACAAAGAAGTAAGAAAGCAATCGGCCCTTGCTTTTGCGTTTGAAAATTGCACTAGATCAATACTTGCATCCGAGGAACACAAAGTAACCGGGGGCTGCATTTCTTTGTGCAATGTCAAAGATACCACAACAATAGACAAGTAAAAACAGAGGCGATGTTGTAGCACATGTTAGGAAAACCGAAATGAAGGCAAAGCCAAAGGTGGCAATTTGGATCAAATGAGGTCGGTGCATGTGATGAAAACATAAAACCTTAGAGAATGCAAAGACAGGAGATTGGAAAATCAGGTTTACTTATCACAAAGAATGGAAGCAAAGAGGGAAGTGAGCTGAAAGGCAATGAGAAGGCCCTCTCAATTACGAGAAAATGATGTTGAAGAGGCTGAAAAAGCTTTTAAGACAAGGCCACAAATGATTTGGCTACAAAACAGGGAGGAGTTCAAGCTTAATCCAACATGTGAGTTGAGGCAGAAATTAAAGATTTGGAGCAGATCGTCTGGATGGAAACTTGGCACGGGAACAAGGTACAAAAAGCAATGAACCCTACATCCTGTTAATGAGCAGGTCAAACGTAAACTCAAACTTGAGGAGGAGTTAAAAGTTCTCGAAGAAGAACAGAGACTCTGTGATTTCTACATAAACAATTTGTGGGAAGCTGAAAATGGATACTCCTCGCAACATTTAGCATCTCTACTATTATACGAGATAAGTTGCTAGTGGAAGATTCATTTTATACATGTTCGGCATGTGGTCCGGAATTCACTAAAGCTTACTGAGGTTAAGTTTAGTAATCGAATTGCCAACATGAGTATCATATAGCTTGTTGTTCATTGTTGAGAGGAGGACAATGTATTCATGGTTGCCCTGAAAGGTGCGGAGGGTGTATTTGATGAGCTAGGTTTTGGCCATGTTGCGAGGTGCTTCAAATAGTACACCAAAAAAAGGATGTGTTAATCCAGATCTGCAATTGAGGTCTCACCGTTGAGGGTTCAAAGAAGGACAATGGTGCCATTTGAAGATGCACAACACCGCAAAGTCCTATAGGAGTACAAATCAATTGTGATCGATTTGATTGCAAATGCAGAACCACCACCACCACCAGGCCAAGAAGCATCCAAGAAGCTATAGAAGAAGTCAGTAAACACAACACCGGGGTTGTGGAAAAACAATGACCGATTGTACACACCAAGCACTTAAGGAAGTTGAGGGAGTAATTCCATCGGATGAGGGCAACTTGGCTGAATATTTGCGTAAAGGAAAGGGCGTAAGAACAAAAGAGGGTAAGTTGGAGGATAGCAAAGTAGTTGTTCAGCTACAAGAAAGAGAACAAGAAGTAGCTATGCAAAAGATGCAGGAGAAGCGATCTCAATCATGACACCACACATATCGAAGTGTGTGTTCAAGAAAATGCAGAATCAGGCCCTCAAGGTTCAGTGTGAGCCCCGACCTTCAACAAGTGATTTTCGCCATTAATAACCCCCGAAAGGGGTATGGGCATTGTTGGGCAAGTCCACAACTTAGTGTTGATTAAAACATTGAATATTATTGATTTTCTTTTTGTTGCATTCCTTTGTAGGATTACGGTTCATTCCGTTAGGTCGAGAATCCTCTTTGTTGATACGTAAAGGTTTCCACATTCAACCCATTTTTCATTTTCATCTTCATCTATTTATTCATGTAGTAATTCCCGTTGTGTAGGAATTCGGGATGTTCCAACGCATTAAATATTGATTTGCCACCCAAAGATAAACTCATTGTCTTGGATTTAAATGGTGTGTTGGTAAAAACATTTGGTGCAAATGAACACATACGCTTGGAAGCAGGATTGACAATGACATACACTAGCGTAAAGAAAGTGATATTGGACTGTATGTGTGTTCTTCTTGAAGACTTTGTTCTGTATGTCGTCGGTTGGTATATGGTCATCAATGCAACTCTCCAATGTGGAAGATGTGCCGCAAGTACTATGTCCGATTTGAGGGACAGATTTGAATTTGTATGGGGACGGGGAAAAAATGTGCGCACCAGTTTTCACCACCCTAACAAACCGGGTCAGTCGGATCATGATGAAGCCACTTGGGAAAATATATGAGTCATACCCAAGAGATTCGGGCAAGACTTTGCTTCTTGATGATTCATTGTACAAGTCTTACCTTAGCAGCCCCTCGAAATTTCACGGTTGCAGATTCAAGATGGATGTCCATGATGAAGTGCTTCAAGACTCACCCCAAAGATAGAAGAAATACTGCAGCCAAGACCGAGGAAGAAATGAAGTCACCGGGTGAAGAATACACATAGATACAAGCCTTGGCCTAAGACAGATAGAAAGATTATGAAGCTATGCTTGGAAAGACTTTTTCGAAAAACAAATTCTGATTCAAGCGGGTTTGTGAAGAAGGAATTGAGAAGGTTTATGGTGATGACGCTTGTCATTCTCCATGATTATTGGTCCGTTTGTCATTTATTTAGGCCAAGGAATCCTACACTTTTCATGTACCATCTTTATCTTAATTTAAGAATGTTATTGCTATATTGTTTATGTAGTTCAATGCAGACTTGTCTATAAGTTTTTGCTATATTGTTTATATATACTTCAATGCTGACTGAAAGGGATGCTTAAAACTTATCAAGTGCTTAAAAAAAAAATTGCCTGCAAGTGCTATGGTTTGAGTCTTAATGGCGATAATCGCTTATTGTCTTTCTAAAGGATGATACTTTTATGTAGTTGCTTAATGTCATCATGTGCTTACCGGTCATGCGGGTGTAAGGTGCAAAGGCTTATTGCTAAGCCATATAATCATTTTAAAGGTAGCTGTTTATTGCATAAGTGCTCGTGTGTTCCAGTGCTTACTCACTGGCACTGCTGAAAGTGATTAAAGTGCTTAGTGTTTGAAACTAATGAAAGAGCTAGAGCACTGTTACACTCAAGCAGAATCTGAATGGACTGCACAGGAATTCGAACTTCATAAATTTGATAGATAGACAAAAATAACATTTCATAGATGAAAACATATATGTTTCATTGTTTGCGATTAACTTACTTTTATGCTATATAACTGTTTACAGATAGCTGTTTATTGCATGTGTGCTCTTGCATTCCAGTGCTTACTCACAAGCACTGCTGAAACTAATTAAAGTGCTTCGTGTTTGAGCCAGAGCACTGTTACATTCAAGCAGAATATGGACTGTACAAGAATTCAATGTTTTGCCACCTGCATGGATAATAGAAGTAAGAACATCAAATGAATTCATTCTTTACTCAATAGAAAAAACAAAATGTGATCTTTGAAAAGAAGTAGATGAGACAAAGATAGAGAAAATTGTGAGAGACAAAAATTTTTGTATATTAACAAAATTTTTCTACAAAAAAAGGCCTTCAGTAGGTGTCTTCAGCCTCGGGGGTGTCTTTGATCGTGGGGTGGTCTTCTGGGGGTGTATTTGAGCAGGGGGTGTCTTTGAACGGGGGTGTCTTCAAGGGGTGTCTTGGGGGTGTCTTCAAGGGGGCTTTCAAGCTCACTCCACACATTCTCCTCCAATTCCGCCTCCCCTCGCGCCTCTTAGTGGGAAGCTCTTCATAACTTGAAATTTAAAAGCAAATTTTTTTCTTCTTCTTCATCCGCCTCTTCCTCTTCCTCTCCATCTTCCTCTTCCTCCTCAGAATTGTCTTCCTCTTTGCCAGTGTTGCCACCAGGGCGCCATTGAGGATGAATGTCATGCCCTCTAGATCGCCCGGACATTTGCCCATATCGAGCATTATGTCCGATTACTAGTGCACGGCCAACCCGTTGCATGAGTTATTGAATCCGGCGTCGATTGGGTTTGTTGGGGTCATACCTCCGAGGGGAGGTTATGGATGCGCGGACTTCGATTGTGTCTTAGGGGCCGGTATTGAGCTGTCCTACACAATTGTACAGCATGCCAGCAGACTTATTATTGCTAAGTTTTTTCCCTCGAAACCCTTCGGGGCGGGGGTTTTTTAATCCTGTCAGTAATACGCTTGCTGCTCTCTTTTTGTTTGGGTCCCATAGGCCAGTCGGTCTCCGTGGACGCTAAAAATCTATTCTATTCTATTCTATTCTATTCTATTCTATTCTATTCTATTCTATTCTATTCATCAATATCACAGGCTTTTCTTTTCTATCCTCATCACATTTATCCTTTTATCAATATTCCAGGGTTTCCTTTGTATTCTAATGTCACCCTCACAATGACTTTAATTTTTTGGTCTACTTGCTTATTATAAATTTTATCATAGAAATGCCTATTTAAACATATCTATGACATCATTACAATTTGGGCCCAAATATTTTTTTAATACAACAACACATATGACACATATAATATCATTATGAATATTTTCTAGTTCGTTCCTCAATTCTTAAGGCCCCGAAGGGGCCAAAATTTTTTTGGGTTAACACACAAACCATTACATCCAAGACTCTAAAATTAAATCCCCCTCGAAACCCCCTTTGGTTTGGGTGCATATTCACACGGGGGGTGATGTAGGGCAGCGAGAGCCCCTAAAATTATGTTTCGCATGTAGAAAATCAACACCATGTAGTATATTACCTCAAATCTTAGTGTATTTTGCAAATCTTGTTATACAGTATAGCAAATTGTGTACATGCATACCCCACAGATGAGGAACTTTATGTACGGTGTAGATTAAGGAATAAAGGGTGAATATGCCTATCCAACAACTCTCGATGCCCGGAGTCACCCCCCGTGTGAATATGCACCCAAACCAAAGGGGGTTTCAAGGGGGATTTAATTTTAGAGTGTTGATGTAATAGAACCTTACCTTAGCAAGCCTTGGTAGCTTAAACCGTAGAACCATGCCGTAGTATATAATAGTGGTGTTATAAGCAGAGACCATTGGATACGGAGTTCCCTTGCTTTAGATTTATGTTCTTACTAGGTATTGTTTATGGTAATGGCCGTAATTTCTAAGTGTGCCTCTTCCTGACCAATTTCATAATATTGATAGTTAAATTTTTAGCCCATCAAGCTGGTTAACTTTTTCACAATCCTCAAAAAGATGCGTATGTACCATCTTTTGATTGGACTTGCTGTGATATCTATAAATCACCAAGAATGATTAAAGATGTTCAGCAAATTTGATTGGTGAAAAGAACCTAACCATTACTTTTAAGCCATTGCGATTTCAAAGAAAAAATTGTAACTTATTTACCTTGATAGAATAGGGGGATGTTGCACGTTAGGCCATTTGTTATGGGCTCGGAAAGAGAAATGTTCTTGGCCGCCGCGATAAGTTTCTTGTAGATTTCTTTTGACATCTCAAGATACTTGGGCAAATAGATAAATAGATAGGGTTTTTAACATAAGGACATATTAAATATCACTTAGATAAGACAAAAACCATGGAGGGCAATGATAGAACTATATTTGAGAGATGTAGAGAGGAAGAACGACAATCTGATAGAGGATGATTGAGAGAGGATTCGAGAAAGAGCAAGAGAACGTGCAAGACAATGTCGAGCGAGAATGATAAAAGAGAGAAACGAATATCCCATAGCTACAGACACGAATGAATAGCATCCAACAATTCGAGATTTGAATAGCTCACCTGTGGCTATGGATGGGCAAAATGCACAAGGAGGAGAGAGATAGAATACACACACACACACACACACACACACACACACACACACACACACACACACAGAGAGAGAGAGAGAGAGAGAGAGAGAGAGAGAGAGAGAGAGAGAGAGAGAGAGAGAGAGAGAGAGAGAGAGAGAGAGAGAGAGAGAGAGAGAGAGAGAGAGAGAGAGAGAGAGAGAGAGAGAGAGAGATGAAATGAAATGAAATGTTTATTAGTCACGTCTGCAGACCACCAAGTCTATGAGATGTTCAATGGCTACATTCAAAATTATAAAAAAATTCATCCAATGCATCCTCAGACATGAATGCAGTGGACTCTCCATCCTCTTCTTCACTCATAGTATTAGTTTTGTTTAAAACATTTAAAACATGTTCTCTCCTATCCAGAACCTCCCTTGTAAATTTGCCTGTATCAATCTACTAAAGTGGATACATTAATGCCATACTTACCTCGTATATGTCTATAAGATGGGCAACCTATAAGCACATGATGTTCATCTTCAACCACCTGCAAATCACACATTTTACAGTGTCTAATTTCATGAGGGATATCATTCCATCGACCAATCTCCACCCCAAGCCGATGGGAGCTAAGCCGCATTCTGCTAATTCCATATCTAAGCTTGAGCGATATCCCTTCTGACAGGTACTTACCCTCTTGCATGCTAGGGTTAATATATTGTATATAAAATGCTTTTTTTACTTCTGGGACCCTCCACTGCTTACTAATAACATGCTCATATACCCATGTTCTAATGTCAGAATGATTCTCACTTAGATCTTGTATGTTTAACCCCCATTTTCCCATCCATGCTTCAATGTCAGCATACCAGCCTTTATCTTTTGTTTCTTCTAGAGCTAACCGCGGAAAGCTATCATTAGCCATTTCAAACCATACCTTATAAAGATACGTAAGCACTCTGCATAAAGCTTCCGCCTCTAAAGGCATCAATCCACATTCCACGAGCATCATGTCATACGGCGTTTGTGCTTTAACCCCCAATTCAAATCTTAGAAACTTTTTTTGAACTTTTTCTATTTTCTTCCATGTGTCAGCTGCTAGCCTGTACTTCACATCCATACAATAGTACCGTTTGAGCAAGCACTTTATAGAGCATTCTCTTTATGTCAAATTTCCATATCTCCGCCTTATTACTTCTGCGTTGCATACTATACAAGGCTTTCAATGCCCCATTCACCCTATGCTCTGCCGCTTCATTCCAACTGGGGCTCTTATCAACCTCCACTCCCAGATACTTATATGTATTCACAATTTCTATTTGTTTCTCTTCATAATAAAAATTGAGATGGTCCACTTTATTAGCACCAAAAACAATTATCTTGGTTTTGTTTAAATTCACCTGCATCCCCTTCTCAGCACGAAATTGTGATAAGGCTTTCAAATGACGCTGCATTCCTATAATTGAACGCGATAGGATAACCACATCATCTGCATATAATAGTAACATTATCACATGCCCATACAAGGAAGTTCCATCCCCACCATGATTTTCTATCCAATCCTCTAACTGGTCAATAAACAATCCGAATAATGTAGGTGACAACGGACATCCTTGCTTGACTCCCAAGTTGCTTTCCACTACTTCTTTACAAGTCTCCAAGTATGGGAAAGACAATTGTATCAGAACTTTCTCGTATAGTATCTTAACAGTGTGTCTAATTTCTTCTGGTACTCCAATCATATCCATTCTATACCACATATTATTTCTATTGACTATATCAAAGGCTTTAGCAAAATCCACAAAAAGCGCATATAATGGTTTCTTTTTTTACAGAATCGAATCTACCATGGCACACAAAGTAACCAGGTGATCTATTGTAGATCTTTTGGGTCTAAATCCAGCTTGCCCTATGGCTCTAGCATTATGTTCTTTTGCCCACATACTAAGCTTATTGTTTAACATGGTGGCAAACAATTTAGCAAAGAGGCTACTAACCATAATCATCCTATAATTTACCTGGATCGTTAGCATCTCCTGCTTTATAGAGGGAATAACCCCTGTTCATTTGCCATGCTCTGGGAACCCCTCATGTAATAGCTGGTGTTAAATAGCTGCAATAGAGCATGATGTACTGATTCACCCGCCCATTTAAACATCTCTGCTACCAAGCCTAATATGTCTGCAGCCTTCCCATGAGAGAGAGAGAGAGAGGAGAGGTAGAGGTAAAGAGAGAGCTATACAAATTTACCCGAAGAGGGTAAAGAGAGAGTTCGAGAACGAGAAGCAGAACACGATGCGAATTTATCTGAGGAGACGCATCGTCAAGGAAAGTTGTGCTTGGGATGAAACCGGGTACTATCGAACTCTTTATTGACCATGATGAACATATGGCAGCAAGACGCACAAAAAAAATGGAGGAACTTGCACTTCTGGAGCCATTTGCAATTGTGTTTAGATAAAACTGGCTTCCTACATCACACTTTTATCCTAAGTTTTCTCACCGAAAAGACGTAAACTCATCGATGTTTGAGCCTTTAGATTGCAAACTCACCTGCGCTATGTATTAATGCCACATCATAAATGTTAGACATCACGTGTCCATGAGATTGAGAAAAACCACTCCTAATTGACACAAGTTAATATGTTATATATAGGCCAATAAAGCATATTTCGTAATGAGCTATGAGGCTACATGTCACTATTTGTAATAGAAGACTTTGATTATTGTTTATTGTATGCATAAGATTTATGAGCTAGCTGGAGTGGGGAACTCTGTCCATTGCCTTCCAAATTTGGACCATTGAGAGTTGTCTAATAACACATAGCTTTTTCTTCCTCCTTTTTTGGTTGAGCCATTGAAGGGTGGGATAAAGTATGCCGAGGCGCCAAAACAAGAGAAGCAAAAAAATGTAAGATAGAAACAATTGAAAAAGTTTTCATGCCCACAGTTAATACGTGCTAACCATAGGAGAATATATAAACTTGCTTTGGAGTATTTCGGCATTGCCATTTGCGCGCCATGGTTTTATCTAGTCTAACTCCTACAACTGCGAAGCCGGTGCCAAATTCTTGTATATATATGTTCTTATAAAATCGTGTTACACCAAGGAATTTTGAGCGATCCGGAACGTCAATCCGAGATCTGACAGTTCACGTCAATTTGGATGTAATTAAAACAGAGTAAGGATGTAATTAAGATCGAGTAGACGAGAATGTTCTAGAAAAAAAAGTTCTAGAAAGTTCTAGAATGTAAGGGAATCTAGAGGAATCTAAAGGAATACTTCCAAAAAGTTCCAGAATATTCTAGACTAGAATGTTCTAGAACGGTCTTAAAAGTTCTAGAATGTATGAAATCTAGAGGAATCTAAGGGACTTCTTCCAGAAAGTTCGAGAATGTTCCAAAAGTTAGAGAATGTTTTAAAATGTTCTAAAAATTTCTAGAATGTAGGAAACTTAAGGAAATCTAAGGGAATCCAGAAAGTTTTAAACAGTTCTAGAAAGTTCTAGAATGTAAGAGAAACTAGGGGAATCTAAAAGAATCTTAGGGAATCCTTCCAGAGCATTCTAGAATGCTCTAAGGAGTTCCAAAAGGTTCTACAATGTAAGGGAATCTAGGCCAACCAGAAAGTTCCAAAATGTTCTAGAAAGTTCTAAAATCTAAAGGAATCTAGGGGAATCTAAGAGAATCCTTCTAGAAGTTCCATAAGGTTCCAGGATGTTCCAGAAAGTTCTAGAATGTAGTTCTATAGGTCCAAACTTGCATTGTAGGACGTATTAAATAAGGTGTATATATATAATGGACCCATGGGAGGCTGCTCGAGTAGATTATTGGTGTGGCATTTTCTAATGCCAATATAAGAGGGTGGGATGGATTTCCAATAAGTATCCGGATGTTTTGGCAAGTTGGTTAGGCCGAGGGGGTTAAGGAACATTACAGTTGGTATTATATCATAGTTGAATCATTAGTGTTGTCATGGTGGATTATGAATTTCAGTTAAAGTTATTGCTTATTGGATGACACTATGATAATACTTCAGACCATGTGGGGGATGACCTAGGATGTATGATAGGTCTATCAAGCATGGAAATGAGAGGACATGTTCATCGCTATACAAAACATGAGGGATGCTCAGAATACGTCTTTATATGGAGCATGAATAGTGAGCTTTGTAGATATGGAGGTATTGTTGTTACATATAATTCTATACTCATATGTAGGTGGTCTAGTGGACCCAATTGGCAAATGTTATGAATGAAAGAATGTCAAAGACGTATTCTTTATAAGCAAATCATTATCTTAGGGGGTTAGCATCTTTCCTTATCACATAGGTGAATTATTTCTACATTAAGGAGACATTAAGTGGCTTGTTAAAGGTGGATTAAAGCTTCTAGATCTTTGATTATGAGGTGTTAATATATCCTAGGTTGTGGTGGTTGAGTTGGTTTCTGGCAGGCTTTGCTTGAGTTTAATATCATAACTATGAGCTAGAATAAGCTATAACTGGAACTAACTATGTTTGGATTGCATTTGACATATTTATGATCTAGACATATGATTGAAACATGGATAAGAACATACCAAAGCTAAGGTGGAAGGGAATGTTACAGCAATGTGAAGTGCCACATTTGAAATTCTAATATATGATAGAAGATCAGCAACTTGAGGTTGTGTCTCATATATGCATTCTCTTATTGAGGGACACATCGAAAGAACAGTAAGCATCTCTCGGGAATTGCATCATGCAATTCTTACTAGTGATGGTTGGTTGGTTCGATTTATTAGCTTGGAATAATATAGGAGCTAATTGGATTACATATGAGAGCATGCCAGGAATTTTCAAGCATAGGAATATGAAGTTTTGTTTGCTATGTAAGACAAGGGCATTTATACCTTGATTGTTGTCCGGGGCGCAATAGAAACATTAACCTAGGCATGAATATATGAGAGCAAGTGACTAGTATTTATCGAGGTTATTTGTACAACATAATGATTTATTAGCTATTCTTTAATGATGAATAGGCCCCTTTGAAAGAATCTATGTTGTAGACTTTGCTTGTAAAGTTGTGGGCTCTCTTATTTTATTCTATATTGATTGTATATGCTTTATATCCTAGAGATATCCAAACTGGAGATAAAACAATGTATTCTACTTGTCACTTCTCGATTTGGCCACCCAAAAAGTGCCATGTGAGTATATCTTGAGTTCGATCTGAATATCTATGTTGCCATGGTGGACTAAGTATTTTATAATGCATAGAATCATCTGCATATTCTAAACGAGGTGTGCCCCAGACAACCTCGATCGTTGGATCCCTCCATCCTACGGCCCAGATTTTATGTTAGGGTCTCTGGGCACCTTTCATTCGGTTATGGTCAAGGCATCTATAATTTTGAAATATGAAATACGGGGGCACATCTCTATATACATTCGCCTAAGGTTTTAGAATATGGTATGCAGAGACTTGAACCGCTATCAAAATAATTTAATATCCTTATAAGAATGCTTTAACCAATGCAACCATCAAGCTATTTTTTTTTTTTTTTTGAATTTTTTTTTTTTTTTTTTTTTCCTTTCTTTTTTTCCTTTTTATCCCCCCTTTTTTTTAACAACCCATTTACTTGTTTTAGAAGTGTCATCTATGGTCTTAAATTACCATATCAAATCCCCCCGAAACCTTCCTGTTATTGTACTACAGAGAAACGAAAAAATTAATTCTATGGACAAAGCTGCATTGTGCTTGGTACATTAGTTACCAAATGAAATTCAATTCTACCATCTCGACTTATAATGGCCAATTGCATCTCTACACTTTCAATGAAAATGATGATATCCACCAGCCATGGGGCACCATTAATTTTCCACTTCCTCTTTTTGAAAAGAGAAGGAAGTATGCTCCAAAAGTTAAATCAACACTTCGAAACTTTACGAGGAAAAACACATTCCTGTGTTATAGCCTGGAGGAGTTCAGGTCCCCATTCTCACAGATTCTGCAGCAAAAAATCATGTGGCAATTGTACACTTCCCTTCATCATCCCTTTATCCAAGTTATTGTCATTTGCCATTAGCATGCAACTAGAGGGTAAACCACTACTCATGGCTGATCAAGCGCTATGAGATAATGTAGTCCCTGTTCAAAATTGCATTGCTATTTAGTTAGTCTGCAAATTTTGTAAATGAATGAAGGTTTGCACAGTCTGATGCACACCATATCCATGTCATCTCAACAGATCTGAGCTAGAGACAAATGTCGTCAACATTGAAGTCTTTGTCGTCGTCGTCATTGTTGTAGGTCCTTGTTCAATGCTTCAAAATAGAATGTAAGAAGGAACACCACAAGGGAAATATAAAAGAATAAAAAATCAATAGTAGCAGCTTGGAATAGTAATGGGTTGCGCATACCATCTTTAAACTGCTTCTCCTTTGTAAGAACGCCATCCCCTGTTTCATAACGGTGTTACCAACATGCAAGGAGGCATGCTAATGCTCAAACAGAGCTATCTAAGTTGATAATGCATTTGCCTCATCTGCAATGTACCTACATTAAGTAGCTTTCTTATGTATTTTAGAAATAAGATAAAAAAGCAATTACTATAAAGACTGCCTATGATAGAAACAAATGAATTCCACTATCTAATCATTCTATTCAAATAATCCAAGCATCAATCGCAACTAAGAAACACTATTCTTCTCTAATGACAAAATATCTGCAAATCATTCACTGTCCCTTCAAGCTCGAGATGTCTTGCCACGCCCCTAACCCTCGGAAAATAATGTTCATTGGAAGCAATCCTGCACTATGATGCTAATATACCAAAGGAGTGCCCTCTCGGTTGTGGAGGAATGGAAACATCTAACCATGTATTTGAGTGCTCATGACTCCAGGATTCTTGGACTTGGACATCACAGCTGAACAGAGACTCCCCTGGGTGACTTAAAGGAATTTCTAAAAGCTGACTCGAAAATTGTGATCACTACTAGAGCCCTCTGTTGCTGGTGCATATGGAAACATAGAAATCGGGAAGCCATTGAGAGGAAACAACCTAATATTACATGGCTCAAAGTGTGTCCGCTACAAACAATCACGGACTCGGCCATGGCACATAAGATGGCCAGGATATATAGAATTTGGAAATTCACTGGGAATTTTAATTTCTTCTTCTTATTACTAACTGATGCAAATGGTTTGCTTCATAGAACAAATGAAGAGGCTGATTGAGGCTGGAGCTCCATCTAGATGGGGACAAGACATGATGACAAGATGCAAGGTAGCAGAAACCATGATTATTCTGAAACAGGATGTAGTCCATGCTATGGCACTACAGAGAATGCTAAAAAGAAAAGAAGAATGGATGTTCAACAACCTGAAGCCCTATTTCATACGATTATTTCATAAATGGCCGCAGAGAAAAGAGGCTCACATACTCCTATTCCTTGACTTTACCGCGTTTTCCATTAAGCAGCTGGATCAGATGCTATGCATATTTGGAAACACTGCAGTTGCTGACTTAACTATGCAAGCTCTGACTGATGCTGATGATTGAAGTCTGAGGTTACAGAAAACTATTTGAACTGATCTAGTCCATTTTGTGTATATCTTCTTAACTTTTTATTATAAGCATTGTTATGCTTAATTTTATTCTAGTAATGCTGCTAATGAACCATTACATGCAGCAAAGAGGTTATGTCAACTGTTGGATATGGCTCCAAGTGATTTATTCACTATCTTTTTTAAATGAAATATAAAAAACCCACCGTGCCTTCAAAAAAAAAAAGAAAAAAAAAGAAAAAAGAAAAGAAGCAATCCTGCACAGGCAATTTGTATTTTTTTCAATTACCTCCTTTCTACAATAAATTTAGACTTATGCTATATGCATAAATCAATAGGCAATTATAATTTGGCTTATTTAGACCATTCAGTGCCAAGACCAAGCAATTATTTTGCATCCACAGATAAATACTAGCAAAAAGAGAGCCTACAAGACCTTTTCCCTCTTTTTGGATCCGAGTTAGGATCAATCTGGCCAGATTACTTTTGCAAATCCTTTTTACAAATTTTTGGTTGGAGAACAAACCATTGATGTAATATCTATGTCACTAAAAATAGATAAAGAAGAGAAGCGCTAAGAGAGCTGGGTCAAAACAATAAATTTCCGGACGGACTTGATAAGGTTCCACACCTGATTAAAACATGATTTACATAACATGAAATCATACTCCCTGTCCAGCTGATCATTTCGATCATGTCTTTTGTCCTGTATCATTGCGGTAAGCTTTTATGAAGATATTGAAGAGATGATATATCGAAAATAAAATTTGAAACTTTTGGTTTTGGTGTGTTATGGGATTTGGGCTATAGGGTCAAAGCATGGAGGTGGGGGACACTTTTTGTGTCAGCGACACATGGTGCTTAGGGGGTGCTTTCCGGAGCTATTTTCTTTGTATTTTAAAAAAATATTTTTCTTTTATTTTTTTGATATTTTTCCCTGAAACACATTCATATTACGCCTTGGAATACAAAATTTCAGCTTCATCGGAGTTATAGAAAAAAAGATAAAAATAAGTAAAATTTCCCACATTAGGTGCTTAGGGGGTGCTTGGCTGGCGCAAAAATGCTCCCCAGCTCCATGCTTTGACCCTATATTTCATTCAATTCCACTTCCTTCACCATAGTAAGCAGTGGTAAATTCTTGTCAGGTTTTAGACTTACCATATGAACCCTCATTTCCATAGCTTGTATCTGAAGCATTATATACAGCATGTGGGTTTGTGATATGGCTGCAATGACCCAGTGACCACGCATCAAATCCAGAGCAAAGTGCAATATTGTAGGTTGCTCTTCTTGAGATCTCACTTAATTGATTAGATCTCCAGCTTTACTAGATGATTATTCTCCTTTGGCATGGAAATCAATAATGAATTGATTATCAATGCCATCATGTTTCCTAGAGACTTCATTCATGCTGATAAAACCAACAACAATAAGATTGAAACTACCCATGGCCAGATAACAAGCTAAAAATTGATGTTTGCTTCCCATTAGCAAAATCATTTCCAAGCAATCCAAAAAAACAGTTCATAGTGGTAGATTGGTATATGTTGGCCACTTTTCAATGATGTTGACGGTTTCCAATTACTGAAGAATGAAGATCACTAATAAAGGAATTTGTTCAGATGCTGGTAATCTAGCTTGAATAGCGAGTTCCACATCCAAAGGAGAAGATTGCACTATAATATGGAGGCCACTCCCACGAACAAGTTTCCTCAAATGATGTTTTTGCATTGGAGCTCTATACACATGAAGCACATCCCTTAGGATGGAATACAACTTCCAAGCATTCTCATATGAACAATAGAATAATAAATGCTCTGAAATAGCAAGATAAAGGATAATAGATGAACGTCACAGGCTTACCTATACTTATGCTTGTGGATTAGCTTTTTTGCATGTTTTTAAAGCCAAATCTAGAGCGAATATGATGTTTGCAGCCTATAGCAAATTATTTTTATATCGATTACATCATTCTATCATAAACTTCAAAGCAAGCTCCACTTCTTTGTTTTCTAAACTGCAATAATTACATCTTGCCTTCTCTGGTTGCTATCATTCCCAAGCATATCCTTTACACAGAAGGAGTCAATGAAAGAGCAACACTTGAATAAGATTGTTGACAATACATTGGTAGATCCTTCATAAACAAGAACATCTAGGAAGCCAAAAATTAGAACATTTTGTTCACTGACATCCACTTAAAAACTAGAAGATTATTGGTGTTAGACCTCTCAATAAATAACCTTTTAAAAAGAGTAATGATTAAATGAAATGCTTGTATATGTAAAATATCTGACAACAAATAATTTAGCCTTAGCCTCCGGATAAGAATGAGAATGAGAATGAGAATGATTTTTTCCGGATAAGGAGAGTAATGCCAATGATGCTTAGTACTCCAATAAATCAAATGGTGAGGATTGAGTAAATGGTAGTTGCACCAAAAGAATAGAATAGAATAGAATAGTTTTTTTTTTAAAGGGAACTACTATGAAACAGTCTCATACGTAATCCCTATAAATAATGCATGAATATATGCCTTCTAGATACTCACAGATAAATATTCCTTATCTTATCAGAGTAACAGTCACAATCTAGAGTGCACAAATTGAGAAAATTTTAAGCTATGGAACCTTTCTTTGGCTAATTAGGATAAAAAAATGTACTATCGGCCGGTGCATCAATGGTCAAAAGACCCACATTGTTATTAGAAACAAGCTAAATATCTATGCTTAACAAGAACATAGCTTGACTCTCAAAAAGCCTTGGAATAGGTTAGTGCTCTCTCTCAAATGTTCCAGAAGACGGATCTTACCAGGTTTGTAATGAATACCTTAAAACCTTCTAATAGCGACTGTCTTTCACAAGATTTATGGAATAGTTCACAATAATGAATTCTCCTAGACTGAGTAGCCTTTATCCTTCACAAGATTTATAGATAAAATTGATTTTCTATCGTAATAAGCTGGGACAATGCCCAACACATGCTTGATTAGAAAGACTGGCAATAGTTGTTGCATGCGCTTGAAACTCCCAAGCCATATTTTGGCATAGCTACTCTATTTAATTAGACATCATAGATAGGCAAAGGAATGTAAATATATTATATATCTATGTCTCTGCTCCAAAACTCAAACATTGGCTTAAAAACATGATATATAGCTGCCAAAATACAGCGACGAGCTGACAACAATTCACTTGGAATGTATATTGCTTGTCATATCCAGCTTGAGGTATTCAAAATCCAAGAGAAACACATCTTGGAGTTAAGGCATCAAGCAACTTTTTCTAAGCACGAATTTGAGAACTGTCATCAGCTCCTGCTAGTTTATTTTCCTCGTATTTGAAGCTGAAGCTTCTGAAATCATAAGGCTTTGCCAAAAAACTAAAGAGAAAGGGACCAACCGACATGACATGCTGGAGACAATCGTGTACAAAAGAACAATAGAGGAAAAAAAAACCCACATACTTCGAAGAGTAGAATAGAATAAAGTTTTTATTGTCCACGGAGACCAATCAGCCTATGGGATCCAAAAGAGAGCATAGCAGACTTATTACTGTCCGCGTTAAAAAAAAGCCCGCCTCGAAAGTTTTTTGAGGAAAAAATTGTAGAAGCAATAAAAGTGATGTCAAACTATACAAATATACATATCAAGTAAGACATATTCAACTCATGCGAATGTCCGGGGACATAGTTGATCTGCAGATGTACGACCTCCTGTAGGTACGATCCCAGCATCTGAACTGGAGCCATGCTCATTATCACATGTACCAAGCCTGACAACCAAGATAACGCACCCGCCTTTTAGTCATATTTGGACAAACACAGAGGGTATGACATTCATCTTCAACGGCTCCCAGCATCAATAGAGCTTGTCTTGTCGTGGCTCCCCAATCCATCTTTCTGTCTCAATTTGGAGACGATATGCAGCCATGCGGATCGAGGCAATGAGTCTGCGCCTTTTCATAGGCAGATGGTACACAAGTAGCGTTGCGGGTCCCGTTTCCAATGAAGGATTCACGTGGCACTGGTAATGTGTCGTCTTGACCTATTTAAGAGTGCTGGCCTCCCAAAACTTTTTGAGGAAGCAAGCATCAAAGTACTGCCTCAAGTTGTGGCAGTCTGCCTATGTTTGCACCTATATTCATATGTGCTCCTGCACATTCCATCTGGAGAGCTACTGAGCTCACTTTTCCTTCCAACAGGCCGTGAGGCGCTGTGGCCCCATTGTCATGATATAAGACAGGCTAAGGATGCGATCATCGTCCATAGTGACCACCTTCTGAAAGTAGACGATGTGGCAATCCAGGATTGCCATCTAAATGGATAAGAAACCTATCACCCATAGTAGGATCTGATATGGGACTGTGGACTTCAACCCCAACTAAAAAGGCTTTCTGTACCTGCTCCAAATTATTTAGGTAGAGAGGGACACCACAGGGGTCCAGAATCTCGTCCCCTATAAAGGGACAAGCTCTATCAAGGCCCCGAACAGGTGCGGCTGATGGGTCTAGTCGTATAACTCTGCTCTATGACTGTTGTTCTGCATTGCCTCTAGTGCCTTCCAGGCCACTGGTGTTCGTAGATGGATGTAAGCATCCCACTGCATACTAGAGGGGAACTCCATTCCCAAATACTTGTAGGTGGATGCCACTTTCACATTTTGCCGCCAGTAACTGAAGAAGGGGGCTCATGGCTGACGTGAGGATGATATGAGGACCACCTTAGTCTTAGCCAGGTTCACTCGCATGTCACCACCGTAACGCGCTCGTTGAGCATTGAGATGGCGCTTCATGTCTGCCGGAGTGTAAGCAAGGTGGTCCACATCATCATCATATATCAGCCCACCGTAATCTGATGTAAAAGTGAGCTCCATCACCCCATTTTCAAAGAAGCCGGTGCGCCTACAATTTTAGTTTGATATTTGGAATTTTGCTAACCATGATGTGGAAATTGAAAGATCTAACGAAACATGTTAAGTTTAGGTGATGTAGCATGCCAGATGGATAGGCTCAAATTGCAGGATTTGTTGTAGAGGGGTTAAACAAACCTGGTAAATTAAAAAAAAAAAAAAAAAAGAAGGAAAAAAAATGACGTAAGCACCCCACAGTTGATAGGGTGGCATGGTGGAGGCGTTCATGTTGTGACTGTCTCATAAATCCCATGTATTGCATTTCACAGTTCATACGGGATGTCTAGCAAGGATAGTCTCTTCCAGAACTTCTCCTATGCACAATATTGAGAGCTTTTGCAAAGTCCATGAAGAAGCAATATAGATCATGTCATTTATTTTTATTGTCTTCCAATAGGGTGCACAATGTAACAATGTGATCAATTGTGAAATGCTTGGGCCTAAACTTGCCTGTCTGAGTGTATGTATCCTTATTTCCTCTAAATGCTTGAGTCTAAAACCTGCCTATCCGAGTAAATGCATCCCTATTTCCTCTGCCAACAATGCCAATTGCTGCTCAAGCACCATAATGTGCAATAATTGCCAGAACATATTTGTCCTCTACTTTATATATTGAAACTACTCTGTTCCACGGTGACCCTTCTTGATCGTCTCTATTGAACAAACTAATTAGGTTACGACGACAATTTGATGCTCAAAGTTCTTCTTGCATGCCATCCAAATCAGCTACCTTGTCATTTGAGACCCAACGTAAAGCTGTCAGTGACACCTACCTCCATTAAAGTCAGTGAGGGACCAACTATAAAGTTAGAGATATAAAATACAAAAGAATAGAGAGAAAGTATAGAGAGAGAGAGAGATATAAGAGAGAGAGAGAGAGAGAGAGAGAGAGAGAGAGAGAGAGAGAGAGAGAGAGAGAGAGAGAGAGAGAGAGAGAGAGAGAGAGAGAGAGAGAGAGAGAGAGAGAGAGATAGATAGATAGATAGTAGTTTTAACGCCACGCCACTAGGCAAAGATCCAACCGGACATGTGACCACACACCACACTACATTGCTTGGTTGGGCCCTGCCCCCAACCACCTTACATTGCGCCTGTTGGGATTTGACCCCAACAAGATCGAAAAGGATTCTCATGGTCTCAAACTCGAGAGAGAGAGAGATAGATATAGATAGATAGATAGTATTTTAACGCCACGCCACTAGGCAAAGATCCAATGGACATGTGACCACACACCACACTACATTGCTTGGTTGGGCCCCCGCCCCCAACCACTTTACATTAAGGTCTGTGGGATTTTGACACCCCAGCCGTTCAGAAAGCGATTCTACTCGAGACCTATAGTTGCTAGATCTAGTGTGTTACCACTAGACTAAGAGAGAGAGAGAGAGAGAGAGAGAGAGAGAGAGAGAGAGAGAGAGAGAGAGAGAGAGAGCAACACAGAAAACAATTAAGTATGTCGTTGAAACATTCCGTAATGCCTTGGCCCCTTGTGCCGCGAGGCCCCTGGACTTGTGTAGCATGGGCGAGCTCCCTAAAAGGGCACTACTAGCACATCACGCTGTTATAGAATAGAATAGAATAGAATAGAATAGAATAGAATATACATTAACGTCCCTTGTGCCGTGAGGCCCCTGGACTTGTGTAGCATGGGCGAGCTCCCTAAAAGGGCACTACTAGCACATCACGCTGTTATGATGTAGCCTTTTCTGAAGGCTGACTTTTTTCTATTATTACCAACATCCCACTTTACTTCGGCTTCATCGCCGTGCAATGATGCGTCGTTATCAATCAGCTTTTAACTGAACAATTTGTATGGGGTTTATGAGCCGCTTTTGTGCGGTTCATATTACAAACCCTCTTTCATGTCTATGACCTGGGCTATATTAGTGATGCCGATTACTATCAGGATTAAAAAACCCCGCCCCGACGGGTTTTCGAGGAAAAACTTTAATAGTAATGGGCTCACTGATGCACAGTATTATTATCAGATCCGTTTTCCGTCATTCTGGATTTTGGATTTTTCCCACGCCATTATTGTTAGGCTGCAAAAACCCTAAACTAAACTGATTAGTACTGATTAGAGCTCCAATCCGGAGCTATGAATATGTAGTAATTACTCTCAACATAACATCACGTGTCCAAAGGTCCGTGTTTATAAACCATCTTGAAATATTCTAACTACACTATATTAACACAATCCCCAACTTATGTAGTCACTGCCTAATAGTCCAGATTTATATTAGTGTAAAGCGTCTAAAGAAACTTCCTAATTTCATACATAGCATGCATATACTATGTTGATAGAACTGATGCATTGTGCAAAGAAACCGTCCAATTTCATAGCTTACAACAGCCAATCTATATTTATACCTAATGATGATAAAAGAATGAAAAGATCAATCATCCAGATTATGCAGATAGTGGTATCACCATTCCCTTGTTTTGTGTGTTACTAGCTATTCAACTTGGACATTCTGCAGTTGGCAAAACTTCTTGTAGAGTACCAAACATGGTTTTTGATTATTCTATAGATGTCTTCACATAACTGCAACACATCCTCAAGCACTTGATGTAAGAGCACTTGTAAGCTATTATTTATTAAAGCCTTTAGGCTCTCCTTCAGTCATTTTGGTGATCCGGGAACCAGTTGGAGGGTCGTGCCCTCGCTATCCTGGCCTACGGCGGGGGTTAGACCCCTCAGTCCGTAGCGTATTCCAGTCTCCTTTTTGACTACAAATACCATACTTATATACATATGCATTATGTCTTTTCACGCTGGCTGTTATTCTATGGCGGGAGTTTATAGTGGTCCGGATTACCAGTTGGTGGGTCCAGCCCTCGCTATCTTGGTGTACGGCGGAGGCTGAGCCTCTCTGTCCCGTAACTTATTCCGTCCACCTTTTATTCAAATGCATTTGCCTTGCCTATGCAGCCCCTAGCCTCTGCTGTATTCCCTAATTTGTTGCTAAATATAAACTAGAAATCTTTGATCTCCTTTATAAACTTAAGAGCTAAAGAAATCTCAAAGCCAGAGAAAAGTAGAGAGCAAATTAGAGTGAATAACATGCCAGAAAATGTCTTTACTAAATGCAATGTCTTGAAATCAAAATATACGCTACCCCAAGCTAACAGAATTGGTCATTGCCTTGATTCAAAATGAAACAGAAAACTTATCTGGAAGCCGTTTGTTCGTGTGCAAAGTTTCACAGGCCGAAGTTTCAGAGCAATGGGTAAAGAATGCAGAATGGAGGCTCTCCTTTCCAAATTCAATATGCCAGTCTCAGAGGCATAACTCTATAAACAATTGCATTTTCTTCTTTGGACTTCCTTGACAGGGTGGAATTGGTAAGACTTTTCCCACACCTAAGATAAATGGAGAAATGGTGTCTTCCCAAAAAACACCTGCATTCATGGGAAATGCTAGAAGGCCTTATATCTCCTATTGCTCTAGAAAGACCTGGAAATGAGGAATAAGAGTGACAAAACAGCGTCTGGTGGCCCAGGAAGTGGAGCAGAGACTGGTATGGATTTGTATTTAATCGTCAAGGAAGGATGTGAGGCTAAATTATGGAGGATGTGCCGAAAATGGAAACTTACATTTACAAGGGCTTCCTCTAGCTCAGCAGCTGCAAATGAAACTCAGGGATTGCTACAGTTGCAGATTGGTAAATACAGCATATTTGGTACTTGATTTGCATGAGTGCTATAGCTTTATGTATTTTAGGGTATATTATTTTCTATGTTTCATGTAGCATTGGATATAGCGACTTTGCAAATAGAGCTTCAAATAGAGGTGCATACTGTAATCCAAGTACGGCTCTGAATATCATATGCAATTAGCTTGCTTGCCATCCTACTAAACTGTTCTTCTGCTTTTGGCGCTTTTCTGAGATCTTGTTTTTTGGATTTTATCTCATCATTTGCAAAAACTTGGATTTATAAAATAGCAAAGAGCTAGCCAATTTCTGCAGTCTGGTTCTTCAAGGTAGGTTGATCGGTCATGTTTTCTACAAATAGGGCCGATCTTTTCTGCAAATAGGGCCAATTTGTGCAGATTGATGTCTGTTGACGTAGTAGAATCCAGTTTCTTTCTTATCTGATCCTATACTAGAGCAAGGGTTTGAAAATTCGTCCACTATGGCAGAGCTAGGAATAAAAGCAACACATATATGAACCCAGTTTGTATTCTCTTCACTCCATCTCTTATTTCATTGTTTACAACAGCATCACGGATGTTCTACATATGTGCTATATGGTTATGAATGCTTGCCATGGCACAAACTTGTTGTAACAGCATGGGAGCCATAGAGGATCATTTATCAATGTGAAAGACTTTCCAGATGTTTGAACATCTTAGGTGTTTGAACATCCTATTTTGTTTAAAATGTTCCCTGCTATTATGCTAATATGTCTGTGTGCCAATTGAAAAATCAAAGGTGGGAGATACACTCTAAACTTGTATATTGTGGGTTGAAGACGATCTTTCTGTACGGCTCTTTAATTCATATGTCTACCAAATATGGCTCTTTAGCAGAAGTTGTGCATGTTTCTGTGGAAGTTGTATATGCAAATGCTAAGAATATACCACGATCTTTCTAAAGTGCGAGCAGTAACAAATCTTGCTCCTCCTGCTGGCATCATGTTGATACGTTGATAAGCATCTATTCTAATTATGCAATTCTTTTATCAGTAATCTTGTAGTTTCTTAGATACTTTTATTTTTACCTTCTATTAGTTCCAATATTTCATGTGCAACTTACTCATAATATCCTATGCTAGATATTGCTTTCTACTCCTATTTGGCATTTGTTTATCCATCCTGAGTTTTTCATTCGTTTTTATGATCCTATAACGACTTTTACATTTTCTCCTTTTTTTTTCTCCCTTTTCTACAACAACCCGGATATGAATGACCTAGATCATGTTTTGGAAGCATCTACTGACCCTGGAGACGATCAAAATGAGGTCTATCTACTTTTTGTATAGTGCACAATAGAAAGTTACAAATTTATTGCATGCTTTGTACAGTTATAGATCATGTTAATAGATAATCCGGTTGCATAGTCCGGAATACTGAGATATGTTCAATAGAGTACTTATCCATAGAAAATGAAGCTTCTTAATTCCCAAAAAGGCTATATCTTTCAGCCTAATCTTTAGTGCTGAAAAGAACTTGTTCCTCCTTATATTTGACTGATCTGCGACAGGGGTTGAACAAAAAATGGATCATATTTCTGTCCTAAGTAGAAATAACGACATTTGAAATGATTTAGCTGGTTTATCATAGATACATGAGATGCCAGCATAGAGTTCAGTTTATTACGCTTAAACACAGGTTGACCTGCTGAAATATTCATATAGAATGCATGCATACGGGACTGAATTTACTATATACACATGGTAATACTACTGTAATACATTTGGACAGATGCTCTCTGCACGTCTAAGTAAAATAATCTGTATTCATTCGGCTTAAACATAAAGGAAACGGATTTCATACTTACCCTTTTTCAGGCTAACGTGTGATTGATTTGGCTGCAGATAACACGACAAACCCACCTTTAGGATGTTTAAGCTCTACAAATGGTTGGAATTTTCTGGAATTGGAGCGCGGTTCTGTAAATGCTGCACTCTAAACTCTTCAAATCTTTGCTACATATATTAATATTCAGCTTAGATTAAACACAATAGCTGGATGTTTAGTGATTTTGACTACACGATTACACTGCCAATAATAGGAATATGAGGCTAATATTAAGCTTAAATAGTATGTTAATGGTTGTGACTTGTATTCAGCCATGCTGGAAAATGTTTTTTAAATTTTTTTTTTATAAAAAGCAAAAAACGGTTTTTGAATCCAGGCCTTTACTTTGCTGCTGAGTTTTCGTAGTTTATGGACAGGTCCACCACATTTAAAACAGGGTAATCTCCTTATTCCTTGCTGTTGGATAACACCAGGAGAGAAAATATCGGATCAAGAACTGTCATATCAGTGAATAGTTAATATTCAAATTGCCAAGTGGGAAGTAGATGTTTGACAGTTCATCCACTAGATAAGATGACTACAAAGCTTGGAATGCCTTAGTCATCAGAACTCTGAAATATCCATGAGTTGATAATAAGCATAAAAATTGGGAAATAATACAATTTGTAGTTTTACATTCCGAATCTATTTTATCACTCTAGCTGAAATACAAGGGTATGGACGTGTTTTTTTCAGCTCTGTGATATATTCTTACCCTGCACATTGTTAAAATTTTGTGGTTTCTATTGGGTTTCTATCATGGGTTCTTGTAATATTTATTAATACCATAAGAGGGACCAAAATTAGGAAATTGATTGTTATGCCTTTTCTCCTGGAACCAAATGTGTTCCTATGATCTACAAAGAGCAGATATCAAATACGTGGCATTGTTTCATGGCTACATGGTATTGGGGTTTGATTTCTCAGCTCCCTACTTTGTAATCTGAATATATGACCCTTACAGTATATTGGCAATATGCCAAGGAACTTGATATATGAAGATTTGGATGGTATACATATAGAACACACTTAGGTTATAACATGTAGGGCACTGGTGTTTGGGGTTTGAGTTCTCAGCCCCCTTCTATTATGTGATCCTTAATGTTTGTAACTAAGGTGTCTAGTTGTTCTTAGTGACCTGGAATAATGGATAAATTCTTTGTTGATATGGATATTTGAAAAGTTTCATCTTACTACTTACAGGCCATGAATATGGTGAAACAGTGTATTGGGGTTTGAATTCTCAACTCCCTGCTTTGTGATCCTTTCCTCTGACTTGTACCATACATAAAATAGGATATTCTGCCTTTATACACCTCACATGCCAGAAAAAGGGTATGGGCCTGGTTTTCAACCAGGACAAATTTAATCTCAATTTCTAACTAGGTTTAGTTTTTGAAGTATAGTATTTGCTAGATTAGATCCTAGCAAGTATTTTGTAAATTTCTTTTTTATATAACAACCAACATATGACTACCATCAACATTAATTAACACAAACCATTACATTTAACAATTCAAAATTAAAAACCCCCTGAAACCCCCCTTTAGTTTGGGTGCATATTCACACGGGGGTGACGTAGTGCAGTGAGAGCCCCCGTAAAATCATATTATACATGTACAAAATCAACACTATATAGTACATTGCCTCAAATCTTATAGTATTTCGCAAAATGTGTTATACAGTATACCAAAACTTGTACAGGCATCCCCACAAACGAGGATCTCTATGTACGGTCTAGATCGAGGAATAAAGGGCATTTATGTTTATCCAACAGCTCTCGATGCCCAGAGTCACCCCTCGTGTTAATATGCACCCAAACCAAAGGGGGTTTCAGGGGGTTTTTAATTTTAAATTGTTAAATGTAATGGTTTGTGTTAGTTAATGTTGATGGTAGTCATATGTTGGTTCCACTGTACGTACAGGCCTTAAAACGAGGGATCGAAGACATGTGGACGTTAAAGGCCGAGTAAAAACACATGCCAGGACGTTAGCCCGGCAACGCCGGGCACACGTTTACTAGTATTTTTTAGGATGACACATTTATACAACCATGTCTCAGTTGAATCTTGCAACTACGTTACTGCCCACACACCCAGCTATGTCCCTAGCCTAGCCCACCGCTTTGAATTATTATACTACATCAACTAAAAGCATGCAAGCAAACAAGGTTATTAAGTGCCCTATTAATTCTCGTTTTCCAACCTAAGAAACAACACCAAGCTACAAGGGTTGTTACAGTAACAGTGCGAAAACCAAAAGTGCCTCCTCCTTCAACTGAAGCACATATCGTTGATCGAGATTTTGGGAACTAGAAATTTGTGTCTGGTAGTGAGTCGGATAATTGAACTATACAATGGAATAAGCGTATCTGGGTTCAGCAGGAAGTTTTTTGAGTACAATGGAGTAAGCTTACCGGATAGATTCTCCATGTGGAAACAACTGTGGATTTACTGCAACACGGGATTTGGAAAAGAGTCTGGCCATGTTTCCACACTACTGCAACGGGACCCGCGAAGGAGTCTATTGCTAGTGTGCTATACTTATGAGGCTGTAGTAGTATGTCATATTTCTAAGGCTACAACAAAAACACGAGGTGGATCTTCCCACGAAGCCTTTCATGCTATAGCAGGAACAATCTCAGCATCACAGGCTGGTGGTGCGTAAGTTGATACAAATAAAATTGTTGTGGTCAAATCCCCAGGTTCCTCTAGCTGGGAGTGCACAAATGTAATTATTGAAGGAATTCAAGAGTTCTTGGATGAAGTTAGCAGTGTGCACACTGCGCAAGGGCTAAAGGATGCTCCCCAAGCTCCCTTTGCCACAAATCTTCAAGACAAGCCTTCTAACATCTCATCCTTATTAAGATGGCCGATGCTACATCCCTTTATCATTCTGTAAATGTTGCAGTAGGGACAGGTCACTATGTTAATATGTCATCTGGGATGGCTGAAGGTAACTCCGATCAATCTTTTGCAGAGCCTCTGTCTGCATAGTATACCAATGACTCAGTGAAACGTTCACAGTCTAGTTTTAGCAACTAGCTCAAGAAGGATTTTCCCTCTCAGCTGAGCGAGAGAGTCTTAGAAGCCATCTTCTTTGTACGTAAAGGATGTTTAGACAACATTCAGCTTTATCTGCCAATATGACAGTGACATGTTATGATGCTCCCCACCAAATATACGACACCCCGTCGTATATCTCACAGGAAATCCCCATCCAACACACCTGCCGCATGGGCCCTCCGTCTATCCCGCACCTGGGATGGCCATGGTGCAGGATGGGGACATGAAGGTGTCTTGCGCACCCTTCCCCTATGGGCTCCTATAACAGCAAAAGCATAAACATAAACATCAGCACTAGCAATAGCAATACAATCAGCTACCTCGAAGGGTAGTACCATCTATCCATCCATAGATCCATCATAGACAATAATACATCATAAAACAGAATAACTCCTACCCAGGCTCAGACTCATAAGGGAGGTAGACTGACGGCTGGGCCTCAAGATAGAGCAGAGCAAGATATGACAATGGCGGGGCTGACTACAATGGCTAAGGTTGACCACTCCATCCGCCCCTCCTGTGCATACTATGCAGAGGGGCTAAATCGAGCTCTGGCGTAACTATAGCCTGTTGGATACGCAATCTCATGGCATCACCCATCGAGACCACTCCGTGTTGCATCTCCCCAGTCCGATGAGGCAGGAAGGGTTGCATCTCCCGTTCCCGAGGTCTAGTGGCTCCATGGGCGGCTAAAGAATCGTGGCGACACACGAATCGTACCCAACTAAACCCCCCAAAACAAGAGCCAGGCCGACACCTGCAACTCTTCAGAGGCAGGGCGACACCATTGCCCCAGGAGGTGTCGGACCCATACCCAGCCCACTCGAAGTGACCGATTATAGGCCTAGCCCGCTATGGGTCCCCAGTAGCCGCGCTAAGTAGGGACCTCCCTCCACTTTGCCACTAGCCGTGTTGTATAGTGCTACGTCACATCATAGCCCTCGTAGCCAGGTGGGTTCCTATACACAAGCCGCATCTAATAGGAACTAAGGGGTCTAAACTAGGAGCATCATCTAAACAATGGCTATTAGGTCTCTGCCCTGGCCGGCAATAGGGCTATTATGCGTGTTGCAGAAGATTAACTTCCTTACTCCTGATGCTTCAAGTACACATAGTTGTTCTTGTGATATAAAAGATTGGCTTCCTTTTTAATATGTTTGAAGGTTTCTCTTTCCTCCTTGTGCTCTTGCAAAGACTAGCCCATAGAAGATGGCTTATTCTATCTTCTTGCCGAATTCGCTTGCCGAAGTGGAGATGGGATTGCAAAATGATGTTCAAAAGCTTGCCAATAAGTGGCGAAGTCTTAGCATCTCCAAGGCTTTCCTCAAATGGGCTGCATGCTCTTCCATTGATTTGCTGTAGATCACGATGTCGTCGAAGAAAAATTGATGATGAACTCATCGAAGAAATCTTTGAAGATGTTACTCAAGTGCATAAAAGTCGGTGGAGCGTTCGATAAACTTAGGGGCATTACTATATAGTGCCCATACCGTGTTCTGAAGCAGTCTTATAAATATCTTCCCTCTTCATCCTTATTTGATGATTGCACGTCCTTAAGTCGATTTTGTAGTAGGAATCTTGCTCCGTGGGGTTGATCCATTACATTATCTGCTTGTTGAGCTGCCGATGGTTGATATACATCCTTAGACTTCCATCCTGGCCGAAAGGATCCTCAAGTTGAGCAACTCCTACAACTGCTTTTTGAGCTCTGCTAGCTTGGAAGTGCTCATTCTATAAAGAGTGTTGCTGATCGGCTCTGCATCTGGTGCAAGAGTGATTTCAGACTCGACGCCTCTATAGGGCAAAAGCTCTCAAATTTTATCCAGAGGTATATCATGGGAATTCTTGATTAGCTTAGCAATTAGCCGAGGCAACTGTTCCAAAGTAGCATCTTCCTTCTTACTCTTGTTGTTTGTTGTCGGGGGAGGGGGGGAGGGTGACTTGTAGTTTAGGTATGTATGGCCTCATTCCTCATGATGCACTTAAGTAGTTTCTTCGCTGACTGTATTGCGTGACTGAAATTACTTCCTTAACTTTAATTATAAGGTACTTGCTCTTTGGTGTTGGGATAAACATCTCTTGCTTATGATAATCAATTACTGCCTTAGCAAGCTTTAATATTCCTTGCCTATTATGAGGCCATACTTGCCAATGTACATAAGTTGGCGCCGATGCTCTACTTTGCTCCGCTTAAGGTTGATGTCGAACTTGACTCTTGTTTCTTTGGTGTTGCTAATTGCTCAGCCTTGCCATACGTACTAGCCTAGATTTAGACTTAAGAGTCTTGCTCCTAAAGATGTTCGCCATCTAGGAGATGCAAGGTTACAGGTTAAAAGTCGTATTTAATTAAAGTGGGACTCATTCCATTCCCATTTTTTTTCGGAACCCTGTTAATTTACATAAAAAGGAGCACCCCGACCCGAAAACTATCCTTAATTCGAATTTTTGTCTAAAACTCTGCATCCAAGCTTTGCTCCAGTTTTCTCTGGTTAGCGAGTCGAGAACAAGAACAATGCAACTGAAACAAAGGAAATTCATTAAAGATTGAAACCAAAGATCTAGTTGAAAGAGAATTTTTATTAATAAATTGAATAGGTACAATGTATTTTACATCGGACGCAGAGACCATGGCGGTCTTGCTGTCACTACAGTTACATCATCGTGGTAGGTGGTCCACCTTAGGGGATTAACTTGCGGCGCTTCTTCACGCCGACTGTAAGCCTTGGGGGCAACCTGAAGAGTGTGGAATGCCTCACGTGGAGGTGCCTCTGGAGCTACTCCGGCATACCTGTCCCACCCGGATTTGCTCCACTTTCGCCTCCATGACCTTCCATCGAATATGCTCCTTCCCCAACCTCCGTGGATGTTATGCAATGCTTGCAAGATGCTTTGAGCTTCTGGACTTTCTCTTTGTTCTTCTTTGTTCTTTATCGAGGGTAGCGAGCAACCTCACGGTCGCGAGCAACCTTATCCCAAAGTAGGGCAAGAGTGTAAGCGTGACCGGGATCTGTGCCGAGAGCGGTATTTCTTCCGCCTTGGCCGGGATCTGTACCCGCTGGAGCGGTCTCTGTGATGCCCCGCGGGATCTGTGGCTGGTGTCGGATACGTGCACGACCCACGGAGCAAGGAGAGTATGATTAACAATTCGGTGCCATTAGTCAAAGAAGAAGAAAAGAATGTTGAAATCAAATTACAATGGAGAACATTCATTCCATACAAGCTGCATCCAATGGCGTGGGAAGTAATGTCTTTCTCGACTCGCGAGTAGAAAGGCCCATAAAGTGAAAGTACAACCGGTGCCTTTTCGACTCTTGAGTCGAGAAAGGCCAAGAAAATAGCGTAGAAGCATTATCATAATAGATTGTGGCTGCATACGGTCACACAATCAAACATACAAATGGTCTCATCAACGGGACAAGCATGCCTTTCTCGACTCGTGAGTCGAGAAAGGCATCAACTCAATATACAAGTATATTCATTACAAAATGTTCAATACATGTGTTCCGCGTTTGTTTTACAATATTCACACAATTTGACTATCGAAAGCGAGAGGTCACTCTTCTTGTTCACCAAAATATTTGTCGTCCATAGCTTTCATGATCGCCTTGCTCTGGATCGGGTTCCGTGAGGCTCGGATAGTTCCTAATCACATCGGGCTGACAAGAATGGCAAAGAGGGATTCCGCCAAAGACGGGGACGGTCAGAAGGACAACCACCTATCCGTCTCATATTCTTCAGTCGATATGGCTTAGCAATGATTGTATTTTAGCGTTATGATAGCACTTGTATGAGTCGTCTATGATCAGCGTGTTGTGTTTGCCATAGTCCACGGAATTGCTCATAAACCACTGTCCGGCCTTTTCACCATTATAGGCTTCCCTTTGTGATGTTTGGATCGAGGTCCAGACACATGCTTTCGACCCTTTTCGCTTCCCCAAAGCGAACTTGAACTTCAAAGCTGAAATGCGAGAACACCAAGAACATTGACAATATTTTTCTTTGCCATACAAGACCATATGCCCGCCGAATCCCGTTCGGGCACCATTCAACAATTTCCTTAGCTCTAGGCCTCGGATACACTATTTTATGCTCCGATTCGGGCGGGATCTGCGAGGTGTTAATCGGGGGCGTCTTTATCGTGGTATACTGCAGCTAATACTCCATTGGCGTCAAATATTACAAGCTTGGCGGGACCAAATTTGGATCCGGTTGGAGTTTGGCTCGACCATATTTCGGTTCGCCGGGATCCAAATCGGGATCATTATTTTCGGGTCCTTTCGGCCGTGGGCGGTGTCTTGCTCGGATTGTCTTTGAGGAGTGCATTCTCCTCCTCGCGGCGTGAACGCCCGGTATCAATGACAATGATCCCGAGTCGCGTTGACATGGAACTCCACGAAATGATGACATCATGGAAAAGGAAGCGAGTTTTTTCGACTTCGCGAGTCGAGAATGAAAAGAAAAGGTATTGAAAGGAAACGAGTTTTTTCGACTTCGAAGTCGAGAAACACCGATAGAGCAAAAGTAAACTCACCTCAATCTCGATTCTCAAGAATGTGTTGGAAGCATCCTTGTCTAAAAACCCGACATTCACGTCTACGTCGGCTTGGTCTCCCTCGTCCTCGCCGTCTTTCTTGCTTCCATTTGTCTTCCTCCCCTTGAAATGCTCATGAAGCGGATCCGGTATGATAGAATGGTTTCAACCATGTCCTTATTTCCAACCACGGATATAGGTTTCATTCCAAGCAAGATAGCCCCCGAGAGAACGGGCCATTCATGTACCACTTTCGCGATACAATTTGATCTTCCTCGACCAAGCTGGTTATGAAGTACTTGATAACTCTTGGCGGGATAGGAATTCTATGTATAGGGACCGTCGCACCATCTTTGCCGACCTTGTCCATCGATGGAACATCCTCCATAAATCTGCCCCCCTTCCGGGGTTCCATACGCTCTTGAGAGATCATGAACTTTGTCGAGATAATGATGCTCGCTAGACCACCACTTATCCAGGTCTACAGTAGATCTTGAAATCAAAACCAAAACTATGTTGGCAAAGCTTGGTGCCTTGGCAAACCAAGTCTACACTCATGATCAAGTTAGTATATGGAGTACATGATCTTGTTGGTGAAGTTAATATCACCGCCCATTGGGAGGCAAAGATTTTGTCCGATTGCGGCATGCAAAAGACAAGGAAACCGAAAGTATCCGGTCGGTCATGTCAAACCGTCTTATACCACTGCTCTATGTCGGCTTTGTCATAAAAAAGGGTGGGGTCTTCGATCATATTGATGACAAATAGTGCCACGGGTCCAGTGCGATTCGCACCACCCGGATCCCTTGTGTCCCAAAGTTACGAAAATGGGGAGCTATCGTCGGCCTTAAATGGGACCACCCGAATCCAAGCTTCCTCTTCAGAATTGCCAGCACGTTCGGGGAAAGGAAGGGTTTTTTGACGCTACGCCGACTTGGTGTTGATGTAGGGTTGACATAGGCGGTTCAATTCCTTCATGTCTTCCTCATCAAGGGCAGCCTTTTCCTTGTAATAATCAAAGTCATGGTATTCATTAGATGCAACGCGTTGCGGAACTCCGTGATGCCTTCTTCTAACGCGTAATGCCGCTTTAGGGCGTGGCATAATCCTTTGCGCCCCCGCATTTTAGAACTCCTAGTCTTCCTTAGCGAGGATTGTTCCATCCAAGATTACGCCTTGCGTGTCAAGCGTTTCTTTGTCACGTGAGTGAGGCCCAGTATCCTCTTCATGAACTGCTTGTCAAACAACTTGGGGTCCGGCACGGATGGAAATTCTCCATTGCCGTCCTTGACTTGCCTCTTGTCCATTGAGCCCATATCTCAGTCCATTTCTCCCAGACCGCCTCAGTGCTAAGAATGAGGTCATATTGGTCTGAGAGAGACTCCCTGCCTTTCCTTGGTGTTCTCTTCTTCTTCTCCTCTTCATCCTCTCCCTCATCATCTTCCTGGCCCTCCAGTGAGAACATATCTGCATAGTTTCTCAAAGGTCTTCCACTTATCAGGGGAGCCCTGTTTCCTTTAGGGCTGAGGACAACCCAATGCTTTCCACTTTGTTGCCTAGCGTGTATGATCCGTCAGGATAAAGGGCTGCATTCGATCAATGTACCAATGTCGAGCATGATAGTATCTACAAATACCAAATAAGCGGTAAAATAGTAGCCGGGGTTTCTCGATTTCATGAGTCGAGAAAGTCCCTGAATGTCTAATTTTCTTTTTACTTCTCTAGGTTTTTCGACTCATGAGTGAAAGCTCATCCTTTGATTTTACGTGTTCCCCGGCTTTCGACTTCGCGAGTCGAAAACCCGATGATGTCGGGGAAATGTTAGGATGGTAGGGCTTTCTCGACTCGCGAGTCGAGAATGGAAAGAATCAGAGTTATTTACCTTAACGTGGCACTTTCGGCCGCTATTGTGTTGCAGCGATTGGCTAATCTTTGGCCGGTTCGGTTCTTTGGCGTCTCCGCTGAAAGAACTCTGCACTCTCGCTTGGCATATCTATCCTTGATCCTTTGCGGCACCTCCTTCTCCGTCTGCAAAAACCCTATGGTCGCAATGTTAGTCGGCATGACATTTCCTTTGGACATAAATAATTATTCTTGTTTTAGATCTAATCTACACTCTAGGATCTCCCGTTTCTTGCTTATTGCACTCTTGAAATAGTCCCATTGTAATGGACCCATGGTAGACCGCTCGAGTATTCGAACCTTGAATGTGCCTGTGGGGCGTTCCCGAGATACCGGCATAAATGGGTAGAAGCGACTACTTATAAACGTCTAGACGGTTTTGCCCAGTTGGTTAAGGGCGTGTTGGTTAGGAACGTTACAGTTGGTATCAGAGCAGGTCTCGAGTTCGAGTCTCCATAGGTGCCTATATGCATGGGTAATTTGCAAAGACTTGATAATCATTGTGACATGGTATGACATAGACATGGTATAGCCTTAGATGCTCGAGGACGAGCATAGTTCTAGTGGGAGAGACTGTAACGGACCCATGGTAGACCGCTCGAGTATTCGAACCTTGAATGTGTATGTGGGGCATTCTCGAGACACCGGCATAAATGGGTAGAAGCGACTACTCATAAACGTCTAGACGGTTTTGCCCAGTTGGTTAAGGGCATGTCGGTTAGGAACGTTACACCCACCTTTGAGTTGATGTCATCTAAGAAGTTGGCCGGACTTATTAGATTGCTTCCCTTCATTTGGTCGGATTATTCCTTATGTTGTAGAGGTACTCGTCATATACATGGTCGACGGTTATCCTAATATTGAATCCTCTTAGCAAAGTAATCAAGCTCACGAAGAGGTTCCAATACATTGGATATCTGTCAGCAATGTATATAGTTTTAGTACTTCTACATGTTACTTCCCAATCCTTGAAGCTTTGCTCAATTCTTGGGTCCATCCTTTCTAAAAGAATTCGTCCCAATCCCATCATGGATGTTATCATCCATAATTCTAAGATATTCAACTATTTGATAGGTCCTCTAGCTTGCATAAAGTGGTGTAGTCGTTAGTCGTTGGAGTAGCAATGCGATGATCCACAATTTTGCTGAAAAATCCAATCTTCTTGGAGTCGTTGTATAATCATTCATGTGCTCTGCTTTCTTTCATTGAACATATTCTGACTCTGCTTGTCCTTAATTATTGATGTTGACTACCTTCATTAAAGTTACACGTATTAGTGGACTTCGTGCATGTCGACTCATCTGCCTTGGAGATTACAAGATTTAAAGATGATTCTTCTAACTCCTGAATTGATAATGTTGTGTTGCCCTTATCAACTCGATTCTTTGTCTTGGCGGTCACATGCCGTTGTTATAAGGCTGATGACAATGTTGAGTGCTTTACCAATTCTAACTGTGCAACTTCTCTTCCTGAGAGAAGTCTATTTGCATCCATGTGCAGAGACTATAATCTTGACTGATCAGTTAGTAATGCTGGTATTTGGTCCCCCATGGTGCCTCTTCTTGATGGTGTTTGACCTCCGATTTCTAAGGTGGAAGATCGTCATGATCTTGAGATGGTGCTGTCGAGGTTGATGTAGCTGCTCTGAAGTATCGGGGCTGATGAGGAAGAAGTTTGTTGCGGTCTTGCCATATTCCTATTCCTGAGCAGCCCATCCTTGCTGGCTTTTAACTCCTTAGCCAAAGCATCTTTGCTTGAAGTCTAAATCTGATACTACTATGGCATGTATATCTGCGATAGTTGCACTTCCTAAGAGGTATGTCCAGTCTCATCCTTTAAAACTCTTGATGTCACAAGTCGACTAAGTCGTTTACTTATTGGTGGCATAGCTGTGACATTAGTCATCGATGTGGGGCCCTTCCTCGAGACAATATGACGCTTGGAGAATATCCTTGACTAGGAGATGTTCCTCCCCTAATGTGATCACTTTTGTAAGTGCCATGATGCCCATTGTCTATTCTTGATGTCGCAATCGTCCTTCATGTAGGTTCCTCTTTATTATTTGTGTTCGGGCTTCCATGTACACCATATTGGCCTTTGATTTGCTGAAGTTTCCTACATAAGGTTGCCCTCTGCTTTCAATCTGTTGATGTTGTCGAGTGGCTCTGTGTCAAGGCCTCGAGGATCTGCGACAAAGGTTCTCATGACCTATTTGACTACCCTAAAGTGCACATGGCAGTTAATACTACCATAACAACAATTATTTATGTGTACTTACTCTACAAACTCTATTTTTATATCTTTATCCACTCTACCTCAAATGACCCACTCGGCATTTGGCACTTTACTAGGCACTGAGAAAGGTACTTATCTACTGTTATGGAGTGGTATAAGGAGACTTATTCTATAGGTGCACTTGGTGTGTTGGACTAAATTACATAGATAGAATGAATTCCTAGATAATTATTTATGATACAAAGGCATGGCGGAAGACGCTTGATGGTAGTGCATCTATAACATGTGTTGGTGTATCATACCAACGTGTGACAATAATTTCTAAGCCCTTGGCAACTAACTGGGTTTCTAAGAAAAAGGTTTGAATATACTACCTATATGTAGACAAGAAGACACTTAGCAAGATAAGAGCGACAACTAAGCTAAGATGAATGCAGATGCTGTCTCTATCTAGCTTAAGGGTCTTGGTTCTAACTCTAAGGGTCCTGGCTATTAATATTATCTAACATGATTAAAGCTTAAATTTAATTAAGGATTATAATTCAAACATAAACAATGCTCGCCCTTAGTTGTTGGCAGGGGGAAAGGGGTTCACCATGTGGGTGGGAGGTTCGATTCCCGCTACTGTAGGAATTTTTTTAAGATGAGGCTCAAATGAATTGAAAAGCTAGAATGGGGTACTACAAGACACTAGAATGCATAATAGATGGCTAAAATGTGCATGGAGAACTTTTTCTAGGCAAATTTGAAAATTTTTTGTTCAACATCATATGACTCAGGTTACTCCGCACCAATGATGCCTGCGCACTCGACGCACAAGCCTCAAGCACGGAGTGACCCCAGTAGGGTCACTTTAGCTAATTCTTGATCTTTTTAGAAAATATAAAATGCTAGGGGTTACTTAAGCTAATTCTTGATCTTTTTAGAAAATATTAATGCTAGGGGCTAATTCTTGATCTTTTTAGAAATAAAATGCTAGAGTGCATGATTTGGTCGTTCTAGGTTATCTACCAACTTATTTCATGTCAATCGAACAAGTACAAGTACAAGTACAAGTGCAAGTGCAAGTGCAAACAAGGGCGACTCGGGTTACTCCGCGCGGAAGGGGTCTACGTTACCCCTCCTTCCAAAATGAGTATTAAGGGCAATAAGGTATTCTAAGATAGCAAGCAAGCAATGGTAGAACCATCATGCAGGAGTAGAGTATGAAATAGGCTTTTGACACAAAGAATGGCAGCCTTTAGAAACTATGATGCTTCTGAACGAAGGAACCCTAACAAGACCATCTACATATAGCTAGCAAGTGAGATAAACTGTTGTACTAGAGTTATAAATGGTCCATTGCAGCGTGCGACTGAGACCCAAGCACCCGAGGCATGTTGGTTAGTTTTAGAGGAACGGATGAAGAAACTAGCATACAAGGAAGCAAAATTAATCTCATGCAAATGAATGTTGAGTAGCTCTGCACTATGAAGGATATCCTCTTGGCTGCACTTGGATTATAATTGTCTACCATAGCAATGGTGGAAAGAATCATGTTCAGAAAGAATTCATGTGACTTGAAAAGTGAGCTATGGGGTCTGCGCATAATGTACTACATAGAAACATTGTCATATAAAATTAGATATAGTTCCTTGAAGATTGTTTGTGTTGTATTGTATATGCTTTTATAAGAAAATCTCTGCATCAACATTTTTCTAGAAGGAGGAAAAAGGAGCAATTTTTGGACAGTTATATACCAGATGAAGCTGACAGTTGAAATGTTGTTCTTGACTTGCTACGGCAATGGCTGCCCTGCACTATGTCGACTACCACACACGCAGGGATTTAGAAAAATATCCATACAATTGAGGCTAGCAGAGCCGGATAAAATTGTTTTTTCTGGAAGTAGCAGAAAAGATTCATTAAATTGCTGCAATTTTTTTTCTTTTCAGTGGCAGCCTTGTAGCATTTATGCTCTAACGAGGTATGTACTTTGGTGCTTTTACGCTATGTCTTTTTCATACAGACATGCCCAAATGGTAGATCCATTTGCATGCCAGCCTGCAAGGAAAAGAACAAAGTCTGCAAGACTAGGTAAAGATTATTATTTGCATTCCATTTTTAACAGAGAATATCACAATCTGTTCTAAAGAATTTTATCTATGGCCCTTCTTTTCTGCTCTTTCTTGCTAGCAGAAAAGATCTAGATTTTTACAACTAATGAAATCTGAGAGAGATTCTTTTTGTTCGAGGATTTTGCAAGGTTATTCCAGAATTACTAGTATGTATTAAAGTTGTCAAGCTACTAGGTTGTATGACAGATTGGTGAATATTTGAAATTTATTAGCGCTTTGCATTTTTCACAAGTAATGTTTTGCTTGGAAAGGCCATTCGAGTTGAAGTTTGAATGTAATTTGATTATGATGCCAAATTTACCTCGACTTTAATCTATTGGATACGATCTGCTCAAATACTGCTATGTTTGAGACATGTGCTAGATTAAGTACTGATATGCCTGAATTTCGTTCTATTTGGCTACTTGAGTGTGGACATTGCATGGAGCACGATTTCGTATATCTTCCTCATATTTCAGTGTTTTAGGTCATTTGTATATTCTTCAAGATAACCGTTAGCATTTCTAGTTTGGATCATCTTGCATAATCTGGATACAATGTGGATGGATCTTATGCTACCAAAGCAAGTTAAGAGATTCATGTATACTTTACTTCTAGAGCAATAAACAAATTTATTGCTTCTAGAGGATGAAGATATTGAGATTACTCCTATAGGCTTCAAGCTAATACTGGGGTTAGTTGCGGTTGTGCGTGGGGAGTTTTGGAAACTCAAGATTGAGGAGAACTCTGGGAGTTCTAGGTAGCACAATTGGCCCTACTTTTTGTAGGTTGTAACAGTAATAGATCGATGGTAGACCGCTCCAGTAGATCTTGGTGTGGCATTTCCTAATACTACTATAAGAGGATGGAATGGATTGTCTATAAATATCTAGATATTTTGGCTAGTTGGTTAGGCCATGGTGTCTAAGGAACGTTACATTTGGTATCAGAGTAGAGTTCAAGTTCGAGTCTCCATGGGAGAATGTATGACTTGGATACCGTTGGACATATGATCTTGACTTGTTCTCCATGGGGGCATGTATGACTTGGATATCGTTGGATGGTATGGTCTTGGCTTGGTCTTGGACACCATGGATGGTGTGGTCTATGGTCTCGCGATGCTCGAGGATAAAAAATTCAATGCATCTCATCAAAGATGAAACTCCATCTGCTGTGTTAAAAGGCTTTGCAGTCGAATGTTGACCTGAACAAATACCAACAACCTTTGAGATGACCACTTTTATGGAGAATGCCCACTTCTCGCTCTAGGAAAATGTCACAACTTTAGTAAGAAAATATCCCATATTTATATGATAAGATAGAGAAGAAGCAAAATGTCTGGTGTGTAGAGATAACAAAGGTTCTACTGAGAATTTCTGATCAAAGTTGGAAAATTTTGTTTTTTTTTTTCAAAATGGATGCCAAAAAAATTTCCCTATACAAGAATGTCTTCTTGCTTCGCATTCCTCAATTCTACAACTAGATTGTCTGATAAATGTCAAGAATGTCGGGTAAGTTTCAAAAAAGTCGAGTAAATTCCAAGATCATAACATTGGTGGATTGGAAACTTGTAATGGACCCATGGAAGACTATTCGAGTAGATCTTGGTGTGTCATTTCCTGATACTACCATAAGAGGGTGGGATGGATTTCCATAAATATCTGGATGTTTTGGCTAGTTGATTAGGCTAGGGTGATTAAGGAACGTTGCATTTGGTATCAGAGCCGTGTCTCGAGTTCGAGTCTCCATAAGTGTCTATACGTATGGGGTCCATCTTGTAAAGGTTCTTGATGGTATTGTGATGCTCGAGGACGAGCATAAGCCTAGTGGGAGAGATTGTGATGGACCCATGGGAGACCGCTTGAGTAAATCTTGATACCACCATGATGGACCCATGTAGCATTTCCTGATACCACCATAAGAGGGTGGGAGGCTGGATGTTTTGGCCGGTTGGTTAGGCGGGGTGTTTAAGGAACGTTACATTTGTTATAAGAGCAGGCCTCTATGACTTGGATACCATTGGATGGTATGGTCTTAACTTGGTCTCCATGGGCCATGTATGACTTGGATACTGTTGGACGGTATGGTCTTGGTTTGGTCTTGGACACCATGGGATGGTGTGGTCTATGGTCTTGTGTTCGAGGATAACAAATTCAATGCATCTCATCAAAGATGGAGTTTCAATGCATCTCATCAAAGATGAAACTCCATTTGCTGTGATAAAAGGCTCTGCAGTCGAACCTTGACCTTAACAAAGACCACCAACATTTGAGATGGCCACTTTTATGGAGAATGACCACTTCTCGCTCTAGGAATATGTCGCAACTTTAGTAACAAAATACCCCATAGCTATATGACAAGGTAGAGAAGAAGCAAAATGTATGGTGTGTAGAGGTAACAAAGGTGGAGAAGTAACAAACATGGCTTGAAATTGGGGGGGTTCCTACCGAGAATTTCTGATCAAAGTTGGATGCCAAAAAAATTTTCGCATACAAGAATGTCTTCTTGCTTCTGAGATGTAAAAAAATAAAATCTAAATTGAAAGGATAGTAACAAATTCAGACCGTAGACAAAGTGGCCATATTTATTCTTACAAAAGCATGGAATAGTGGGAAAGGTCATGGCGCCCAAGTCGAAGACAAAAAGAGTTTTTGCCAACTAAAAAGTGCAGCAGAGGGGAAAGAGGAGAGAGAAAGGGGAGGACATGGCAGCAAGCCGAGTCCATCGCCGGAGCTTCGCCTTCACTTCAGGGCCCAACCCACGTCCTTCTTCAGCTCCAATTCCTCAGCCCAACCACGATCTCCACCAATTCTTTGATCCATTGCTATGGCTCAACTGATCCTTGTAGGTCGCCCATCTTTTTGCCTCCCAGCCTCTCCAGCGCTTTTTTATGGAGCAAATCAGGCGCCTCGCCTCCCTTTCTGAGCTTTTCTTCTCAGGTACATCGAAATGGTTCATTCTGCATTGGTCCCTTCAGTCCTGTGAATGATTTAAGTTTTAGGGTCCAAAATTGGGTTGGAGGAAGTATCGGGCCATGGGAAGGCCCAGAGATGGGGCTTTGGTTCATCACATAAAGGGAAGCATGGGGGGAAGACGGAAAAAAATCTCAGACGGCTCTTTGGCTTGCATGATTGCTGCAGAGATTGGATCCGTCCTTGCAGTAATGAGAAGAAATGCTCGCTGGGCTGGAAGATATGACGAGCAGACAGAGCATAGTCTAATACACTCGTTGAAGGTTTTAAGGAGGTCCATTTTTAGCTGGAGGAGACAAAGCTGGGGTTCCATCAATCCATGCTTGTATTTGAATCCGTTTCTAGAGATTGTAAAGTCTGAAGAGACTGGAGCACTCATTACCGGTACTGCATTATCGGCTGTTTATACCATTCTGACATCAGATGCTTTTGATTTGAGAACGGCTCATGTTGACGAGGCAATGCACTCTGTTGTGGACTCCGTAACTACTTGTCGTTTTGAAGTAGCTGACCCAGCATCAGAAGAGGCAGTATTGATGAAGATTTTGCAAGTATTGTTGGTGTGTATGGTGGGAGATTTTGGGACGGTATTGAGTCATAAAGATGTGTGTAATGTTGTGAATACCTGCTTTCGTGTTGTACATCAGGCTGGTAACAAGACCGAGCTTTTACAGCGTCTGGCAAGATATACCATGCATGAGATAGTCCGGGCAATTTTTGTTCATCTTCCTGATATCAATCCCCATAGCCTGGTTCCAGTGAATGGTCCAATGGTTCCTTGGAGCAGAGATAGCCTCATTGTAAGTGCCCCAACAACTTTCTTAGTATGTCATCTAATATATGCTTGCGTCTAGGCTAATATAAGTGTAGAAGTTTATACCTTCAAAATCTAAGTCTCTGATGACACGCTATTTGATACTTTCAAACGTGATAATTATGAATCATTCTGAGCTTCATGGATATTATGACCACAGGAAAATGCAGTTACAGATATTGATGAGCCCAATTTAAGTATTGTTGGAGTGGATGTTGCGCACCTTGGGAATGGGAATACAGTACTTGGAGAATCCCATGATAACGAGGAACACACTGCTGGTTCTTCATTAGATATAGCAGTCATGAAACGGCCACCCCGGCCTGTCAAGGCTGATGGTGCACTCGTAAAGAGCGAAGGAAAAGGTAGGGACAATTCCCATGAAGATCATAGGACCATAGAGGCATATGGAGTCACATGCATAGTCGAAGTATTTCATTTTTTGTGTTCCCTTCTCAGTATCGGGGGACCTGCAGGACCTGGGGAAAGTCTTGCCACCAGTGATGAAGACATATCCTTGTTTTCTCTTGGGCTAATAAATTCTGCCATTCATTTAGGCGGGCAGTCATTTGGTCACCATTCAAGGCTTATTAGTTTGGTGCAAGATGAGCTTTTCCGCAACCTCATGCAAATGGGGCTTTCTCCCAACCCTCTTGTCCTCTCAATGGTATGCAGCATTGTGCTTAATATCTATCATCATCTTCGAAGTCATGTAAAGTTGCAGTTGGAAGCATTTTTCTCATTTGTCATTATGAGGTTAGCCCAGGGAAAATTTGGTGCTACTTATCAGCAACAAGAAGTGGCAATGGAAAATCTAGTTGATTTTTGTCGGCAGCCTACATTTATGCCTGAAATGTATGCAAATTTTGATTGTGACATTACATGTAGTAATACCTTTGAAGATTTGGCTAATTTGTTATCTAAAAGTGCCTTTCCTGTTAACTGTCCATTGTCAGCTATGCATGTTCTTGCTCTAGAAGGTCTATTGGCAATCATACACAGTATGGCAGAAAGGACTGAATTCATGCCAACCACTTTAGCAGAGCCTCCCAGCTTTGCTGACATGCCAGAATATGCCCCTTTTTGGAATCTGAAATGTGATAACTACAACGATCCACAGGCTTGGTTAAACTTTGTACGGCGAGAGAAGTATATAAAGCGCAGATTGATGATTGGGGCTGACCATTTTAACAGAGATCCAAAAAAAGGACTTGAATTTCTCCAGGGCATCCGTCTGCTGCCTGAAAAGTTAGACCCTCAAAGCGTAAGCTAGTTTTTTAGATACACAACTGGATTGGATAAGAACCTTCTGGGGGACTTTTTGGGTGATAGAGATGACTTTTGCTTACAGGTGCTTGCAGAGTTCACTCGCACATTTGACTTCAGTCATATGCACTTGGATGCGGCACTGCGCACTTTTTTGGAGAGTTTCCGTCTACCTGGAGAAGCACAAAAAATAGAGAGAGTTTTAGATGCATTTTCTGGAAGGTATTATGAGCAATGCTCTGATATACTTGCAAGCAAAGACTCTGCGTTTTTGCTTTCTTATTCAGTTATCATGCTCAATACAGATCAGCATAATATGCAAGTAAAAAAGAAAATGACTGAAGAGGATTTTATCAAGAACCTCCGCAAGGCGAATGGCGGGGAAGATTTTCCTCATGATATGTTAAGTCAGCTTTATCAGTCAGTTGTGAAAAATGAAATTCGTATAACATATGAAAGTGGAGTGGGTGTCCCAGAAATGACACATAGCCGATGGCTTGATCTGATCCGCCGTGCACGCAAAACAACTCATTACATATCTTGCGATTCACGACCTTTTCTAGACCATGATATGTTTGCAATTATGTCAGGTCCTACTATTGCCGCAATATCTGTTGTTTTTGATCATGCTGAGGATGACGATGTCCTTCGTGCGTGTGTTGATGGATTTCTTGCAGTTGCAAAAATATCAGCCAGTCACCATCTAGAAGATATACTTGATGATTTAGTTGTGTCTTTGTGTAAGTTTACAACATTATTAAATCCAACAGCTGCAGTAGACGAACCTGTATTAGCATTTGGTGAAGATAACAAGGCTCAAATGGCAGCTGTAACAGTTTTCACAATTGCCAACAAATATGGTGACTATATACGAAATGGATGGCGAAACATTTTAGATTGTATTCTTCGTCTGCATAAGCTTGGTCTGCTACCAGGCCGTATAGCAAGTGATGCTGCCGATGATTTTGATGCAGCCAGCGATTCCTCACAAGGCAAGCTAGTTTCTGGAAGCCTGTCTATACCTCCTGTTCAAGCAGCAGGAGTGCGCAGAAGATCTTCAGGTCTCATGAGCAGGTTTAGTCAGCTTTTGTCACTAGAAAGTGATGAACCTCGGTCAAAACCAACGGAGCAACAGGTTGCTGCTCATCACCGCATTCTTCAGACCATTGAAGCATGCCACATTGATAATATATTCTCTGATAGCAAATTCTTGCAAGCTGAATCTCTTTTGCACCTGGCAAGGGCACTTATTTGGGCCGCTGGAAGACCACAGAAAGGCACTAGTTCTCCAGAAGATGAAGACACTGCTGTTTTCTGCTTAGAGCTCTTGATTGCTGTCACACTTAATAATCGGGATCGTGTTGCCCTTCTTTGGCAGGGAGTATACGAGCATATAGCTGGAATCGTACAATCTGTGACAGTGCCATGTCTTCTTATTGAGAGGGCTGTGTTTGGACTTCTGCGTATTTGCCAGCGCTTGCTTCCGTACAGGGAGAACTTGGCAGAAGAGCTCTTACGGTCACTACAACTCATTCTAAAGCTAGATGCTCGTGTAGCGGATGCATTTTGTGAACGGATCACTCAGGAAGTCATGCAACTTGTGAAGGGAAATGCAGGCCATATCAAGTCTCCAATGGGCTGGAGAACAGTTTCTTCCTTGCTGTCTATTACAGCCCGTCATCCAGATGCTTCAGAATCGGGATTTGAGGCGCTATTCTTCATTATGAAAGATGGTGCTCATTTGACAGCAGCAAATTATGTACTTTGTCTTGATGCAGCTCGTGCATTTGCAGAAGCTTCGCGTGAGGGCGGCATTGAGAGGTCAGTTAAAGCACTAGATCTGCTAGCAGAATCTGTTAATTCTCTTATTAAGTGGTCCAAGGCAACATGTGGAGAAGCTGAGAAATCTGATGACAAGGAGGACAATGCTAAAGCCACCCAGGAGTTGTCAGAGATGTGGATCAGATTAGCTCAGGGCTTAAAGAGGATTTGTGGTGAACAAAGGGAGGAAGTGAGAAACTATGCAATTTTGTCTCTGCAGAGGTGCATATCTGCTGCAGAAAACATGAATCTACCTTCTTTAATATGGATTCAATGTTTTGATCAGATAATATTTGTGATGCTTGATGACTTGTTGGACATTGCCCTTCGGCACTCCCCAAAGGAGTACCGTGGAATGGAGGGTACCCTGTACCATGCCATGAATTTTCTGTCTAAAATTTTTCTACAATTTCTAAAGCAGCTTTCATTACTTCCCAATTTCAGGGCTTTATGGCTGGCTGTGCTTAGCCGAATGGAAATGTATATGAAGGCTAGATTGAGAGGCAAAGGAAGTGACAAGTTGCAAGTCTTGGTTCCAGAATTACTGAAAAACATGCTTTCTGTTATGCATAAAGAGGGTGTTTTAATTCAGGGAAGTACCTTAGGTGGCGATAATCTATGGGAACTCACATGGCATCATGTACAGGGAATCTCACCTCTTCTGCAACCTGATTCATTGCCAGAAACGAAAGCAGATCTAACACAAGAGACCTTTGTAGATAACCAGACCATCAAGGATGATGATGCTTCTGGGAGCATGAGAGATGAAACAAACACTTGAAGAGTTTCTGGAGAAAATGTAAGACTTGTATGATTCAAGAAGATGCTTTTCATGTAAATATAGCTATATGCAAACTGATAAAGTGCAATTTACGCAGGTCTATGTTCCAATATCTTGGTTCTTCAAATCATAAGAAATTCTGAACCACAAGGGAAATGCCACTCACGGTTAATCGGAGATATACTCTGGTATGTTAGATGTAAAAATTTAAGAACTGAACATGCCTAAAATGTGCCTTTGGTTATAGAATTTGCATACCATAGTTTCCTTAACTCTTGGTCCACAGTCAATGCATGTCATCATTGCATGTGTTTGTAGATATGTATCAAGATTTGTTTGCTTGGAACAGCTGCTTGAAGCAGCAATTGTTGGTTACTTATTTGATCTGGCATGTTTCTTATAGGGACTAGCAAATGGCTCAAGATGTTTTCACTTAAGAAAGCTTTGGCCTGTTTATAGCAGAAGCGCGCATAGAAGTCGGGTGAAGGATATTTTGGGTCAATTTATCGAGCTGGTAAGCAGCTTTTTGTAGCATCACATACTACTTCTGCACCAGTGTTGTATAATAGTATAGGTCACATTTTTACTTCAAAATTGTGGATTTTACTGGCTGAATGATCTGATATATCTTGGGTTCAAGCTCAATAACCTCATTGCTAGGTCATGTTTGTCATGCATGATGCTCTTATCAGCAAGGATGTCATTGTTCGTTCTTGAATGCTAAATTCCAACCTTAAACTTTATAGGCTCAACAGATCAGTTGGCATGAAAATTAGTAGGCAATCAAATCAATTCATAAAGAAATGGAAGAAAACGGATATGAACAGAAACATAAAAATCACCCATATCGAAAGTGCTGAATCGTATTCAAAACCCACGTTGAGAAAAAATCTTGCATGGGAAAAAAAATTGTTAAAACCTACGCCATAATGCAGAACCGTTTATAGGCGTTGAGGGCGTGGGAGGTGACAGAAGGATTGTTATCTTGCCTAGAAATATAACTAGCAGAATTGCAGGGTTGGGAAGAAGGCTAGGCAAATAGGTTTGGGTTGGTATTTTAATTGTAGTAATTTAAATTTCAGCCCATGGGAAAGCACCCTAAGTGGTCGTCACGCATTTCTATCGTTTAGAGTGCTATATTGTGCAAATGGGTTGGATTTGCGAATCCAAATGTCTATCATCTAGAATGCTATATTGTGGGTTGGACAATAAAGGGAAATAATTAACAATAACTCAAAGGGAATACCAGATAACAATCTTCATGACCAGGTTCAAAAGTGAAACCAAGCTATTGCATGGAATCTGCTATGTAAAATGAGTGAATATGGAAGAACCGACATTTTCCTAATGCTACGCATTCTTAGATTTATTTTTCGTCAATATGGTGAAAAGTAAACCTATGCTAACAATGCATATATGTTGGTTGAGTGTACTATTTATTGGCATCGGCATTCAAGGTTTTGTATATCTTAAGAACTAATGAATGTAGTGAACAAAATTTTAGTAATTATTTGTTGATTAGACATCTTCCAAGGCAAGAAACCTATGTTGCCCACAAAGACCTCTTGTTATCCACAAAGAGGTTATAAGGCAATTTATAGGCAAATCCATTTAGAGTTCACGGAATGCCCAATCCAGAAAACATTCTATACTCAAATGGAGTGCCATTTCCTAAAAGCAAAAAGCTTTTCAGTTGCATATAAATCTTGAATAATATACCTATGGGCATAACAAAAACATGATGCCTCCATTTTGCAATATAAATCAAATGAAGGAGATACCATGAAATGAAGGAGATACCATGCGATGGGCATTAACTGCGCAATGGAAGCAAGTCATTTTTGGCCGCAATATGAACTCCTAGCTTGTAGGTGCCTCCATCCCGCTGCATAATCCAGCAATATATTTGTTGTTTGCAATTCGAATTTGCATCAATATGCAACGAGGTATATGCCATCACCATGTGTAAAAAAAATATGCCAATAAGCATTGGCTACTGGCTCTTGTTCAAATAACGTAGAACACTTTGCTCTTGATTCATCTTTCTCAGATTGTTTCTAATGACAATCGTTTTAAGAGTGTTTTATAAGCCAGTCAGTCAATGACAACACCAAAGAAACCTCTCTACATACCAAATTGCTGATCCCCCTACAAAATACAAATTATGATGGGATGTGAACGTCTACACCACCAATTTTTCTGAATAAAACACAGAGTATGCAAAGCAAAAATAGTGAAAATAGTCATTCTTGGGATTTAACCAAATTTTCCAAGTTATTTGTATCACTGCAGACTGTTGTGGCATGTGCCATGACAAACAAATACAAATCTAACTAGTAACAACCTAGCCCTATCTTGTCAAAAATTGGCTAATGGATGAGAATGATTCGGAAACAAAAGAAACTATCAAGAAGCCTACGTTTCCCATGTTTGAGCATGCCTTATTTAAGCTAAATTTTGCAGGATTAAGCGGAAAGGCCGAATCCAAACCAGCATCACAAAAGCTTGCACATTACCTGCAGATTTGGCAACATTCTGAAGGACATCTTCAGGTGATGAATTATCTGGCAAATCAGCTTCAGAAGCCAAGAGCTGCAAATGCCGAGCTGCGCCTTTGGCTTGACCATCCAGTTCTAACTTCACAACTGGCCAAATGCTTTTTAGTTCCCCGCACATATACAAAAATCAATTCTTCCAGTTCATAAACAAAACACAAACATATGGAACATAAAAGAACTAAATACCGCAAAAAATGTTCTGGTGCTCGGACCAACTCCAAATAAGGATTTAAGCTGGTGATTCAGTTCTCCCATGTCAGTAATGCACTTAAAAGGCCAAATTCTTCCCTGAAAATTGTTCTGCAATCCCAATGCTAGCTTTCGTAATCTAGCAGCCGCTCTAGATACAATTCAAATCAAATCAGGTACGTGTAACATTCAACAAAATGATTATGAAGTATATCTACCTGTCAGTATGGCCTACATAGCCAGACTTCTTCAAGATATCTGCGATTTCTTCATTGTTCTTGAACAATATGTCATTGATGCTGCTAAGCCCCGAGTTCAACACTTTCTGCAAAACAAGTATGTTGACTACGTTGAGTACAAAACTATGGAAAGTAATATGTACAACAAATAAGTACCTCTAACACTTGTTTGGATGATCAAGGAGACGATTCAAAAGGACGACTGCCAAGAACCATTTCTCCACTTCTTCATCACCCTTGTCAACATCAATGCCTAGAAAGATGGATTTTGCAATATCATTCACTACAAACACTGGTATATAGCAAAATCAATAGCATCAAGGAATAAAAGTTGTGCACCTTTAACTTCGGAATGCTAATCCTCTAGTTTGAAATCCTATTTGAAAGATGGTGCCACTGCAAGGAATGTCAAAAAAAAAAAAAAACGAAACAAAATAGTTCCAAGATTTTTAACAATATTGAAGGAGAATGAAACATCAACAGTCTTAAGCAACACACTCACAGCATGAGAAAAATATTCAGGCAGGAATGTGCAGTGGAACGTGATTTGGAAATGCTACTATCTGCTCCAAACGACGTTTTCATTTTCAGAACGATTTTAAGAGATTCAAAAGCCGATCTTCAGAAACAGAGGAAGCAAAAACCTGCAGCTGCTTCCATGCTTGCAGTATCCTCTTGCAAGATACAAACATGGCTTCCACGCAGAAGCCGTCGGACTTGCCGACCCGCCATAGTCCCAGTTTAATGCCCGAACCCTAGTCTTGTTCAGAAACGCAAAGGTCTCTGGATAAAAATGGCCATTCGGAAATACCCGCCTCCCGAACTTAGGACTTAGCCCATGGTCTTGAATCCCATTTGCCTGCAATGATGGAGAATATCCTCCTCCGTTTTCTCCATAGCCCGACGGAGACGAAATAAACTGTGGGATGTGCTGGACTGGAAGCTTTAGCGGATTCAAGATTGGGTTCTGCCCCAGACACAGCTCTTTTTTTACTCTCACTATCACCGATTGAAGCAAATAATCCGAGCCCAGTGCCAGTCGTAGCATTTCCGGCTCGCATTGATCTTGCAACAGCAAATAACCCATGATTTTGGATACATTTTCTGGCTCCATCGCCTGCACTCGAGCATAAACCATTCTCGACACCTCGTAAGGCTCCATGATGGAAAAATTATATGGAATGGCAATTTGGGTTGATCATATGCTCATGATTGAAGCTGATTTGTTCACGACTAGAACAAATTTGAAGAAAAAACCATGTGGGTTGTAAGAATCCGGCGAAAAATACATGTTAGGACTGTGGAAGTCTGGCGGAAGGCTGGAATCGGGCCAGAAAGTGGTATTTTTTATGTAGCATTGCCTTTGTGCCATCAGTAGAAGGATGTTCAAGCCAGTTAGATTCCATACCTGTGCTTAACGCCATCCTCCGCATAGCCGAGTTTTGAGGAACAGACACCAAGCAGAAACAGAGGAGGGAAGGTCGGAGAAGGGCAGAAGTGATTTTCAAGGATTTCTAATTTTCATGGCCGTCCGATGCGAAATTAAGAAATCTAATGGTTGAGATTAAAAACAGCTGACGTGCCACGACACGTGGCATAGCTAGGAATGCAGGAAAGTGGGCAGGGGGGGTTAGGCAACCCTGCTAAAAATATCGAATATGAGACTTTGAAAATTGTGAAGGTAAGGTTATCAGTCAGGCCGAGGCGAAGATCGATAACCACCTTATTGGTCTTATATCGGTGGAATAGTACTGATAATTAATTATCAGCATGCCCTAATAGTGATAACCAAAAAAACAAAGACACTCACTTCACACTAAAGAGTCCAATAAGGCATCTAGAAAGTTCATGCGCTTAATTTCAATAAAAGTCCATTTTATATTTTATAAAATGCCTTGTGTGCTTTTACGCTCTATAAGGGGGCGAGATGCAAGGCTCAACAATATTGCACTTCGCCTCTTACAGAGCATCACAAGCATTTTATATAATACATAATAATAAAAATGCACGTAATTTCAATAAAAGTCCATTTTATTTGCCTAAAATTTTTGATGCACTTGATGGGGTAGAAGCATGAAAGGGTGGGCAAAAAAAGTGTCAGTATTTTACATTTACAAATTCAAAATATAAGGAAATCCCTCCTCCCCCCCCACCAACCCCCTCCCAAAAAAAAAAAAAAAAAGAAATTATTATTCTTGGAAGGAGATATCATTAATGTTTTAGGGGAAAGAAAATAGGGAAAATAATTTTGAACTCTCCTCCCGCTCTCTTCAACCCTCCATAGCTGAAAGCTTGACATCCATAATCGAACCTCCATAGCCAAGATCAGGACCTCCATAGCCGAAAGCTTGCATTTTCAGAGAGCCTAAAGCACCAGGGAAGAGCCATCATGACGAAGCAGCTTGGAACAAAGACATCTCCAAGGAAATCTCCTCGCAACAAACCTGTAAAGCCCATGCCAAGGTCTCCCACTAGAACTGCAGCCCGAAAACTCAAGAGTGGGTCTTCTTTAGATCGGGAGGTCTTGCCACCCGAGTTTGACAAGGTAAGCATTAGACAGCTTAGGAGCAACAATTTTGATAGCATGTTTCCAGGGCTAATGCAAATAGTGCAGGATGTTTGGGGTTATGAAGCCCCTGCTGTTAGGGGTTATCAAGAGTGCAAGGTTAAGCCTATTTGGATGTCATAGAGATTTTTTTTTTTTTTTTTTTTGGTCTATGAGCACGTTTTTTATAGGAAGGACATTGCAAATCATCACATTCCATTGTATTTTGCCCGAGCATTTGCACTTCATTACAAAGGAATAAACATTGATTGGGATGACATAAGCAAGTGCAAGTCTTCATTCAAAAGGCCCTAAAAAAGAATCTGACCTGACAAAATTAGTTACAGTAAAATCTTCCAATGTTAAAGCTACTAAATTGAGAGAACTGACGGGATGAATGCTTCTTGGCGCCTTCACGGCTAGGGCGATGGCAGGGAAAGGGGCCGCCCCTAATCCTTGCTTTCGGCACTGCGGTGGTCTACATCTTTCTCAAATTCATGATCTGCTGCTAGCGCAAGGGTTTTGGTTATCTAGTGTCTTCAGATTCTGCTTCCATGTGGCTGCTTTTCTCCCCATTAGAGATAAAGCGGGGTCTCCTATGTGCCTCCTAAGGAGTTCCCAAAATTATATTTTGGTATTTCCACGTCATATTGGAGGTATAGTAGAAGACCTTATTTTCACACGAGACAATATCTTTCTCAACTCTTCTAAATCATAGAGAGGTAATATCTTTCAACACGTGGCTAAGAAGATAGTTAATACCCATTTTTCATATACCTAAAAATTGTTGAGATGGGAGAACATGGCGCCACGTGTACTTTGAGATTTCTGAAAATCGAAAATGGATCTGGTTGAACCGTGGGAGTGAGCTACTCGAGGTCGAGGTGTTCGAGGCCGATCTCCAACCCTTTACTGCACCATGTTGTCGAATCATCCCAGGTAAGATATTTTTTTTGGAGAAGAAGGTTTTTGCATTGTTTATAGATTACATATTTAGAGTAGAATCTTCTGGCCTTACTCTCTACGTTCCCTGATTTCAAATTCAAATATTTGAATTGCTGGATCTCCCTCCCAATTCGAATTCAAACATTTGAATTCTGATATAAATTAAAACAGAGTTAATGGAGATGGGTTTGATCTACTATGGCCCAAATTGTCATTCGACTACCTTCACAGGATTATGCACAGACTTGGAACAGAAGGAATGGTGGCTTCAAACAAAAGAATTTGGATGAAAATTTGTTAAGATTAGCTGGAGCAAAACATGCTGATATATGGGCTAAAGGGGAAATCTATCCTCGTAATCCTTTCACTGGAAAGCATCCAGACTTCCAATCTGTTACAGGGCTCGTAAAATTTGCTTGTGAGGGAAAACAGGGCCTTCTAGGTTATTGTGAAAGCATGGTGAATTATTATATGCAATTGTCATGGTATAATTTGAAGCTGCAACATGAGATTTCTTGTTTGAAGTTAAGCAATGATTCTTCATTGAGTAAAGTAGAAGAAGGAAAATGCAAAGTGTTGCAATTGGAGAATAGAATCTTGCAGCTTCAACAAGATTCTTGTTTGATGGAATTTGTGATTAAACAAGCAAATAGAGAAAGTAATATATTGAAGGCTGATGCCAAGAAATATAAAAAGATGGTTATATCGTTGCAAAGCAGATTGAGCAGGCTAAAGAAAACATCATTGGGGTTGCAAGAAAGAAACAAAAGTAAAAAACCAATTGTTCGTCTAAATCCAAGAGGTGGTGCTTATTCACGGAGAATTTATGCTATGCGTCAAGTTATGCACATGGAGAAGAATGAAAATGAAATTCAAGACCTTGCAAAGGTTGTGACCACATTGACAATGAAGGATGAACGGAGAGCCATGCTAGATGCACCATCCAATATTGGTTTAAAAAAAAAGCATCATGGAGGTTGCACTTGAGGAAATTGGCTCAAAAATTGATGTTGAGCAGGTGCAAGGAATTTGTGACCAAGCTGAATCAGTAGACAAGGGTATAGGCTGCTGTTCAAGCCCTTTCGTAAGGTATTAAAATCAATTGGCACAAACAAGATCATCGTGCCAAGGCCTTACAGCTTAGACAAAATAAGGATAAAGAGTAATGCTAACGTTTTGGATGTATTGGGAGGTTTGCACTCCATAGATTCTTCTCCAGCAAGTGGTACAGACTCAAGTGATTCTAGTATTATTAATTTAAGTTCTAAAAACAATGTATGGGTTGATTTGGAGAAACTGCTGCAATTAATGGTCATTTTTTATGATATACATGAAAGAGATGTTGCTGGACAGTTAGATATTTGTCTGAAATTGGATGAGATGGAGCTAACGCACGGTACAAAATATGAGAGGGTATCATTAACGTTAATGAACATGGCTTTTTCAGCAGATTATGAGAAGCAAAGGCAGCTAGCTAAAAAAGAAAGAGATTCTCGATGGTTTTCAGTGCAATCCGAAGACCATACATGGCTAAAAAAGAGAACTATGCAGTCTTAAAGTGGGTATTTGAGAAAATAGGTATGTCTAATCAAATCAAAATGTATAATGAAGGTGGGAAATTGCATGTTGAAGATTTTGGTTCTTTCCGTGTAAATTTCCATTTGGGTGCTGATTTGAAGACTGAGAAGGCAATGTTCAATGTAAGTTCTTCAGGTGCAAAAACATGCAAGAACTGTTTATTTTGCCTTTATACATTGAAAGATAAAACTAAGGGAGCTTCCAAAAGTACTCTGTCATGCGACCAGCAAAAAGCACCTGATAGACATCTTAAAGATGACGCTTTTGATCCAATATTGCTCATCCCATTAGAAAGAGTACATATATGTACTCTTCATGCACTGGTCCGTATTGTTGAAAAGATGATTTTCCACTCTGAGTGTTTTGTGTGGAATATACGGGATGAGAATGAGCGAAAAGATGGAATAGAAAGAGTAGAGAAAGTACTTTCAGAAGCTGGGTTGCATGGTGGATATGTGAAGTTAGAGAAAGACACAAAGCGCTCAGGAAATGGTAGGAGTTCTGTCCCTGTAAAGGTGTCCATTGGAGGAGAGAAAGCGAGGCATTTTCTCTTAAATTCAGATAAGAAAAATGGTGTTTATGAGTTTGGAAGGAAATTGGTAGAAGCTGAAAGGGATAGGATAGATGGAGCACATGGAGAAGCAAGAAAACGCAATGCATGGAATGCACTTTCAGATCTGAATGTGCTACTACAGAAGCAATTTTTCACAGTAGAAGATAAGGAAAGATTTCGTGTGGTAGTACGAGAATTCACTAATGCATACATAAAGGCATGGGGTGAATGCGAAGTTACACACTATATTCACATAATATATGCGCATGGTCCATGGTTTGCCGAGAAGTATGGCAGCCTTGCTATTTGGAACACGCAAGGAATGGAGAAATCACACAAGCAAGCGAAGATGGCATTTAATAGGAAAACACAACGTGGCAGTTGTTCTCTCAATGAAAATTCCAATCCATTAAGGCAGATGTTTATGTGGTTTTATAGACGCATACTTCGTCGCCACGAGGATAACTTGGCAATAAGAGCTTCCCCACAAGATGAGAGCACGTTGGTAGAGGCCACAAAGAAGCGTAGAAGAGAGGCATGGAAAAAATCAGATGCACTTGTGAAATTAGCACAATGGAGAGAAAAGAGATGTAGAGTTGGAAGCAAATACTGTATATTATGAACAAGTTTCAGCTGCAAAAGGTTTCAGCTTATAACAATTATGTTTCTGTTGCGACGTGAAATGCATCCACAGCCAAAGGCAGAATATCCAACCCAGGTTTAGGGTAATAAGTTGGAAGTAGTATCTGATCATTTCTCTAAGATCAGGGTGGTATTAATATGGAGGTACTTGAATTGAAGAGCAAACTGATCGTTTGTTGTTTTCTTATATGTTGCATTGATGCATTATCCAGGTCTTTCTACATTGACATCCCTCTTTTGTTTATGGCAGTACATTAAGAACGTGAAATTTTGGCTGAAATTTATGGCTGAAATTTTGTTTCTATTTTTTGTCTATTGTTTGTTACATATCAAGCATAACTTGAGATTGTTATGGTCAGCAAGCTATTATTTGCTATGGTCAGCAAGAACATGGTACTTATCCTTCTTAATCAGAAAGAATAGTGCACAAGGGCAAACTAATATTTGGCCAATGATGCATAGAAGGCAGCCTCACAAGGGTGTCTCAAAATAAAACCTAGGCATAACACAGTGGCAAATAAACCTAGGCAGTGGCCAGTCAGAGAGCCATCCATTAACATGATGCATCTTGAATTTGTGCATCTCTTGGCATTAACTTATAGCTCTGGAGTTAGCCTACACCGACATCTATATGCATGTTACTTGCTTCTGCTACACTATATATGCAGACATTGAAGCTGCCATGCCTGCATGTGTTGCTACAGGTCCTGTTAACATGTTGTATGCTTATTATGAACCATTATTGCCAGGTTCTTGTTTTACAAGCTTCTATCCTTTTTCATACTGTGGAAGATTGGGTTTATAAGTGTTGACATGTCCTGTTCTGTTTCTTATACAGCAGGCCTGCCAAAGGGCCTAGGAACTACAGGCATCTTGGAACTTCTCTCTTGGATGTGTGTAAGTTAGTTTGATTCCCATGTTGCGAGATGGAACAATCAGGTCATAGGCATCTAAGAAGCAATCATGTCAATTAGGAGTGTTTAGATGTCTTTACTTTAACTATGTATATGAGGTAGGAATTCAGATATGTTGATATTTGGATATGATTATAATGCAGCGTCCACCACATGATATATTGTTTTGATGTTTGCCCTATTTCTGGCTACACTTTTATGTTTAAGATCCTCCCTACTGTGTTCTCAATTCTCTTAATCATTGACTGCAGGAGACATCATGTTTTGCAGGAGACATTCTGTTTAATGGTTTACAATCTGCGCTAAGGTCATTAATATGATGGAATCAGACCGAGCAAACTGCTTCTACGTGCTGAAGGATGCAACAGAAAGTTCAATGGGAAATACAATACGTACTAGTCCAAGGGAAGCTAGCTAGCTTGATAGAACATGATCTAATAAAACCTGGAGAAAGTTGTATTTGATTCTAAGGTATATGTATTATTGTGAAGAATCTATACATCTCTATGGCACATATGGCTTATATGTCAAAGAAGGTGCAAAGTGCAGACCTATGTAGAAGACATAACTTTTGTTTGTAGGATAGAATTGCTGCTGAAAGTTTGTAAAATTATAAAGTTATGGTAATATAGCCATTCTGGATCAGGATCATATACCACTCGTTTTTTTAATTACCACTATCAGGCCATATTCTGTATCGCTGCTATTATTGTAATGTCTGTTCCACACTCATCACAATGACAGTTAAATTTTTTGTCTTTAACACCAGCAGAAAGAGAAAGTGTAAAAGCACGTCCTGTGGTGCTAAGCCTTTAGCAGTAAATGTCCACAAAGCACTTTTGTCCTTGATATAACTTTCTGAAGGTAGTCCACTTATGTTCTTCTTATTATTTATAGCAGATGAATCTGAATAATATTTCTTGTTCCATAGTTCTGCAGTCTCAAGAGATAAATCCTCTGTGATGTTTTCAGGTTCACAAACTTGTGAATCTATTAGATCGAATTTAGATATGAAGTCTTGCATTTTCTGACCAACAACAATCATCTCTTGTCTAGCTCCATCTTTTTGCATGTAAGGAAATAGACCACTTGAGAAGGTATCACCTCTGGGCTGAACAAAAGGATTATTTCTGAATCGATCATTGACGACGCCAGCTTCCATCACTGACTTATGTCTCAAAGGGTTCATCTTGATAAAATATGTTATATACTACTTCATCTCCGTCCTCATAAGGTCAATTATCCATGCTCAAAATGGTGCAATCATCAACGGGCAAACAAATTGACTGACACAACTGCAAATTGGAATGATGCAGACTTTGCTTTACTAACATAAACGTAGCTTCCAAGTGCCAATGCCAACTTGTTGTGAGCAGTTCTCTTTCCAAATAACAAGTATCAACCTGACTTAGAAAGCTTAGATCACTCCAGCAATGCACTAGGTGCAGTTTGACTAGTTACCGATCAGCAGACGTAATAGATCATAGTTATAATCTCCAGTTATAATTAACTTTCTAGAATCCCGGCCAGCCAAACTCATGCATCTTGCTGCACCATTTAAAGTCGCTCCTATGCCATATAAGCATTTTCCATCATTAAGGTCATGTAATAGCAATGAACCATCGCACCTCCACTCCATATAAGTGATCCTGGCCATAACAATAGAACGACATGAGAATAATTTTGGAAAAAATTGGATTTGCCATACATAATCACGAGAGTTACATACGGACACATATAGGCGTAGATAAAATCCTATGCTCCATGAAAGTGTATCTTTGCCTTAAACGATGATCTAGGATCCAAGACTTTTTAGTACTTTATCTCGCTTTTTTCTTTGTTACTATAAAGGGACATTTCTGGGTCTTGTGCAACCGCAACTCCAATTCTGAAAGAGCACCCATTCCTTTTTGTGATCGTCATTTGCTAGAAGTTTTACCTTGGAATTGAGCAGCGGGTCGATTATTAGCACTATCAACTTCAAAAAGAACACATGGTAGTTGTCGTGGCATATGGCAAACCCGAATTATCGGAAGAACAAATCTCCTAGCTTTGAATACTTGATCAGTCCTGGCAAACTATGTTGCACAGGCCACCTTGCATGTTTACAACAAACAAAAACTGAATATCATATCACTGGCAGACAAGTTAACCATTCAGAATGTCAGGACTTGAACCTGAATATTCATTTCCTCTCAAACTTTAATTATTTCTAATTGCTTTGGAATTTTACAATCTTTACATTTGATTGAATATTCACGCGTCGGTATCAATTTTTTTCCCATTGGATAGAACTGAAAATCACCATAAAGTCTAAAAGTATTCAGGATCTCCCTACACTCGAGCAAACTCCAATCTTCCTCCACATTGATGATTCGCTTCTCAGCATATGCACAGTGAACTTCTAGATCCATGGATGGTGACCTAGTAACGTGCTCCTCTACTGCTTTCCATGTCCAGTTGTTGTTCTCTCGAACACGTCTCTTTCGCTCAATGAAGTAATTAGCATATAATGTTCGTTTTGTCAACCTGTACCTGGACAGCAAATCAACAATGCATTATGTTATACAATTTTAGAACAAGCCTAACATATCTAGCCTCATAGATCTGCCAAATGTTCAGAAGCATTATGTGCCACAAATAATGGTTTCCAAGAGTGCTGACAAATCTGAACAACAAATTGCACAATTGACATGTGAGCTAATGGACAAACTTGAAAGAAATAGAAAACTAGAAAAGGGCCTCATTTACCTACCTGAAGATAATCGTATCACTGGCCACAACACATTCTGTAATCTGGCCTCCAGTTTCATGCTCTCTTCTCCTCCATTCTTGGCCAAATACATTTTTTAGTGTCTCATCACATACCTTGACAAATGTATAAGTCTGTGGAGCAATTTTCATGGAGGATTCTCGATGAAAAGATATAAGAAAAGACATTTATGGGAAGAAACACCTTAATAGCACACCGAACACTACCTCTTTCTGTTAATGTCCTGTAAACTTCTCTTGCCTTATATTCTGTTAGAAATCTAGGATATGGTCAGCACATAATTCTTCTACAGGTTCCTACACAAGATTGATCTTAACCTATGCATACATCTGTGAACAGCTATTGATCTTAGGTGAAACCAAATTGTTCATATAAAGGGTTAGGGTTCGAAGGTTGTAAATAGGTTCAATGGTTGATATTGAACCAGATACTATTTTTATGGTTAAAGGTGGCTCTTAAATTAGGGGGAAAGCCCCATTCAAATAGGAGCTCGGCTAGGCGGCCTTATCCATTGCCAAGACCGCCGGATGCAAGCTCTATAAATAACGGAGCAGGCCGATTTGATATACAGTTGGCCAGAACTGAATGTTAAGGAGGAATTAAGCTAACAGATCGTGTTTTTGCATTAGTTCATTGCAGGTCAACCCAGCTACAGTAATCGGGTCAATACCCGTGCTACAGTGCAAATTTGCTACAGTGTTCAATGGTCCTATTTATATGATTACAATTATTTGCTAGCATAAGGTTCTAGTGAATAGTATTTTGACATCATTAGTGCATTGCATACTCAAGGATCGATTATTGTGAATTGATCTAGAGATTGAAATAATATTATCTAATAGCTTAATTCAACAATTGGTATCAGAGCTATATTATCCTGTTGAATCTTGTGTTGGTTTGCATTTTGAAAATGTCTAGCAGATTTGGAGCTAGCCTCTTGAGCACTGTGGAGGTCTACAAAGGTGGACCAGGATTCCAGGTGTGGAAGGATGCTGTGAAACACATTTTGGAAGTTGAGGAACTCGGGGATCTTGTTGATCCTGATGGAGGCATAAATGTCAATATGAACACTATTACCAGGTCTCTTTCTGAAGGATCTGTTAACATGAGAGAGCATGCAGGTGTTGGAGCAGCATCTGCAGAAGTAACTGTTGGTGGCAGTCGTATGAAAACTGGAAGGTCTCTATACTCAAAAGTTAAGGAGGCCCAAGGCATTATCACCTGCAAGGTAAGTCCTACCATTAGGCTTAAGTTGAGGAATTTAAGTCCTAAGCAGATGTGGAGTTTTCTTCTAAAACATTATGAAGAAAAGACTTCATTTCAAATAGATTTACTCGAAAAATGAACTAAGGGTGCGAAACTAAAAGAGGAAGAAGATGTATCAGACTTCTTCAATCACTTTGATAACATAATAGCTGACTTAGCTGGTGCTGGAGTGAATGTCAGTGAAAGAAGTCAAGTACTTCAAATATCTAGAGCAGTTAGTGAAAATGAAAATTTGTCCCTATTTATTAGAAAACATGAGTAAATCAAGGGAAGAAGCAGAGAATGTTCTTAGAACAGAGTTTGAGCGAAAGAAGATAATAAGGGAAAGAGAGGAGTCTCTGAAATTCTTTTCTTGGAAAAAAAGAAAGTGACATGTTACAATTGCCATGAAGCGGGGCACTTCAAGAGTGCATGCCCAAAATTGAAAAGGGATTTTGATTGTTACACCTGTGGAGGAAAAGGGCATGTTCTGCTTAGTGTCCCACCCCAAAAAAAGATCATGGCAAGCAAAATAATAAGGGATCTGCAAATAGAGGAGGAAAAAAGGAGTTCCAAAGAGGGGGGCGTGGCGTAAATTCAAATTTGGAGCTTTTGTTGCAAAAGAACAAGTGGAAAAGGACAACTCACGAGGAGGATGAAGAAGATGAGGTAAATTAAACTTTGGCTATTTTTGATAAAAATCAAATGCTAATAAAGTTGATCCTCTTATAGTTGATAGTGGATCCGAAAGATCAGTAGTCCAATCATCGATCTTCTTAAAAATCTGGTCACAACAAACTAAAAAGAATCCGGGTTGGAAATGGAGAACTCAAGAGATCAAGGGGAGGGTTTCTTTGCAGCTCAGCGATCTAAATGGGAATATTGTAGACATCGAGAATGTATTGTGTGTTCCTACAATAATAAAGAATCTTATTTAGAATCAATTTTGATTCTAAAGATCAACTTGTGGATTTAGGATATAGAATCAATTTTGATTCGAAAGGATGCAATATCTATTTTGGAAATGAATTGAAATTCCATGCAAAGAGAGTTGGAAATCTGTTTCAAATGGACAATTTGGTGTGTAACAGTGTTAACACCATAAATATTTAGGAATTTGAACTTTGGCACAACTAATGGCATTAGAAGGCAATTAACTTTTGGTGGAAAGGATCCACAACAAAGCGGATCCGAAGAGGAGGAAAGGAAAAACAGGACTATTATGGATGCAATAAGATCAATGATCAAGAAAAGTGGCCTTCCAAACTTTCTCTGGGAAGAGGCATTAAAGACTGCCATATATGTGCAAAACAAGCTCCCTTCCTCGAGCATTAAAGGTAACATTCCAGATTTGTTGTGGTCAAAAGGAAATGCTAAAATAAATTACGAAATGTTCAAAACCTATGGGTGCTTAGTGTATGCACATATTCCAAGTGAGCTCAGAAAGAAGTTAGAAGATAAGGCTAATACGACATTGGGTTTCTTGTGGGATATGATGAGGAAACAAAAGGGTATAGGATCTATGTACCAGAGAATAAGAAAGTCATCATTAGCAGGGATGTCTATTTTGATGAAAACACCTTATATAAGGATAGATATACCAAGAAAACAGTAGCTAAAGATAGAGTTGCTGCAGTGCAAAAGAAACAGCTAGAATTTGACCTTGATTCATTGGAGGATGATGTTGAAAAAGGGGTCATAACAAATGGTGAAGCTGATTCTACAAGTGAAGTTCAAATTGAAGTAAGTAACAATGCAGACCACAGCAATCATGACATACCATATAAAAGAAAAACCCAAGCTGAAAAGCTCTTACAAGAAGCTGCAGTAGATCTAGACCACTATGGCAGAAACAGCATGGGAAGGAGCAAAAGGTTTGAAAAACAAAATGAAGATCACGAGCAGATAATGGCTATCTTGGATGATGTATTCATTCCCACCTCTTATGAGGAAGCAATGGAAAGTGAAGATAAGGCGAAATGGATGGAAGCCATGAATGATGAGTTGGAATCATTTAAGAAAACTCAAACTTATGAAGTGGTAAATCAGCCAGCAGGTCAGAATGTGATAGGATGCAAATGGTTATTCAAGATTAAAGAAAATGCAGATGGAAGCAAAAAATATAAAGCTAGACTTGTTGCAAAAGGGTATACTCAGAAACAAGGACGAGACTTTGATGAAACTTACTCCCCCATTGTCAAGCTGACTAGTATCAGAATCTTATTGGCTTTAGCAAATGCATGGGATTTAGAGCTGCACCATATGGATGTCAAAATTGCCTTCCTAAATGCTAAATTAGAAGAAAAGGTTTTCATGAAACAAGCTCCTGGACTTATGGAAGGACACATCAAAGTTTGGAGATTAAACAGGGCTTTTTATGGGCTTAAACAGTCTCCCAGGGAGTGGTATTTTTGCATGGACAAGTTTCTAAGAGAGCAAGGCTTCGAGAAACTTCAAAATGATGGAAATCTTTATAGGTATAAAGAAAAGGAAAAATTCTGTGTAATAGCACTCTATGTTGATGATTGCATAATGGCAGCAAATCACATAAATATCCTCAATCATTGCAAGGGGATCTTGAACTCTAGGTTTCAGATGACAGACCTAGGGGAGCTGAAAAAATTTCTGGGAATCGAAGTAAGTAGAAACAGAAGTCAAGGGATCTTGAAACTACAGCAGTGCAAGCACATTGAAAACATGCTTAAAAGGTTTAACCTTGTAGATGCTCATCCAGTAAAAACACCTGCAGTTCCAGGACATAGATTGACAGATGAGAAGCCTATAACTGAAAAAGATATTAAAGACATGGAAAATGTGCCATACAGATCTTTAGTAGGATGTTTGCTATATTTAGCAAACAATACACGACCAGACATTGCTTACATTGTGAACATTCTGAGCAGAAGGTGTCACAATTCTACCAAGGATCACTGGATTGCAGCCAAGCGAGTTCTCAGGTATCTTAAAGGTACAAAGAGACATGGGATAATTTTTTATTCTAACAATTTAGAGTTACTTGCATACACTGATGCAGACTGGGGAGGGGATTTATCCAGTAGAAAATCCACCTCAGGATATGTAATATTCCTAGGTGGAGGAGCAATCACATGGAGGAGTAAAAAGCAAAGTGCCATTGCAATGTCTTCAGCTGAAGCTGAGTACACAGCATCATCTTTAGTAGCAAAAGAAGTCTCATGGTTAAGGAGATTACTAGATGAACTTGGATGCAAACAAGCAGAGCCAACTAAGATCTTGACTAGCCAAAGCTGCATAGCAATTGTGAAAAACCCTGTGCAGCATGAAAGGACTAAACATGTTGAGTTGAATGTTCATTTTGTCAGGGATTTGGCAGCCAAAAATTACATACAGATGGTATATGTCAACACAGCAAAGCAAGTTGCAGATATCTTCACAAAGGCATTACCAGAAAGTAAGTTCAAGCAATTTAAAACTGATCTGAAGATTGCAGAATTATGTGCTGAAGGAGGAATGTTAGAAATCTAGGATATGGTCAACACATAATTCTTCTACAGGTTCCTACACAAGATTGATCTTAACCTATGCATACATCTGTGTACAACTATTGATCTTAGGTGAAACCAAATTGTTCGTATAAAGGGTTAGGGTTCGAAGGTTGTAAATAGGTTCAATGGTTGATATTGAACCAGATACTATTTTTATGGTTAAAGGTGGCTCTTAAATTAGGGGGAAAGCCCCATTCAAATAGGAGCTCGGCTAGGCGGCCTTATCCATTGCCAAGACCGCCGGATGCAAGCTCTATAAATAACGGAGCAGGCCGATTTGATATACAGTTGGCCGGAACTGAATGTTAAGGAGGAATTAAGCTAACAGATCGTGTTTTTGCATTAGTTCATCGCAGGTCAACCCCTATTTCTGATGTCGGGTCAATACCCGCTTACAAAGGCAAATTTGCATACAAGTTGTTCAATGGTCCTATTTATATGATTACAATTATTTGCTAGCATAAGGTTCTAGTGAATAGTATTTTGACATCATTAGTGCATTGCATACTCAAGGATCGATTATTGTGAATTGATCTAGAGATTGAAATAATATTATCTGATAGCTTAATTCAACATATTCTTGATATGCTGTTAATTGTTTGCAATTAGAAAAACGCCCATTGACCAAGTTGGGTGGATCCAAGTCTAGCAGTTTTCCAGCTCCTTTAGGCGTTATGATATAATGAAATCTATGAAACCATATATTTCTGTCCCTCAATCTTGCCATAGTACAATTCTTAAAAAGCAAATGCCCTATCTGGAAATGATGCACATGTAATATACTAATAATGCTTTCTGGAGACACTGCATCAGTAAAATCTGAAGAGCAAATGCTATTTGCTTCAAGAAATGGAAACCAAGGTTTTGTGGAAATTGGTTCCTTGCGCATATCCTGGGAATCATAAGCATGCTCTACAACCAATTCCTTCACTGTCTTACCACTAGGATTGAAAATAATCTGCTTCACCCTTGATTTCCAATGAGCACGCACATCATTTAACCTAGAACGTGTAATACCATGCTCACCTCTCTGTTTAGGCTGCATAGTAATCCATGAGCCTATAGAGACATTTAAACCTGCCCAGGTCCCGTCTTCATTTTGTTGATTATATAGAGTGACGGTTTTAACTTTGCACTCAAGTATTGGCCATTTTAAGCTAGAACCCGAGACAAAATTTATACAATAGGATAATATCAGGACCACAGACAAGACAAATGTAAGCATCAACTTCAGCAAAGTGAATACCTTCACAATAGAATCGTTAGACCTTTTTCCTTGTTCCAGCAATGCCGAAACCCTCTGCTGCACCTCCGAAGTTCTAACGTCTCTACTTCCTCCGCCCAAAATAGAATCTAATGATCTGAAAAGAGGTTACTTGATCGAATTGAAGGAGACACCCATATTAATGGTTATCCCATATTTTAGTAACGGTGAAAACAATCTTATTAAATGTAATCACACATTCGGGCTTAGATTTTCTAATATTGATGGAGATACTATGGTCTCGACCTCCTAGGCACATTAAGTAAGAAGAAACATGTAACCTATTATAAGTTGACATGTGTGTGCCAAGTCACTTGCCTTCTATAGTCACTTGCCACATCATACTATTATTAGAAACAAAGGAGGTTTTCTCTCATTGGCTGCTCGCCAAAAGTCCATATGTATTTTCTTAAATTTCATAATGGGCTCCAAAGAGACCCCATTTTAGCTCTAATGTTTCATGGAGCTTCTTCATGGCGGCCTCTCCAGCCCTCTCAGATAATCCACTAACGTGGATCTCGTACTTCGATGCTTTGGTTTACGGTAAGCACCGATTTTCCATAAATCAAGCGTTGATCCAATTAGTTTTTCCTCTATTTTCTTTATGGATGCACAGAAAATGGCTAGATTGCCTATAAGGTAGAGTAAAAAGATGCAGGGCTCTGAGAGAAGATGCTTCAAATTCCCAGTTAATTAGCAGTTTTGATTCTTACTCCAGATCTGCTATGCTAGAAGCCTTTCCCTTCCTCTTGCTCTTTCCTACTAGCGGAAAGGTATAGAGTTGATTCTTGAAAAGAAGAAGAATAGATTAGTTGATTCTTCGGATTTTTGATGAGATATGAACTGGTCAGATTGCCAAGCTTAGGATCTTCTATCTTGGATGAGGCTTCTAATAATTTATTGGACTGCTTTGAGATGCCGAAGCTAGGGGAATTTCGGAAAGGGGATGAAGCTTATATATCTTGAGCTAGGACTTTTAGGAGTGAGTCCGTAGCTGGGCTTTTGGGTCTAGTACGGGCTAATTGCTTCATATCCCGACAATGCAAAAGATATCTTATGGTTACATTCATTCTATGCCGGACTACATATATCCCGACAATGCAAAGATCTTTCCCTGGTACAATGGTGTTGATTAACCAAGGAGAATGGGTTATTCTGAGTCATGTGATAGCTTCTTTGAGCAATGCGGAGATTGCTCATATATTTCTTCATGCCTTTTTCTCTTCATCTCTACTCTTGCAAGAGGTGGTCCATAGAGCATTCAAGGTATATTTGTAGCTTGAGGAAAATTTATATTTGTCTCCTGTAGTATTCTTCTATTTTGGGAAGATGTTGATTCGATCCTCGTGAAGTACTAGTTAGTTTGAAGAACGAGGTTGAGAAAAAACTTATGAGTACCAAAGCTTCAAAAGTATTATATTTGATCCATAAGGGATCCTCTGTACTTCAAGGTTATTTGATCCTTACGGGATCGTTCTGATGTAATTCTTCCTATCTGAATATAAATTTATCTTTCCTTCTCAAAAAAAGAAAAAAAGCTACTAAATGTATGCCTCAGGTAGAATTGGGGCAGCAGTTGGACATGATGAAAAGGTGGAGGGAAAGAAGATCATTAGATTCTGCCCCCATGCTTGATGAATTACAAACTTTAAAAGAGAAATGGAAAGCAATGGAAATTGATATGTTGAAGCATGCGAGTGATAAGAGCTTTTTGACAAGACTTGTGCAAAGTAAAGATGCACAAAGAAAGATGCACAAATATGTGAGCTGTTCAAGATATGGTAGGTTTAAAAAGCAAAAGCGGGAGCCAACTGATGTGCAAATGGCTTTGGCATCCCATTTAGAGGAGGAGAAATCAAGTTTTATTGCTGGCTTGGATGCTCTAATGATTCCCATTGATGGTTTAAAGGCCGATTTGTAAGAATTAAAAGCTGCCATTGAAAAAATCAAAGAAGGATTTGGAAGTTAATCCCAACTGTGAGAATAGAATCAAGGATATGACTAAGCATTTGGAAAGATCAGACCCGATAGGCCTGCAGCTCGCTCCTATGCTCGCAGCAAAACGGAGTGCTTCATCCTCACATATTACCAATGCTTGCAAAGAACCGAATGATTGCCTTGACTCAATTACCATGGTAATATCTCCATTTTGTGGTCATACATATTGTCTATTTTGTCTTGTATTCAAGATTTCAACAACGAATACATGTGTACGTGATTGTTCATGGTCCGAGGACCTGCGGCACTTCTTAACAATCCCTTCTCAAGGTACATCTATTTCTATTTTCATTACATAATTAGTTTGAGTGTACTTAGATGTAGTTAGTTTTCCATCATGTACACAGTCAGTATTAGCATTTGATTTGGCATGGTTTTGGCTTTATCGTATGAAAGAGGAAATGTATTTGCTTCCGTTTCTTTAAATGTACATGTGCCATGAAAGCTTTTCTCGGAATTCCTTTACATTCAATGCCGAATGTTGTATTTGATAGGGTGTATTGCACATGACTTTGTTCTTTACATTTACATGTGATCTGAAATCATATGAATTCTGGGTATTTGATTTTCCTTTACATTCAATCTTTGAATGTTGTATTTGATAGGTGTATTGTATATGACTTTGTTCTTTACATTTACATATGTTCAAACAAATTTAGTATTTGGTTTCCTTTACATTCTGATAAGAATGCACACTAATGTACTTCTATTTTTGTCGTTGCATTTCGTGAGGAAAGTTTGCTTAGTAAAGGCACGGGTTGCATCTATTTAACATTTGTTCGGTTTATTTGCACCAAGCACTTTTTCTGCAGATTTTGCTTTCTCTACATCTCCCTTGATTCGATCAAAGTGTTTACATTTCTTATTTGCTTATGATTCCAATTGTGTCAATCACCGGATATGGGCAAGATTATCAAAAAGCAAAGAACTAAAACTGCGGGTAAACTAAATAATTCATGTTTCTTGCACTATGCATAAGTTCTCTATTTCATGTTCTTTATATTGTAGGTGAAAAGAAGGATGTTGTTGGGAAGGGATTGCATTTACCATTCTCGGACATCCCACTTGCCTACCTCGGATCCACATCCACAAAGATCTGCTGCCATCGATGTTGGAAGTCCATCCACATCTACATCACCTTTGAGAATTGTAACAACTCATAAGCAATCCTCAAGAGGATTTGGAGACCCGGCGGGGTTCGTGGAGAAAACTTCTAAATTTGTGGAAGGTAGGATGATTCTGAGTCTAATTACATTAGGATTGCCAGATTTTGCGGTTAGAGTGCACTAATGTGAGAAATTTTGCAGTAGAGGTTGTTTTCCAAAAAGATCCCAATTTGTTGAAGCCGAGCTCCTACTATTGGCAAAGAACAAAGAAAGCCCAGAAAGTAATTATTTCTCCTTTTGAGTTTCTTTTTTTTTTTATCTTCAAACTTATGTTAGCGTTCTACAGATAAAATTGCTGAAGATGTTGGTGATGACATTGAAAACAAATCCTCAAGCTTCGGTGAAGTTCAAGTTAAGGAAAAACGGGTTCTGTTCTTGGCGTAATGCGTTTTTCTTTTTTGTCTTGCTTTCAAAAGACATTAGAATGAACCACTTTCTTTACTTTAGAGACTTCATGGCGATTCAATGGAGCCCTGATGATGTTGAAGAAGCCTTGGAGATTACAGCCAAGGCAACAAAAGAATTTATGTTAGTTTTGTTCAAATTTTATAGTTGACAAAACCAAGGTTGACCAAAGTCTGGGACTATCTTCTACGGTGTTGCGGAGTTTCTTCTACTTGAGCCTAACTTGGGTCTAAAGGTTAATTCAAGAATGAAATGTTTATTCATTTTTGGACCCATGGTTCAATGGTTTGAACAAAGGCCCGATTTCTCACAACAAGCCTGTGGGATAATTGAAAGGAGCCGATATTTAGAAGCGAGCATCATGTGGGATAAAGAAAGAACGCGACATCTCTAACTTTAGCAGAAAACTTGACCAGCTATCCTCCCCTGCTTGTGGCCGAGAAATGAACATATAAGAATGATGGAGGAGTTAACTTGTAGGTATCGATTACCTTTGAAAGTTTCGTATTGAGGATTTCCTAAAGATTGGCCGGTTGGTCAAATTAGCTCTGATGCTTTGGTCAATCACGTAGCATTAAAGATCACTATAATGGTGTTCAAAGGTTTATTTGAGTAAATTAAAGTTGATCTATTAGAGACATTGTGAAGTTTCATAAGGAAATATTATGAGCTTATTAGATTGAAGCTAGATTATTTCTAGTTCAAGGGAGATTATTTCTACTTGTTTGTTTTACTTGGGATTAGTGACCATCTCTTGGCTCCCAAGTTTGTGTGTGAATAAAGACAATTGAGAACAAGTAGTTATTGAAGTCGTTTTTTATGCTAGACATTGTTGAAAGGTTTGAAGAATTATAACTACCGAAGTTATACATTTCTAGCGATTAGTATCGAGGCCAATAACAATGTCTAGTAGATTTGGGCTAACCTTGAATGGGTGGAGGTCTACAAGGGTGGGCTGGCTTTCCAAGTTTGGAAGATGCCATGATTCACTTATTATTGGAGTGGAAGATTTATGGGGTACGGTAGATCCTACGATCTTGTAGTATAATACTGGAGGCTTAGTGAGGCGGCTCAGTGACATGTCTGTGTTTGGAGGCGGGACAAACCAGGGAGGAAGGCTGATGCAATGAGGGTAGTGCAATGATCAAGGAGTCTCTTTCGTCTTTCCCCATTATTGAGTGCAAGAAAAACAAATCAAGCCAAACTCAAGGAAGCACAGATTTTCTAATTTCTTGCAAAGTTATGGTCCACCCTCCTAATAATATTAAGCTAAGAAGAAACATGTAACCTATTATAAGTTGATTACGTGTGTGTGCCAAGCCATTGCCTTCTATAAAACATTTGCCACATCATATTTGCTTGAAAAGAAGCAAAGGAGGTTTTAAAGGTTAGAAGAACAAAAGATGAGTTGAGTTCTTCAACAAATTTGATAATATGATGGCGATTTCCAAAGAGACCCCACAGTTATCTCTAATGTTTCATGGTGCTTGATTTCTAGGGTCATTAGTGAAAATGAAATTTGCCTTATTTGTAAAAACTAACGCGGATCTAAAGAATTCCCGAAATTTACTAAGAGCGAATGGGAACAAAAAAGATTCTAAAAGCAAATCAAGAAAATCACAAGTCTTATTTGTTAAGAAGCAGGATAAGGTCACTGCCTATCAATGTCATGACGCAGGGCATTACAAAAGTGAATGTCTAAATTAAAAAGAGATAAGGAGTTTAATTGCTTTAGCTGTGTGGAGGGCATGTAGCTGCAAAATGTCCTACTCCAAAAATTTTACTGGAAAGGTATAGGGAGCAAGCTCCAAAAAAGAAGAAGAAAAATTAGCCCTTATTCTTCGGATTTTTGAGGAGATAGAGGCAAAGCGAAGTGATGGTCAAGATGATGGGGTAATCCAACAAGTTTTGCCATTGTTCATGAACAATATGATCTTGATCCAATTCATCATTTGTAGTTGATTCTGGGTGAAAGATCGTTGGTGAAATCGTTGGGTTGCAGAATTTGTCTTCAACAAATTCTAAGAAAATACTAAGTTAGTAATGGAGCCTTAAGCGAAATCAAAGGCAAAGAACATTACAACTGAAGATTTGGATAGAATGTTACATCAATATAGAAGTTTTTTGTGTGCCTTAGGATATAAAGTTGCATTTGACTCAAAGGAATGTAATGTTCTTCTGAATGGAATCTTGAAATTTCGAGCAAAAGAGAGTTGGAAATATGAATGGTCTTATAGCAAACAATGTTAACATCATTCAAGAAACAAACTTAGATTTATAGCTGTATGATTGGCCCATACACATTTTCATAATCGAAAGTCTTGAAGAAATTAGGTGTCCATAAATTATAATGACAATGAAGAAGTTCATATATGAAGGATGTGCCATAGGCAAACTAAAAGATTACCATTGAGAAAAACTTATGAGAATCAAAAGGTTTCAAGGTGTTGGAATTTGATCCATACTTGGGGCCCCTGCAGATTTAAGGTTAGACAAATCCTTAGATTGATTGCATTCATCGATGATCTTAGTAGAAAATGTAAAATATATTGTCTTCTGAAAAAGCTTTGCAAGCCTTCTAAATTTGTATGAGGTAGAGAATAGCAGGAGAAAACATGATGAAAAGGTGGAGGGAAAAGAAAATTCAGGCACTTTAGATTATGCCCCCATGCTTGATGAATTACAAAGTTAAAAAAGAGAAAAAGGAACAAAATGGAAATTGATATGTTGAAGTACGCGTAATGAAAGGATAAGAGCAATTTTGACAAACTTTGTGCAAAATTATGGGATGCTCTTAGAAAGATTCAAATTCAAAATATATGTGCCATCCCAAGATAATGGTAGGTTACCAAAGCAAGTTTTGGAAGCCTTATGAAAATTATCATTTGATATCCCATTCAGAGCAGGAGAATTTACAAGTTTTATTAAGGAAAAATTGATGACAAAGGCGGAGGTTGGGTTTCTTGATGGTTTAAAGGCTGATTCTAAGGAATTAAAAGTTGCCATTGAAAAACATCATGGGGATTTGGATGTCATATTCAATGAGAATAATACAAAGAATCAAGGATATGACTAAGGATTTGGAAAGAACAAACCAGTGTTTCAAATCGCCCTTATGATAAAGATTTAGCAAATACGGATGACATTGAAGAAAGAGACAATGCTTGCAGAATGTAATGATTGCCGATATAGTCCACCATGGTAATAATGAAGTGCACCATTTTGTGGTCATACATATTGAGCTTATTTTGTCTTGTATTCAAAGATTTGACCCAACAACTAATACATTGATTGTACATGATTGTTCATATGGTCCGAAGGACGAGCGAGAAGACTTTGAAAGAAATCCCTACCTCAAGGCAACACATGACTATTCTAGAAAATGAATTACATAAAAATTTGAGTGTACTTAGAATGCAAAAATAAAAGGGTTAGTTAAGAAGGCTATCATGTACTGGACTCATTAAGGATAGCACAAACATATAATCTTTTATCAAGGCGGGGAAGGAAAAACATTGTGGTTTCTTAAATGTACATGTTAGAATCAAGTGCTTTTCTGACTGGTACAAACATTCAATGCTGAATTGGTATTTCAAAGGGTGTATTGCACATGAACTTTGTTCTTTACATTTACATATTCTCCTATTGTAAACTCATATGAATTTAGTCCTTTTTGGCAATTTACATTCTTTGGAATTTAATGTTGTATTTGATAGGGTGTATTGCATAAATGACTTTGTTCTTTTTACATTTACATACAGGTTTGAGGTAAACAAAAATTTAGTATTGGAAGTTAAATCTTTACATTGGCTTAAAGAATCACTGCAATGTACTGGTATTTGTCGCTACCATTTTGGAACAGCGAGAAGTTTGAAAAATTAAAAAAACCCGTTGCATCTGATTTAAAAGGAGACAATTTTTTGTATCATTGCTTTTTATGTGGATGATTTTGTATCATAGTAGCCAATGCTATGAGCATATTCTCACCGCGCAAAAATTTCTTATCTCGGTTCAAATGATTCCACTTGTGTGAAAAAGCATATGGGCAAGTTTTCAAGAAAGCAAGAACTAAAGCTGAAAGTCAAAATAAACATGTGGAAATATCATGTTTCAATCTAGAAAGTGCATAAGTTCCTTCTATTTCATGTTCTTATAATGTAGGTGAAAGTGAAAGGGGATGTTGTTGGAACTTATTCATATAGGCTTTACATCCCACTTGCCTCGGATTTGGCTAACAAAAGAAGACACAAAATCGATGTTGGAAGTCCATCCACATCTACTTTCACCTACTTGAGAATTGCAACAACTCATAAGCAATCAATGCTAGATTTGAGAGACCGCTGGTTACGCGTGTGCGGGAGAAAACTTCTAAATTGTGGAAGGTAGGATGATTACGCAAATAATTACATTAAGATTGCATCCGCTCCTTGAGGGGTATACAATATTTCAGTGGCGGTGGGTTATAACGATAAGCGATGCCATAATTCGAGGCGAGAGCCCATTTCTTCTTTGGTGCCAGAGGTTGACGTTTGAAAAATTCCGGATGATTGATAGCGAGCAGTTGCCCAGGCGTTGGGGAGATCGGCAGCCGGGGATAATTCGGGGCTGCATTTGCTGGTTAAAATCCAGTTTACATGAGAGAACAAGCATATTGAACATTCATTCATCGAGGATCCTTGCAGAACAAGGGTATATCAAAATGAAATATTGACTAAGCAAAATTCTTGACATTTTACCAAGGCACTTGAGAAAATAAATTTAGCTATTCAGGGCACAATAAACAATTCTCAACTATTAAAAGCTAAGAAAGGAGAATTATTGGTTTTGTTAGAAACCACGAGTTGACAAAACAAAGGAGTTGAAGCCAAAATGCAGGGACTGTCCTTTCACAGTTATTTGAGGTTTCGCCTGCTTAAGAACCCTAACTTAGATTCTGAGTTAATTCAGAATGAAATGTTTATTCATTTTGGATCCATGGTTCAATGGGTTTTGAATAGGAATAGAGTTCTCACAACTTAGGCTGTGGGATGGTGAGAAGTATTGGAAAATAAATTACGGGGCTTCCTGGAGGATAAAGAAAAAACTGTGGCATCTCTAACTTGGAAAACTTGGCCGGCTATCACTCCCTGCACCGTCAGAATGAACGCCTGCAGAACTCGTGGAGGTTAACCTTGGGTATCAGTTGCCTTTGAAGAAGTTTTGTTGGTTTCTAGATCTGGTTGGTCAAGTGGCTCGGTACTGGTCAATCATGGCTCAGTGAGATCACTGTAATAGGTGTTCAGAAGGTTTTATTTGGTAAATTCAAAGGATTGATCATTAAGAACATTGTAGAAGTTTCATAAGGAAATATTCCATGAGCTTGGCCAGTTGACTAAATTATTTCTAAGTTCAGGAGATTGTTCCTATGTTTGGTACAGCAGGATTTAATTTGAGCCATCTTGAAACCTTTAGTTTGTGTGTGAATAAAGGGCAAATTTGAAACAAGTAGTTGGTAGTAGTTTTTGTGCTAGACTGAAAGGTTTGTAACTACCAGGTTGTCTTTCACAACAGATTTGCTGGTCAGGCGTTACCATTTGGAAAGGAGGTGCAAACCCGGAGGGTTTGTGTCCATTTGTGATGCTGACACCTTTATTTAGTTATGGGTGCCCAGCTTCATTAGTTCACTTGTTTCAAGTTCAAACCCTTGATTACAGGAAATTATCAGTTTGTGTTTTGTCTTCGGATCAGTTATTAATATGACACCAACATCTTGGATCGATAATGAAAATGGCGACAGAATGGCCGCTGGAATTCCATATTCAAGGCTATTCCCTTTGGCTCCCTTTGGTTGCCTCGGACATATGGGTTTACTTCATGCAACTAACTCTAAATATTTAACCACTTAGTGGATCTTTATGGCGGTAATAACCTGGTTATTTACTGAGTTGTATTTAATTTATTATTCTATAGAAATGAGGTTACTATATACTTTACTAACTTATCTCAATAAGACATGAATAGTTTAAAACATCATTGAACTAAAATATTTCTAATCATTGAAAATTCAGTACATTCATTATTCACAATGTCTTTAAAATTCCATAACTACCGACGCTCAGCAGGGTTCGTTGATCGCAAGCCTCTAAGAATATTACAGATATAATCAGCCGCCGCTGAGGGTCTTTGGAAGTTTAATTTGTCTGGTCATTACATGCTTCAGAATGATGGAGTTTAAAGTTGATATTTCTGGGGCCCTTTTGGCTTCTTGATTGACTGAGATAATTCTATAACTAATTCCCTATTATGAGCAATCTTTATGTCACTTTTATCGCCGATACGTATAACCCAGCTGGAAGCAATATTTCAACCGTCCCTCACTTTGAGACCATGAACTTTACACTTTTTATTATCTGAAACAACTGAGTCTATCTTAGATAGACTTGGAGACGATCATGGTCACCTGAAATTCCTTCAATACTATGAACACTCTCTTCAACCTCTCTTGTCTTTATGATCTATCTTTTGTTGGGATCTCCTTTTGTTCCATCTGTGCCAAACATATTGCATCGTATCCAGGAATTTGTTTTACCATATCTTGTATGAAATCCTTGTCTCAATTCCTATGGACCTTTCATCTTTGGTTCTTGAACACTATTATGACTATTATCACCAAAACAGCGGTAGCTTTCATCAACTCATTCATCGGTCTTCCTTTCAACGACTTCTCATTTTATCAGGGTTATATTATTCTGCATGATAAAGCTATCTTTGGTTTGTTTTACATTCTAATGGGGCTTCACCCTAGCATTAAATAACTTTCGAGTAGTTTTCCTTTGAGTCGGGATCACTCCCCAGTATCACGTAAGCTCAAGTCATTGTACCAATCAAAATCCATTATTTACCTTTTAAATACCTCAATACTCCGGCTGTATTCAATGTCCCTTCTGGGTTCAAGTTATATCTATAGTGGGTTTCACTGCGAGACTATATGAATTGGGTGCAGTCTAAGCAGCATGGGATGGCATCCACATTAATTGGAGTCTATAGGTGGTACTGTCCTCATTTCTTCTTATGCGGGGTTAGCACGCTCGATATCACCTTGTCCGGTGTTATTGGTGGCCATCACTGAAATTACAAATCCTTCATGCCAAATTTTCCAGCACATGTTTTCCGTCATGTATTCTTTGACTCTGATGCCCTAGCCTTTGGCATTTCCTATCAACTAAACTAGTTCCAGAACCTGCCAGTGCCAAGATCATCATTTGGAATCTCATTAAAACCAACTTTGGCGTGATTCAAAAGGGTTCTTTGTCAGCAAAAACAATACCAAATTTCTTCAGATTAGCTTTTCCGATCTTGCATTTGTGCCATTCTCCTGCTCCTTTTATTTCCTTTTTGCTTGCTCTCAGGCCTGTCTCTCGCTAATTTTTGTTCCAAAATGCGTAGGTGCTTGTTTCCAGATCACACGAGCAGATTGACAAAATTCATGGCAGTACTGCCTTCAATCCCTGAAGCACATGGTATTTTTGATTGGAGATCAACCGAGATCCATCGTGATGGAATTCTCCTGCTGGGTTTCTTCATATACGATTCTTTTCGGTGCCTACAGTTTTCAAAACAAGTAATAAATACCGTAAATTTCCCTTCATGGTAGCCGAGAATATTACTTTTCACTTCATTTCTACAGTTCATTTGGTCCCTATTTTCCTTCTTCTTGGTTTCCTGTTCTACGGTAACTTTTATTTCCTGCTCCTGACTTCACACCTTTCTGAGACTTATTATCAAAGGTCGGATTCCAAATAATTAATTCTTTAATTTGCGATGATAATATTTACTAGTGTACTTACGACACTGTTTGAAGTCATCACCCATTAACTTTGTCATCATCAAGTAGACATCCTTTGAGAACTCTTTATCTCTTTCTCTTCTTTATAGAATTTCAACTTCTGTAGCTATTTCTTTGCAAATTCTTTTATAATAAATACTTGCTCCATAAATACAGCATCACGGTGATTACAATTTTCTTTTTAGGGATCTTATAATCTCCCAGCCTTTGGTTTGCGATCCTTATCCAACTAAGCCATATTTAGCCGTACTTTCTATTCATCTAGCTTTTGTCGGCTCCCTTGTTTCCTTACAAAGCCACGTATATACCCTTAAATGATCGTAAATTATTCTTTGTCTACTGAGCAGCTCTCCTTTATGCTGAATTTGGTAACTGAAATTCTGAACATATTCATGACTTTTCGCCTCATCCAGGATAAAATTAGATCTGAGTGTGTTTTATCTTAAACTAATATTAAATTGTTTCTATTTTCCTTTAGGCCCACTCCATTTGGTTGATGAGAAAATCTGAGTCGTTTGCTAATTCTATAGTAGCCATTTTGATTCTATCGTGCTCACGTCTTCCTTCCTCACCAATTTGGTTGTACCTCACGCAACAAACCATTTTGATGCATCATTACGGTCCTTGGACTTTCAAGCATTTAGCGTGAGTCCTTTACCGCCGTCGTCACTGAATGTCCATGAAATTGTCTATTTCCAGCTGCTAGTGACGTTTGCTGGATCCACAAATCTGTGTGGACTGATCGAATTCCTTTATCTGGTTAGTTTTAAATGGTAACCTTATGCCTTCTCAAAATACATAATGTCTTTGTATGTTTAGAACAACAACTATTATTACCTTTGTTTGCCATCATCTCCATATTAGTGCATATTGGTGTGGCATAATGAAACATGCCAGTATTTAAAAGTCATATTCATCATTTAAGGTGGCCGGATGCTCAGATCAAGACCACAAGGTGCCAACTCTTTTTCAACAAACTTTAATTCATTTCCAGGCTAAGGTTTACGTTCGAGGTTTCTCCAACCGTTGCCCTGCGCTTGGTCAACTATTAATTTCAACATAGTTTGACACACAACCAAACACTTCTTGGGTTAGACAACTTTTCCCCTTTGAGATCGAATCTCCAAAACTCAGTGTCGCTAGTTTTTGCAAAGCTCCATCTCCCTAGTGTACATCATCGACTCGAAAAAACTACAATTTTAAAACATTTCTCTGAATCGTATCATAGGTTTGCTTCCAAAATACTTTCATGGATAAGATGGCTATCCTTCAAGTTTACCTCGGCTAGCTTTAGCTTCCGAGGGCTCTTTATTTATATTTATTTTCTTCCCTTCTCTTGTACTATGGCTTCATATTTTGGTTTCTAGTTTTCCTCGCTACAAAACCTCCTCGATGTTGCTTCTTTCCTGAAGCCTCTTTATTTGTACTCACCCAGGAGCGGACTAATTCTTCTCTGATGTTTGGTCTCATTGGGCGTCCTCCTTCAATGTCATGACCCGATGGCTAAACATGACATGGTTTTCTTTCGATGGTTCCTTTTCTTTATTTGGGTTGTACAAAGATTTGGGCGGGATGATTATCAACTGGTGATTCCTCTCTGCTCAGATTCTAATTCTGGGTCGTCATGACTAAGTATATTTTAGGAGGAATGACGTTCCTTATAGTTGAAAGCCCATTGGACATTTGTGGGACTCTGGCCCGGAACAATGGTGTTCTTCATTCAAACTTCAAGGGTTTAAAACTCAGCTAGGGTCATTTCGGATGAAACTTTTCTAAATAGCTTCCATCTTATTCATCTTTCCTCATATGGCTTAAGCTTTCTAAAATGTTTTCTAACATCTATCTGAGGTCTTCCTCTTGATCCAAATATTTGTTTTCTTGGGCTCATACCTCTTTAATTTGGGTTTGATTTCGGCTCAAACACATTGACAGGCTCCATAATCCTTCGCTTTAGCACATTCCTTGCGGCTCCACGCGGTGGTGATCGCGGTAACGGCCACGGTATTGCTTCCCTTGTACGGCCTCGAACTATCGCTTCGGCATTTGAATCGCCTGTACTGATCGAAACTTTGGCATCTTCATCAATAAGATACCCACAGAGTTTTCAAGCTCCACGGTGCGTGCTTTGTTTCGGATGGAATCACCTTCTCCTTTAAACGCTATTGAAAGTTATTAAATTCAAATAGACATTTTCAAACCCGGGCTCGTGCAATGAATTCAAGTTATACTTTCAAATATTTAACTTATCTCAATGAACAGCGAATAGTTTAGCTGCATCAATGTTGGAATGGCTTTCACTAGCCATTGAAAATTATTTGTTCACTATTCACAATATCTTCCACTTCCCTTAACTCCAAAGCCGGATTGATACGCAAGCCTCATAAGAATAATACGAGATAGTATACTGAAAATTCTTCAGTTTAATTGTCACCATTCATTACCATGGGACCCTGATCGAAGTTGCACTAGCAGTTGATATTTCTGAGGCCCTTTTTTGGCTTTTTGAGTTCGCTTGAAGATAATTTCTAATTAGCAAGCTAAGATTCCTATTTATAGGCTTGACCTTTATCCTTTTTGTCTTTGATGTATAAACCCATGAATACCATGTCTTTAACTATCCTCCCTTTGGGATTCTTGAACTTTCCCTTTTTATTATCATTTCTTCAAGTCTATCACCCCTTACAATAGACTTGGTTAGATCATAAATCTTCAAATTCCATTCAATACCTAGAACACTCTCTTTTTCACATTTCTGTAGTAACCTTATTGTCTAATCCAGGGTGCCTTGGAAATCTTTATCTTCAACTTCCATAAGGTTTAAGAAGCTACCGTAGCAAAAGGAAAGGTAAATCAAGCGAAGGATCCATGAATCAGAAATAGATTAAATCAGGGAATGAAAGGGATTGGTATTCCGTCATCATATCCTTGTACTTGTCTTTTGAGGCCAGCCATTTTGTGTTTGCTGTCGGGTCCTCTGCTGACATTATCTTGAACCCTCTTAGATTCTGTAGATAGAAGCTTAATCAGTGTCATATTATAAGTTACTTTTCTTTTCTTTCTGCTAAATTGTGTCATTTTCGTCTTCTCTAGAAGTCGATTTCGCGTAACTGGTTTAAACTTAAGTGGGGTGCTTGCAACTTCCAGTTTAATATCATGTGGGTTTGTGAGTGGGATTTATGCACAAATATTGAAGCTCTTGTCCTGCAGTAGGATAACCGGGATGTAAGTTATGCCTTCCCTTGCATCATCTCCATGTTCCTTTAATATTTCTAACACTTTTTGTGGTATCTGAATTATATCTAAGTAGTTTACTCTCATGAATATGCCTCCTCGCTTGGCGACAGTTTCTAAGCAGATTATTTGCTCAATTGCTTGGTGCCCAATCCAGGAGGCATGTCGGCCGGTCACTTGGGTAGATAGGCTTCTTCAGGCCAGTGTTTCTTGTGGCCTTCGTCGGTTGTGGATGCATCAAATCTTGCTAGCAACAGCATCTTGATTTACGGTTAAAGCCTTGTATTGCAATTCCAAGTCGAAACAAATTTACTTGATTGGGCTTTCAAATTATATTAATTGATTTGCTTTAAGATTTAAAATTATTGTTCTGGATGTTGATTATTACTAATAAATACAATAATACCTCTTGTGGTACTTCTGGTTTAGTAGGTGAGAAGCTAAGTTATAAAACATGTTGGTTTTAGAATTAAATTGCCCCTAAATTCATCTTATGGCTGCTAGAGTGCTAGCATGAGTGCTGGAGGCCAGCACAGCTCCATTCACAAAACCGCAACATTAGATTGCGAGATAGATGGGTAAATAGAAGAGGTTCGAGAAATGAGGCTATGGACCATTATCATGCCATGAGACATTTATCATCCTACATGATAGTAGCAGTATACATGAAAAACCCTTCTACAATATAATAACTGATGGCTATGACCTTTGAGCACTTTCATAAATAGAAGTACAAATTGCATTTGTGTACTTAATACTAAAGTCTAAAACAAGGTTAAGGTAAAGAGATATTCATGGCCTTAAGAAGGATATTCTTTATAATGAGTGAAGTGTAGGGAATATTTCATGGCCTTGAGCAGATACTGTATAATTATATGTGAAGGAATATTCATATTGACTTGAAGATATTCATATAATATATTCCTTAACATTGAAGGAACATTCCTATTGAAGGAATATAATAGCCATGAAAGAATATTTCATACCAGCTGCCTTGAAAGAATGCCTTAAGCCTTAAAGGTAATCATGGTACTGGAGATGATGAGGCTAAGGGATATTCAATCAGATGTTCTCAGTGTTTGCAAGGGAATAATACGAAATATAAAGGGGCTGTTCGCTGGGTCAATAAGGAATATGGTGTTCATACTAGAGCACAATAAAGAGATAATAAGGGAATCATTGGGTTTCAGGCTGTAGTATTGCCCTAGAACTCCTCAGAGCCTA